>CM070873.1:42074656-42674656 GCA_036365515.1 Torymus aiolomorphi | reverse complement strand
TCGCTCGTCCTTTTTCCTCCTCCCACCCCCCTCTCTTTTTCTTTTCAAGTCTCGAGACGAGACGACATTCTCCCTCCGATCGTTAATTACCATTCGCGCGCGCTCGTGGGACAGACATAAGGACGGCCTGTTTTTCTTTAATTAAACGCGTCGTGCACTTAATTAAAGCCCCATAGGATTTAATAACCGCGCGCGCGTAGGATGCGCGCTTTTTCGTAATTAATAATTTTACGCGTTGGCTACAGTCGGGCGTGCGCGCGCGGTGTAATTGAGATGGTCGGAAGTTACGCGACGACGCCGACGAGGATGACTTTTGAGGTGTGAAAGAGGAGAGGAGAAGGCTGATTAATCGATGCGACGAGATGTTGTTATCGTTGATTGAATTAGGAGGGGCAGAGGGGATAAGAAGGGAAGTGGCTTTAGTTATAAAAGCGAGGTGGTCGTAATCGCGAGAATAGCAAGGGAAGACGTTGTTAGTCGTGAGGTGGGCGACGATTACGATATTGAATTTGGATAAGAAATGTGTAGTCGTTGGTTTCTTGGTGATGGGTCGACCTAATACTTAACAAAGTCAACGTACAATCGGCGGGCAGAATATCTGGTACAACGATTCAAATTATTTTAATATATATCGTGAAGGTGAGCAAATTCAGGTTAGATTATCAAAGTTATTATACAAGTTTCCTTATACAAACCAAAGCTCAAAATGTTCAGCTTTCAAATAGAGGAATAAAAAAATTCAACTTAATGGTAGAGGAAGACTTTTTTACGAAAAAAAAGAGCGAAAAATTGGCAATTTTTGATGATTTTTGTGTTTTTTTCGATCTAGGAAAAAACAAAAGCTTCAATTTAAGCCCTGGTAGATTGATGTGCCATAATGAAAATGAAAACTCTTAGATATATGGGCTATTTTTTATGAGACATCGGTCTACCAGGGCTTAAATTGAAGCTTTTGTTATAAAGAAAAAGCTGTAATAATTTGGCAATGATAGTAATTAACTTTTTTTCTGGATCGAAAAACACATAAAAAAGCACAAAAAATTACCATTTTTTCGACCAAGAACTTGAGTTATATAGCCTTCTAAATCTGAAATTTTAGAGTTACCAAAATTCTAAAAGTTTCTGGGATTTGCTAATATACCTACTTTTTGGTTAAATTAAAAAAACTTTACTCAAATATTAGTCGACAGAATGGATTGAAATTTTCACAGATTATCCCTATTTATATTCTGCATTATCACGATTTATTTTAAAACAGGTGACCATTTAATTTTATAAGCTTTAAAAAAAAAACACATTTTTGTTAAAAACAAAAGAACCATAATAGCTAATGTAAAAATCCAGCGATTATGGTCCCAGAGCGATTTAACGAAACTTAAAATTTTACTATTACAAAGATTCCTCTAGGAGGAAGCAAAATCATGGAAAAAAGTTGAAAACTTTATAACTATTTTGCAGTTTCGGCAACGTAACCAGAACTTTCGAGAGCCCATCCTTAAAACAATGAGATAATATACATAAATAATGATATCATAATAATACACTTTGAAATAATTTGAATCGTTCCACCAGATGTTTCTATCTTCGAGCCTACATACCTCTTCCAACTTCTAATAAGACGCCAACTCTAACCATATCACATTAATCATCGACACCTCAACATCACCTCCATTCAATAAAAAATCAACTCCTCGTTTCCCATCAATACGAGTTCACTGGGTCACCGCATTACCCCTCTCAACCGATTACGCGACACGAATCTCCTTTCCCCGAAAACGTTTCCCTTCGTAATCCACTCGATCCCGCCCTCGTCTCGGGCAGAAAAAACCTTGACATTGAAGTATAGACTCGCAGCCTCGGCCCCCGAGCACGCGGATAACCGAGAATCAATAAATACTCGGAAAACTTTCTCTCTCTCTCTCTCTTTCTCTCTCGCTCCCCTAAATAGCCTTAAATCTCCTTTCTCACTAGCAATCGCTCGGAACAAGACGGAACGACACCTTGCCGAATTAATTCCTTATCGTTCAAAACGCGACGAGGGGATTTTTCGCATTTAGGAAGAAGGGGGGGGGGGAGAAGAAGAGGCGGCCCATTACTCAGCAGCAGCACCGCGTCGTCGTCGCGGCCTGGTATTAAACATTCCGAGCATTGTGGTCGTGAGCTTCCGCTCCCGCGGCGGCGCGACCTCAAAGAATCTGCGAGAGGGTGGAGGGAGGGAGGAAGCAAAGGCTGCTGCTGCCGCCGCGTCGACGTCGTATCGGTCGCTGAGAAAATATGGCGCTCCGGCTGTGTGCATGCGAAATAGGCGAGAGAGAGAGAGAGAGAGAGAGAGAGAGAGAGAGAGAGAGAGAGAGAGAGAGAGACATGGGGTGGGAGGTTTTCGGAGAGTAATTTGATTTTTCAGTTGGCTACCTCGTTTTTTGGGACTGCTTTCAAAGGATATGAGGCATTTTGTACGAGGTACACTTGTCAGAAGGTTTAATATATTTGCTTGTATTTTGGACGAAGATCGAATTTGTATTAACTGCGTAACAAAGCTGTTTGGTATGCAGACGCGTTTGTGAAAACTTTTGATTTCTAGTATTTTACATGAGGGAGTTATATTGCTGCATGGAATTACTCTCCGTGTGTGGCTTCCCGGAAAAATCACGTAAGTGACATGTTTTTCAAAATAGGTTTTATGCCTTATTTCTTATATTCGAACAGTCCTCTATCACGTAATCATGGCAGAAATTATTAAAGTGCACTCGTTGTCTTGAATAAACACAAGGAAAAACGCTATAACTCCATTCTTTTCAACATGTTTCCGGAATAACCACATATCTCCACTTTTTTAGAGTAACGGCTGGAAAACCACATAACTCCACTTTTTTTAGAATAACTCCCGAAAAAACCATATAACTGCACTTTTTTCATCCAATATTCGGGAAAAACAATACAACTCCACTTTTCTAATTGAATATTTCCGAAATCAAGTATTATAACTTCATTTAAATACATTTCAAAGAAATTTTCATCCAAATCTATTCAATAAAAATGGATTCTATTATACTTATGTATTCTGAAATCTGCCTCTAGTGCTGAATTATTTAGTTCATGTTTTAGTAATGTTATTTTTTCAGAATCTACAGTAGTATTTAATAAATGTAACTTTCTAGACATTTGGTGATGAAAAATAAAATAAAAAAAATACTTGCCCTACACACGAAAACGACAGATTCTTACAAGCTCCCGTAAGTGATAGTTCAAATTTATTATGTATAGTTACCGGAAAAACCATATAATTGCCATTGAGACCGGAAAATCCATATACCTATAAGTGAAAGTCGTTTTCTAACATATGAACGTTATTTGGTCTAGTTGCTATGGTTATTAATATTTCATTGAGATTAGTACTTGTACGCGCAGTGTTGCATTTAATCTCATTTGTTCTGATTTAAAACACCGATGCCAAACTAAAAACTCGATTTACTCGAAATCACGAAAAGTGGAGATAGGTGGTTATTCCCGAAAGCCACAGATTTTATTGCATTCAATTTCGAGTAACTATGTCAAGATTTACCCCAAACTCTTGATTAAATTGTAATAAAATTGTGTATAAGATTTAGAAAACTATCATTTAGTACTTCCCCTCTACTAATCCAAGCCTCTTACTATAGCTATATTATGAAACTTATTAAGTCACGTACCTCGTCCTCTAATAAACCCCTGCCCAAATTATATTTATTCAATCGAACATCTTCACTTCCTCCATATCATTAGTGCCTCGCCATCATTAATCAAGTTCATCAAGCCCTCCTATTACGAACACCCCCCATCAGCGCCTTCTCAAACAATATTCAATCACCTCACATATGTAGCTCAACCCCGCCTAATCAAGCCAAACAAACTTCATCATCCCCGGAAGAAGAGCTCTCGATCTTTTCTTCTGTTGTGCACACACTACACACACACGAACGTGGGGGAAAAACACTGAAAAAACTCTGGCACACAAGACACACAAAACGAGTGGCTTATTTCGTCCCTGGATTCGGCACAGCATATCTCCCCTTCTGGCACGTAACGCATGCCAAATATTGCCGATACTTTGAAAACCTAACCTCAATTCGCCTTTAAGTTATGGCATACGCGCCGACAAGGGGTATCAGTAGCACCGTTACACGGCAATAGTCGTGCCGAATCGAAGAGACGAAATACGTCCCTCATTTTGTGCGTGCCAGAGTTTTTTCAGTGAAGGCTTACCTTCGCGCTGCGTGTCCGAAATAAAAGAGCAGCAGCAACCGGCGCGTCGAATCCGATGAAATCTTCATTCGGCGCCCGGTAAACATTTTAACGCCTATCGAGGGGCGAGAGGGAGAGCGAATTGTGTACTCAGCCGGATGAGCGCGGCCGAGTGCTTTTCTTTCGACTCTTGTTCGCCTGCCCGTGCAAGCGGATTGAAGGAGACTTGAAAAAATAGTAAGTCCGATTGAGGTGAAAGAATGCGGTTGTTGCGGGGGAGGTGGTGGAGTTGCGAGGAAAACTCGCTTTCGTAATGAGGAGGAATTAAGAGAGATGTGCGCGCGCCGTGGTTGTACACGTGTAATTATGAGTAATCTTTCTTCGTCAAATTAAGGCAGCTGCGCAGTTTACTTTGTTGTAATAGATGGCACCGGGGGCGAGAAAGTTTTTAACTCTAATTGCGGGAACTTGGATTAAATTATAAGAGAAACTCGCGACGTGTAATGCGAAATCAAAAGTTTAACGTAAAATCTTGGAGTTATGCTGCATAGATGTGCGGCATTCTTGTGAATATCTCAATTATACCTAAAATTAATAATGAAATATAACGATGCAGTATATTGCATTTCATTTCTGTTGGGCAATAAAAAAAAAAGTTCCGTTCCTAAAACGAAATAGAGATACTTCTCGAATACTAGTATACCGCACTTCATTCACCGTCGCGCAATATACCTAAAACACCGCCAACCGCCAGCGTCAAAGGCACAGAAGAAGAAGAAGAAGAACTCGCAGAGGGGGAGGGGCAAAAAGAGCCTAAAAAGTAACTAAATCGCGGCTAGTCGAGCAACTCCGCCGTCCGCGCATTCATCTGTCAATTTGCTGATTGAAACTGGACTCCTCCTCCACGCGCGCAGAAACAAAAAGCGAAGGAGGCGAACGATAGCGAGCGTACAAAAGGCCTGAAAGGCGGCCGGAAAAATGAAAGTAAAAGCTTGAAAGAAGAAAGAGGGGAGAGAGAGGCGAGGTAAATTGAGAGGGCGATAATCAGAAGCGATGAGGGGTAGTGGAGTTTTTTGTTGGCGAATGTACGACATTAAACGCTTAATAAACTTTAAAGTACTTCAGTATACAGAGGTTCCTTACAAGAACTGTATTTTAATCTTTTTTTAATGGTAATTTTTGTATATTGCTAATAAGTAATAATGCCACAAGCGTGCTCGAAAAGATTTAATATTCGATATAAAATTTTTTTATTAATATTTATGGTTTGAAGTAGATTCTGATTGGTAACGAAAATAGAAAGTTTTTCCAAAAATTAACAACGATAATTTACCTAAAAATATTGATATAATAATTAAATGCAATTTAAAGGTACTTTTTATGAATGACAGATAAATTCCTACCTATGAAATCCAATATTCGCGCGAATCGAGTTACAATGCAGATCCCATAATAAGCGCACAATCGTGTTTCCAAGGAATGCCGAGCGATCATTTGGCATTACCTATATATTGATTTAAACTTCGCCGATGCAGCAATATTAATACTTTTAAGCAGCTTTGCAGAATTAATCATAAAATGCTCAAGAGGATTTCATCAATTAAGTTTAGTTGAGCAGTACCTCTCCCTATAATAAATTTCATTTTATACCTTTTTTTAAAGATAAAAAATAGGTACACTTTAATTGATATATTTTTGTTGTAAATGTGGAAGTTGAATTATTAATTGAGTTTTAATTGATCTCTTAATAAAACGGAATTGCTTAAGGTAGTTCTTGACCCAAAAATGGCATTTTAAAATGTTTTCCGTACGTAAGTCCGCTTTGGCATTCTAGTATAAGTGATCACAGCGTTCAAAAGTAAAAAGATTTAGAAAAAATTAAGAAAAAAAAACAAAAATTATTCATGTAAATAAATATCGTTCACCAAAGAAAATGTCATATAATTTCTTCAAAATTTTGTATTTTTCATCCGATTTTCATAATCAAGGCATCATTTTGTTTCTTAAACGTTTGCCTATAACTTTTTTTTTATTATTATATTTATTTAAAGTTGCATCCCCCATAGTGGGTATTAGCGACTTATCAATTATTACATAGTTTGTTATAATAAGTATATGTACATATACAAGTAATATTTACATCAAAATTTATACGCTGAAATAGGTACAAATAATGTAATAAGTAATTTAATATATGTTAAATGAAGTTTCTGTAGTTGATGGCATATATGAAGTTGATAACGTTTCTGCATTTTAATGAGTTGTTCAGTATTTCTGAAAGGTTACTATGTAACTTGTTGATTTTCTTTCTTGATTATAACTGGGGCAATCGCGGAGTACGTGCTTGACGGATATTGGTAAGTCGCAGGTTGTACATTTATGTTTTTCCTCCTTGTTCCCGTTTCGAATAAATATTTTAATAAAGTACAATGTAATCGTTTAATTGTCTCTATCTCTTAAATTTTAAAGTTAATTTGATGTTTAAGAAAAAACAAGTATTCCGACGAATGGTGACAGTCGATACCATATCGTAGGTCGCGTGCACGGCGTTCGCAGAGGATCGTCCGGGGCCGCTTTCCTCCTTCGGTGATTGTGACATGATTTATCATGAAATAAGGTCAATCAGTAAATGAAGGAGGGCACGGGGCGAAAAATGCGTAAAGGCTTTTTCGCGGACATTTGACTATAGGGATACTTGTATGCAATTATATATTATATATATATATATATATTGATTCGAAATTCGAATATCGAGTTGCTAAGTAAATAATAAACTTTCCTTTTTTCATGAGACAATTGAGCGAGCACAATGCGGCAGATGCTTGCGATCAATCGAAGCGTTCGGACGTTTTTCTCTCATTAACTTTAACAAATTCTTCAATTTAAATAAAGTTTTTCTAAAGTTTCTTGCGTTTCTTATATTTTTTCTTTGTGTGCGCGGCTGTTAATTTTTAAGAACAGCTACACTCCTTATTGAAAATATGTTGATGTATCAGCCTAGTGTGACCTATCCTTATCCTTGTTAGTATAACTTGATCTTTCCTATTGAATTTTAGTGCTGGATTTGGAGTAAAGACGTGAGGTTTGGTATGACTAAGGTAATTTCCATCCATTTTCCAGAGTTTATTCCAAGCGCTAATGATTTTCTTGTTAATCAAATTGTAGTAGTCTTCAATACAGGGTACTTTTTGGGCTACGGGAAAGGATAATTCATAGGCTAATTTAGCTTCTTTTGCGGTTTCGTTGGATATGACGGATGATAAATTGGAGCATAACAATTTTATTTTTTGCTTCCTCATAGAGGAAGCTTTGTAATAGTAAAATTTTAATTTTCTTTAAATTGCTCTAGAAACATGAATGTTAGAAGTTTGTGTCACATGATTTTAGAAAATGTCTGTATGTGGGTGTGTGTGTGTGTATGTATGTATACCGCTTTATTTTCGGATCTACGCGGTCGATTTTAACCGGACGGGTCTCATTTTTTTTTGTTTTTTGATTCCGAATTCGGGAAAAAAAATAATTTTGTACGACTAACTGATTCGTTTTTGTTTTATGTCGAATTTTTCATTTTCGAAAAATTTATTTTTGATTTTTTTTAATGATTGGATTTAAATTTTATAATCGGATGGGTAGCGTTCGAGAGAACATAAAAAAACCTATATTTAAAAAAAAAAATTTCTCTAGCTATCACGGTTATTTTGTTATTAACAAAAACATGTTTTTTTTTTTTAATGCTTATAACTCCCAAACTAAATGGTCAATTTTTTTGAGAAAAATCATGATAATGGAGATTATGAATAGCTATAATCTGTATAAAATTGAATCCATTCTGTTGGTTAGTTTTTAAGAAAAAAATTAAAAAATGAAAAAAACGTGTTTTAGGTGGCGACAATTTACGGGAGTAAAATTGTGTTAATCGCTTCAAAATTCCTTGTAGAGGTAGATTTTTGGTTGCCACCTGCACCTTTCTTTGGGATAGACGATTGGTTCATAAATTTCAGAGATTTTTGAGGTTAAAATTTTGGTAATCTCTTTTTCGAATCGTAATTTCTCGAGAACGGCTGTATGTATCAGAATGGGATAGGTAGCATTTAAAAGGGAATTAAAATACCTATATTTTCTAAAAAAATTTTTTATACTCAACGGTATTTATACGCTTACATGAATTTTTTGTTTCTTTTTAATTTTGTTTATCTAAATTTGTCTACTTTTGAATGCTATGATCACTTATATTATCATGCTAAAACGGACTTTCGTGAGAAAAACCTTTTGAAAGACCATTTTCTTGGTCATGAACTACCGCAATAAAATTTATTATACTCTTCGTTAGAATTAAATAAACTCTAACATATAAAAAACCGCTGCCAATTCATTGGCACGTAGCTTCCTCAAACTTAATTTACTGATTCCTTTAATTAATTTTTAATTCCAATATTTAAAATTTAATACTTCAGAAAGACAGAAATAACAAAACTCCAATATAATTTATTCAAATTTTTATAGATTATACATTTCCACAAAATTTCACATATATAAAATATATATCACAATTGCCTATAAATTTGCAACTGATATTTAGAGCTTTATGCATTTGAATGTAATTTATAGCATTCGAAACATAATTAAATTACCTAAATTTTCTAAAAAAAATTAATTTTATAGCTATCACGGTTCTTTTGTTATTAACAGAAATGTAAAAATTTAAAAATTAAGAAAAAAGTCCTCAAGAAATAGATTTTAAAAATGTCTAGAAAAATTTTAACCTCAAATATCTCTGAAATTTATGAACCAATCACTTTGCCAAAAGAACTCATCCGAGAACTATCAATAATATACCTCTACAATGAATTTTGAAGCGAATAAGACAATTTTACTCTTGTAATAGTTGAACATATAAAACTCATTTTTTTTCATTTTTCAATTTTTACGTTTTTGTTAATAACAAAAGAACCGTGATAGCTAGAGAATTAATTTTCTTAGAAAATATAGGTAATTTAATTCTCTTTCGAATACCACCCACCCCATTTAGATACATAGAGCCGTTCTCGAGAAATTACGATTTAAAAAAAAAATTGAAAAAAATTTTAACCTCAAATATCTTCGAAATTTATGGATCAATCCTTTTGCCCAAAGAACTCACTCGATTGGTATACAAAATCTACCCCTACAAAGAATTTCAAAGTGATTAAGCCAATTTTACTATAGTTATTGAACGACAAAAAAAATCACTTTTTTTTATAAATTATTTTTTTTCTCAAAAAATAATGAATAAAAAAACCTAAAAATTTAGTAAGTTATAGTACTTAATATCTTTTATAACCAAAAAAAATATTCATGTTAATATTTTTTTTTAATTTCGAAATATAACCTATTTACAAAAAATTACGTTTTCATCAATAACTTATGACGAAATATAGCTACTGACTTTTTATTTTTTTTAAATTGTAGATAATTTTATCCTACGTACAGAGAATTCATGATATATAAACAATATTTGTTCTAAATATTAAAAAAATCGAAAAAAAAAATTTTGAAAATTAAAAAATGGCTATAAAAAAAAAATTAAATTTTACAAAAATAGAATATTGACCCCAATTGTGGAAGCAAAATCTAAAAAAATGATCAGTCTCCCGTTAAAATCGGTCGAGTAGATCATGAGATATCAGCGTATACGGACATACATACACACACACGCACACACACACACACACACACACACATACACACACACACACATACACATCCATACGGACATTTTCTAAAAATAGTGTATTTCGATTCCAAATTTGCTAAATAATTTCGTCTATGAGGAAGCAATAATATCATTTACTTTCATTGACAGTTTGAAGAAGATATAATAATTAAGGATATATAATTGTATATCGATATATTTCGAATACCCAAAACTGTATTTAAATGATTTGAGACGTATTTTGTTGGGCATAACTCATACGAAATAATGACATTAACCGAGACATAAAAAACATTTTTAGATCTTTTAATAATGGCGTATAATAAAACACACTAAAGTTTTAAATGGAAAAATCCTGGACTACCAATTAAAAAAAAAAAATGAAAGTTCTATATTTTCTTTCAACCAATACGACACATTTCCATTTCTGCATATTACAACTAAAAAACAATCCGTTGAATTACTTCTTACACCACCAAAATTACTTTTCTTCTCTATGACATCAACACACCATGAAAAACATTTTACGCTTCCCAGGCTTTCAGCCGATTTCTCTGCCTCATCGGCTTCATCTAACCCGCGAATAAAAGACTCGACGCTCGATTTCGCGGACTCTTTCTCTCTCGCTTTCCCTCTCCCTCTGTGGAAAGATAGAACTGAGGCTCTCGGAGAGAAGAATGACACGCGGCGTGTTTCCGCGCTATGAAAGAGCGAACGCGAGCACATAAAGCCGACATGAATGAGGGAGAGGGAGAGAGAGAGAAAGAGAGAGAGAGAGAAGAGAGAAAGAGAGAGAGAGAGAGAGAGAGAGAGAGAGAGAGAGAGAAGAGAGAAAGAGAGAGAGAGAATCTCTCCAAAGAAATTTCCACGGAAATATCGGATGCCGCGAGATCTTTGGCTCTCTTTCGATGGGACGGCGAAAAGCGGATGTCGAAAGCTGGAGTGTAGCTACTGAGCTGCAAATGAATGCAACGAGAGGTGGTTGTGTGTAAGTATTGAATGATAGGTTAGGTAGGGCATTTTAGATTGAAGATTCAGGACATAGAGTTTTGGAAGCGATTTTTAATTGAGAATGCATTTGATAAGCTGTTAATGGTATACAGATCGTTTTTTTCCTAAGTTTTAATATACGTTTAAAAAATCAAATGAATATTTTAGGGCATAGTATGAGTGTTAAAAACAAAATACTTTTGATTGACAAAGTACGAAGAATGAAAAATAGCAGTGCCTCGAGTATATGGAAACATTTCTGTCAAATAAAGAAAACAACCTCCCATCTAAATACAAGCAATCAACAATCCAATTTACTTCCGCATACCCAACGACGTCATTTACCAAATCAAACCTATTTCCCGTTTCCCCTCCCCACCACCCCGCCTATTTAAACTACAAAAAGAAAGTAACGACGCGGATACCTACACACCACTGACCCTGAGTCCGACTTCCCACTATCGATCTCTCTTTCCACCTCTCTCTCCTACTTCCATCCTCTCTCTCTCTCTCTTTCCGCCCGTGCACCCACTTCTCGGTGAAATCGCCTTATCTCTCTTATGGATCAATCGGCCATCTCGAAAGAGCGAGCGAGCGTAATCGACGTCCTCCATCTTGCCGATGAAGTGCTCGAGCCGCTTTAAGCCCCCCGATCCGACTCTGCAGTTTACCCGCTCGTGGTAGTAGTAGCAGTAGTATATAGTAGCGGCATGACGGCCCCGCGCGAGCGCAAGTCTCTTTGTCTTGCTGAATTCATGTTTTTCAAAAAGCCCGGAGAATCTCGAAATTGAGAATCAGAGAGGGAGAGAGAGAGAGAGAGAATTTTTCTGGGATGGATTGTATTGAGAGATTGGGTCGATCGATTCGGTGTTATAAGAACGTAATGGGATTAAAAATGTGGGGTGGGAGTGTGGGGTAAAGTATCGGTTTGATTGGACAAGGAAGTAATTTACATGAGATTCGGAGAGATGCGTTCGGCTTGAAAGAAGATGAGTTTGTTCGTTACATTTACGTATGGTTCGTTCGGATGCGAGTTCAAGAATGCTTAATTAGAAAGAGAATCTATAAGTAACAAAATTATTGTGATTCAACGGATATTGAGCTAGAGCTGCTGACGAATACCATTACATAAACTACTTCATAATTTGTTGCTAATTTGTTGCGACAATCGAGATTATGCTGTTGAAGCCGTTTGCGAGATATCCAGGCGATGCTGGCTTACGACCTAACGCAACAGGGCACAACTATAAATTGACCGAATAAATATTTTTTAATTATTCAAACCATTTATAGTCTTGCTAATTTATTGCCTTAATATGATCGTAGTTCTCAAATCGAAATATTATAACCTTTTACCGACACACGGCCATAACAAAAATTAAGAAATATCCAAAAATTGAAAATTTGAAATAATTATTGTTCATCTATTGCGTCGATTACGATTTTATTGTTCTGTTTTCCGATACACAGGCGGTACTGTTTGAAGGCTGTTCAGCAGTGTCAAAGCTGTAACTTTTTATCGAATAAATATTTTTTTAATATTTAAAAATTATATATTACCGTTAAATACTTTTTCATTTCTGGCTTTAAATTTTATAGATTCTATTTTTTTATAAAAAATAAAGGCAATACTAATGTAAAGCTTCTACAGATATCGCAAATTAAGCACCTGCGTTACTGTTAGATGTACTAGTTAAAAGCCTAACATTTTCTAAAAATTAAAAAAATTTATAAAGTATATTTAAAAGTTTTTAAAAAAATTTTTACTTTTATAAAAAAATTTTAGAATGACGAAAATAAATATTTTTCATAATTTGGAAAAAAATTACAATGCTAAAAATATTTCGACCTTGCTTTGAATTTAAATCAAAGTTCATAAAATTCAGTCCGCGAGATAACGTCTTCGTCAACATGCTTCGAAACAACACATTTCCGACTGGACTCCCAGATGATGCCTTTTGTAACCAAGTACAACAGACCGAATAATTGTGTGTGTGTGTGTGTGTGTGTGTGTGTGTGTGTGTATATATATATATTCCTATATTATATAGTTGTAAGGCTCAAAATGGGTGTCAGCCCCTCCAAAAGATGTTCCATCCACTAGAGCGGGAAGATATAGTCGGGAATTGTGTCTAGTAGGCTGAGAAAATTGAAATTTTGCATTTTTGAGCGATTTTAAACGGATTAGATCCCAATAAAGGAAGAAAAATTTTTTACCTCCAAATTTCGCCAAAATTCATATATAGGGGTATTTTTCGATGCTCTTTCGGTTGGTGCTATGATTTTTGCAATATCTCAAAATTTCTGAAAATTATTATTTTCCTATTGGCTCTACGGCCCTAAAACCTACTCCATTCGATAGAGCGGAAAACAATTGTCGCGTATAGTGATTGGTGGGATTAGAAAATGGATATTTTGAGTTTTCAAGCGATTTGAAATCGATTACGCCCAAATAAACGAAACAATCTAGAACATTTTTCAAAATATCTCCGGTTCGCTAGGTCTTTCGACCCCAAAAGATGTTCCATCCACTAGAACGGGAAGGTATAGTCGGGTATTGTGTCTAGTAGGCTGAGAAAATTGAAATTTTGCATTTTCGAGCGATTTTAAACAGATTAGATCCCAATAAAAGAAGAAAAATTTTTTACCTCCAAATTTCGCCAAAATTCATATATAGGGTTATTTTTCGCTGCTCTTTCGATGGGTGCTATGATATTTGCAATATTTCAACATTTCTGAAAATTAATATTTTCCTATTGGCTCTACGGCCCTAAAACCTACTACATTCGATAGAGCGGAAAAAAATAGTCGCGTATAGTGATTGGTGGGATTATAAAATGGATATTTTGGGTTTTCAAGCGATTTGAAATGGATTAGGCCCAAACAAACGAAGAAATCTAGAACATTTTTCAAAATTGCTCCTCTCCGCTAGGTCCTTCGACCCCAAAAGATGTTTCATCCACTAGAGCGGGAAGATATAGTCGGGTATTGTGTCTTGTAGGCTGAGAAAATTGAAATTTTGCATTTTCGAGCGATTTTAAACGGATTAGATCCCAATAAACGAAGAAAAATTTTTTTCCTCCAGATTTCGCCAAAATTCATATATAGGGGTATTTTTCGCTGCTCTTTCGATTGGTGCTATGATTTTTGCAATATCTCAAAATTTCTAAAAATTATTATTTTCCTATTGGCTGTACGGCCCTAAAACCTACTCCATTCAATAGAGCGGAAAAAAATAGTCGCGTATAGTGATTGGTGGGATTAGAAAAAGGATATTTTGGGTTTTCAAGCTATTTCAAATCGATTAGGTCCAAATAACCGAAGAAATCTAGAACATTTTTCAAAATTGCTCCTCTCCGTTAGGTCCTTCGACCCCAAAAGATGTTCCATCCACTAGACCGGGAAGATATAGTCGGGTATTGTGTCTAGTAGGCTGAGAAAATTGAAATTTTGCATTTTCGAGCGATTTGAAACGGATTAGATCCCAATAAACGAAGAAAAATTTTTTTCCTCCAAATTTCGCCAAAATTCATATATAGGGGTATTTTTCGCTGCTCTTTCGATTGGTGCTATGATTTTTGCAATATCTCACAATTTCTGAAAATTATTATTTTCCTATTGGCTGTACGGCAGTAAAACCTACTCTATTGGATAGAGCGGAAAAAATAGTCGGGTATAGTGATGGGTGGGATTAGAAAATCGATATTTTGGGTTTTCAAGCGATTTGAAATCGATTAGGCCCAAACAAACGAAGAAATCTAGAACATTTTTCAAAATTGCTCCTCTCCGCTAGATCCTTCGACCCCAAAAGATGTTCCATCCACTAGAGTGGGAAGATATAGTCGGGTATTGTGTCTAGTAGGCTGAGAAAATTGAAATTTTGCATTTTCGAGCGATTTTAAACGGATTAGATCCCAATAAACGAAAAAAAATTTTTTACCTCTAAATTTCACCAAAATTCATATATAGGGGTATTTTTCGCTGCTCTTTCGATTGGTGCTATGGTTTTTGCAATATCTCAAAATTTATGAAAATTATTATTTTCCTATTGGCTGTACGGCCGTAAAAACTACTCCATTCGATAGAGCGGAAAAAAATAGTCGCGTATAGTGATTGGTGGGATTAGAAAATGGATATTTTGGGTTTTCAAGCGATTTGAAATCGATTAGGCCCAAATAAACGAAGAAATCTAGAACATTTTTCAAAATTGCTCCTCTCCGTTAGGTCCTTCTACCCCAAAAGATGTTCAATCCACTAGAGCGGGAAGATATTGTCGGGTATTGTGTCTAGTAGGCTGAGAAAATTGAAATTTTGCATTTTCGAGCGATTTTAAACGGATTAGATCCCAATAAACGAAGAAAAATTTTTTACCTCTAAATTTCACCAAAATTCATATATAGGGGTATTTTTCGCTGCTCTTTCGATTGGTGCTATGGTTTTTGCAATATCTCAAAATTTATGAAAATTATTATTTTCCTATTGGCTGTACGGCCGTAAAAACTACTCCATTCGATAGAGCGGAAAAAAATAGTCGCGTATAGTGATTGGTGGGATTAGAAAATGGATATTTTGGGTTTTCAAGCGATTTGAAATCGATTAGGTCCAAATAACCGAAGAAATCTAGAACAATTTTCAAAATTGCTCCTCTCCGCTAGGTCCTTCGACCCCAAAAGATGTTCCATCCACTAGAGCGGGAAGATAGGGTAGATGTCCGTATTAGTGTGGGTTTAAGAATCTCTTCAGTTTTGTCGCGTAATAATAGACTATTTAAGCTGTCTCAGAGATTCCGGACAGGTTTATATTGATAATAAAACTAATCACCTACACGAAACAATTTTTTTTTATTAAAAAATATTAATATTTTCAAAAGTTACAAGCAATTTAAAAAAAAATTTTTTGTACATATTTGTGTGCCCTAGCAGACAACAAAGTACATTTTTGTGTGCCCCGTATTAATGTGGGTGTACAAGTTTGTGTGCCCCAGGTTAGTGTGTCTTGATAATATTATCATTCAAAAAAAAGTTATTTTGTTAACTGTAGTGCATTTTAATCATTTTTTAACCCTTTTTTACATTGAATGTTAATTAATTCCAATATGATAAGAAATTAAAGTTAATTTGATGGATATTATGGGTATATTATTACTTTATAAATACTTATCTACAATAAAAAGACACGTTTCCATTTCGATTTTTTAACACATGTTATTTATTTTAAATAAATATAAAATTAGGTAGATAAATTACAGTACTCTTTACAGGGTTCTTATAAATTTAAATAAGTAGATAAATACATTATTCTAAAGATTGTTTGTCAATACAAGGTTGTTTTTTGTTTCTTTTGCTTTGTTACTTTCTTAATTTTATTTTCCGCAGCATCTTCATTTCTCTTGTGCCTTTCAGCTGCTTTTCTTTCTTTTAACTCTTTATTGAGCTTACTTTTCTCTTCCCTTTCTAACTTTCTTAACTCTTTTTCTTTTTCTTCGTTCTCTTTTTTTTCTCTTTTAATGGTAAAAAATGTACGAGCTTCCGTTGAAGATAAAATCTTTGGTACTTTTTCTTTATCTGACTTGACTTTTCTTTTCTTTGTGGCATTTGTGTCTTCAGGCCAGTAGTCATAGTCTCCAAATTGTTGAGAAGATGTTGGTCTATTCATCAATTTGTTTTTTTTTTAATTTTGAATTTCATGTAATACATTACATGAGTTTTCGTTTTGAACTTCCTCTGAACTCATATTACTTAAATTTTCTAAAACTTCATTAGGTATATTTTCCATGTTCTCATCTACATAAACCTTGAATCCGTATCTGTATACGTTTCTTGGCTGTTAATATTATTACTTATAACTAAAACCTGTAAAAAGTCATATTAATTGTAAAAATCACGAGTCATATAAAATGGTCCCACAGTTACCCCTACGCAAAATCTGTATAAAAAATCAGTAAACTTAAGGTAACAAATTAATTGTACATATTACACTTAAGGATTAAATTGATTTAGAAATAAACAATTCCTATGAGATTAAAAATGATATAATAAAAATAAATCCTAGAGTAGAATTAAATTACTTTAGTTGTATTCGAACAGTTGTCCAGCGTTGGATTAATATTTTCTTTGAGTAGTTCATCGACACTCAAATTTTTATCCTGGCTGTATGAAGGTTCAAGCAAAGGGTCATCTAGTTGGCTTTGCTTGTCGAACAAGATACCTGATAGATCAATTTCACATGGAAATGTGAATACCTCATCAGTTTTCTGTGAATATAACATTTTTTATTACTACATTGTATTTAAATAAAAAGAATCAATAAGAAATAATAAATAACACACAAACCTCAGAAATAGATGCTCCAAAATTCATAGAACTTGCAGAAGAATTTATAGAATAAGTGTAGGCATTTTTTATGTTGCTCCATAAGTAAAAAAGATTCTTATCCTCACTTGGACCTGTCCATTTCCCAGAACTAGTTTCATTAAAAACTTTTAAAGTGGATTCTTCAATGTATTCTTCAATGCCCTTAAGTGCAATTGACAACGTATCTGGTACATTTGTTTGATTTTGTAGATTCTCCGTTGACTTCCCATTACTTGGTTGTGTTCGAATAAAAATTTTGGAATAATCCACTCCGTCAGCATCAAAAGGATAAAGACCACAAACTCTGAAGCCATTTAATGAAATTTCAGTCATATTCATATCTTTGAATACTTTATTAACTAGCATACCAAAATCTTCTTTCTTTACGCTTAAAATTTCTTTTTCGACTCTATACAAGTTGAGGTGCTTTTTGTACATGGATTTAAAAGCAGCAAAGAGGCTTACATCCAGCGGCTGCATAATATGGGTAGCGTTTGGAGGTAAAGCTATTAGATGAATTTTTTTCTCATGGCAGAACTTACTTAGAGGTTCGCTGAGGTGTGAAACATGTCCATCAAGGTAGAGAATGACAGGCAGCTTGATCTTGATCTTGACAATCCATGGATAGAATCTGTTAGCTATGTATTCATAGAAGAGTTCTGCTGTCATCCATCCACTATCACTCGCACCAATAAAAAAGTTGTGTGGTAAACTTGAATACAAAGTTGCAGGTACTCTTTTGTACTTCATTAATATTAGCGATGGTGCTAACTGTCCAACAGCATTTGTAGTCACTAATACTGTGAGATTTTCCTTTTCGTTATTATTTACAATATTGTATACATTTTTACTCCCTTTTTTGGCAAGTACATTGCCTGCTTTGGGATTTAAAAGGACAGATGTTTCATCAGTATTGAAAATTCTTGATCCATCAATATTAATTATGTCTTCTTTTTCTAAAAAGTCTTTTATGTATTGAAACCACTTCCTAATAATGTTCTCTGACACGAATGCTCTTGACAACGTCACATTTTCACACAACCTCTTCTTAATTTGGGAATGTCGCTTCAAAAACCCTTCATACCAGTGTCTTCCTGGTCGACCATCGATAAAGGGAGTTTGTTTACCAGTTTTCTTTATTACAATTGCAACACTATTAATTAAATGTTCTTTAGTGATAGGACAGCCTCTCTGAGACATTTGTAAAATCCAATTTGCCAGAGCATTTTCCTCTTCATCACTGAAAATTGTGGGAGGCCCAGTGGTACTCTTACTATATTTTTTAGTCACTTTACTGTGCAATGAAGATCTTGGAACGTTAAATGCCCTACTGACAGCATTAAGAGGAGTTTCCGAATATACTTCATCCAAAGCCTGCTGCATAACCTCTTCACTATAAACTTTTCTTTTTTTCGGAGCACTCATTTTGTCCTTTACTAAAAACATAATTTAATATTTAATTAGTACAGTGTTTAAAAGTAAATTTCAGTTATTTTAATGTAAAATTAAACTTACCGAATTAGAAAATTGTTGCTCAGACGTAAAACTGCTAAAGGTCGTCAATGCAATGAACAAGCGTTTTCGCGCCGACAACCTAGCCTAACCAGAGAGTTCAAGCGCCGATACGAGCACACGCAAATCTGGACAAGTCGTTTTTCACTGCCGTATTAGTAGACACCATTAATTAAATATTAAAATCAATAGAAAACCTTTATATTAAGGTTTATTATATAACATAACATTATTTTATGATGTAATCAATTGTATCCCATATTAAAATCCCTTCGAAACATTATTTAATGTTACTTTTAAAATTGTCATTTCTTAGCATGTTTGGACAAGGAAACACCATAAAACTCCGCAAATCGTGAAACATATTTTTGAAAGTTCTTTTTTAATGTTATAATAAATGTAAACTAATTAAATAATTAATTTTATTTAAACTTAATTAACTATACTTTATGAAAAAAAATATTTTAGTGTTATTTTTTTACTCATTCATTTCTAGGATGTGTTTTAATAATAGGGCACACAAATATGGACAGGCACACAAATACGGACAGCTACCCTATAGTCAGGGTATTGTGTCTAGTAGGCTGAGAAAATTGAAATTTTGCATTTTCGAGCGATTTTAAACGGATTAGATCCCAATAAACGAAGAAAAAATTTTTACCTCTAAATTTCACCAAAATTCATATATAGGTGTATTTTTCGCTGCTCTTTCGATTGGTGCTATGATTTTTGCAATATTTCATAATTTCTGAAAATTATTATTTTCCTATTGGCTCTACGGCCCTAAAACCTACTACATTCGATAGAGCGGAAAAAAATAGTCGCGTATAGTGATTGGTGGGATTAGAAAATGGATATTTTGGGTTTTCAAGCGATTTGAAATCGATTAGGCCCAAATAAACGAAGAAATCTAGAACATTTTTCAAAATCGCTCCTCTCCGCTAGGTCCTTCGACCCCAAAAGATGTTCCATCCACTAGAGCGGGAAGATATAGTCGGGTATTGTGTCTAGTAGGCTGAGAAAATTGAAATTTTCCATTTTCGAGCGATTTTAAACGGATTAGATCCCAATAAACGAAGAAAAATTTTTTACCTCCAAATTTCGCCAAAATTCATATATAGGGGTTCGAAGGAGCTAGCGTTTATTGGGATCTTTGAAGTGTGTCAGCCCCTCCACCCCCTCCACTCCCCTCCAGCCCCCTCCACGCCCCCTCCACCGACCCCTCCACCTTCCCCTCCACCTACCCCTCCATCTATCCCACCATACTTAATCCATTCCTCATAATATGCTAAAAATTATATATAGTGTGTTTCCGGATTCGCTGATAATGAATCAGTAATCAGATTTTAAGAATTCAAAATGGCGGATCGATGATGGCGGCCAAATATTGAAATATTACTGGATCTTGCTGGAAAATGTATGTTCGGGATTTCTGGATTCGATGATTAGGAATCTGAACGCAGATTTTGTAAATACAAAATGGCGGACAAAAATTGAAATATTACTGGATTATGCTGAAAATTGTATATAGGGGTATCTGGATTCGCTGATTACGAATTTGAACTCATATTTTGCCAAATCAAAATAGCGGCCAAATATTACAAAATTACTGAATTTTGCAATTGTATATGGGGGATTTCTGGATTCGCATGATGACGAATCTGAATTCAGATTATGAAAATTCAATATGACGGATCGAAGATGCCTGCCAAATATTGAAATATTACTGGATTTTGCTGAAAAATGTATGTACGGAATTTCTGGATTTGCTGATTACGAATCTGAACTCAGATTTTGAAAATTCAAAATAGTGGACCCAAGATGGCGGCCAGAATTTGAATGTTTACCGGAATTTGTTAAAAATTGTATATTGTGAGTTTCCAGATTCGTTGATTAGGAATCTGAACTCAGATTTTGTAAATACAAAATGGCGGCCAAAAATTAAAATATTACCTGTTTTTGCCGAAAATTGTATATAGGAGGTTTCTAGATTCGCTGATTACGTATCTGAACTCAGATTTTGAAAATTCAAAATAGCGGACAAGAATTAAAATATTACTGGATTTTGATGAAAAATTAGTTTATAATCAATAAATAACAAATAATATCAAAGCTGACGTAATTAACTACATATATATTATGCATTATTTTATTAAATATAAATATACCTAATATTTTAGAAATTAATAAATGTTAAGAATAATTTTTTAAAAAAATATTACAGAAAATTTAAAAGGAAAAATAAATGTTTCATGATATTATTTAATAGGGGGTTATCCTTATTCATTATTATCAATATTTATCTTCATATGAAATATAATCCGCAACTACAATTATAAGATTAATTTTAAATCACATTATTATATTTTTTGAAATAATCAATTTTTATATATAATTAATACTTAAATAACTTTCCATATTTATTTGATCCAAATTTTTGTGATTATTCACTGAATGAATATTCCAGCATATCTAGCAAATTTAGAAAAAACCCATTTTTAAAAACAAAATTCAGTTTACATATTTTAGAAAACGATTTTCAGTTGTATTAGCTTTTGCTATAATATTTTCTTTTAACAATTCACACTAAACATGGAGGTTGGCGAGCGGAGCGAGCAGGGAGCGAAGCCCCCCTTATATATATATTCATTCCGAACCAAATATTATTTTTATGGAAAAAACTACTTTTAATTCATGAATTTTATGAATTTTTGCTTCCTTCTAAAGGAAGCTTTGTGATAGTAATTTTGCTTCCTCATAGAGGAAGCTTTGTGATAGTAAAAAAAAAAGTTTATGAGATAATGTGTTAGAAATGTTATTTAGCAAATTTGGAATCGAAATACACTATTTTTAGAAAATGTCCGTATGGATGTGTGTGTGTGTGTGTGTGTGTGTATGTCCGTATACGCTGATATCTCATGATCTACTCGACCGATTTTAACGGGAGAGTGATCATTTTTTTAGATTTTGCTTCCACAATTGGGGTCAACATTCTATTTTTGTAAAATTTAATTTTTTTTCTTTATAGCCATTTTTTAATTTTCAAAATTTTTTATTTCGATTTTTTTAATATTTAGAGTAAATATTGTTTATATATCATGAATTCTCTGTATCTAGGATAAAATTATCTACAATTTAAAAAAAAAAAAAGTCGGTGGCTCTATTTCGTCATAAGTTATTGATGAAAACGTAATTTTTTGTAAATAGGTTATATTTCGAAATTAAAAAAAGATATTAACATGAATATTTTTTTGGTTATAAAGGATATTAAGTACTATAAGTTACTAAATTTTTAGGTTTTTTTATTCATTATTTTTTGAGAAAAAAAATAATTTATAAAAAAAAGTGATTTTTTTTGTCGTTCAATAACTATAGTAAAATTGGCTTAATCACTTTGAAATTCTTTGTAGGGGTAGATTTTGTATACCAATCGAGTGAGTTCTTTGGGCAAAAGGATTGATCCATAAATTTCGAAGATATTTGAGGTTAAAATTTTTTTCAATTTTTTTTTAAATCGTAATTTTTCGAGAACGGCTCTATTTATCTAAATGGGGTGGGTGGTATTCGAAGGATAATTAAATTACCTATATTTTCTAAAAAAAATTAATTCTCTAGCTATCACGGTTCTTTTGTTATTAACAAAAACGTAAAAATTGAAAAATGAAAAAAAATAAGTTTTATATGTTCAACTATTACAAGAGTAAAATTGTCTTATTCGCTTCAAAATTCATTGTAGAGGTATATTATTGATAGTTCTCGAATGAGTTCTTTTTGCAAAGTGATTGGTTCATAAATTTCAGAGATATTTGAGGTTAAAATTTTTCTAGACATTTAGCTCTAAATATCAGTTGCAAATTTATAGGCAATTGTGATATATATTTTATATATGTGAAATTTTGTGGAAATGTATAATCTATAAAAATTTGAATAAATTATGTTGAAGTTTTGTTATTTCTGTCTTTCTGAAGTATTAAATTTTAAATATTGGAATTAAAAATTAATTAAAGGAATCAGTAAATTAAGTTTGAGGAAGCTACGTGCCAATGAATTGGTAGCGGTTTTTTGAGTTGTTGTAAAAACATGTTATAATTTTTTTTCGAGGTGTTAGGAATCAAAATACATGATTTTTGAAAAATGTCTGTATGGATGTATGTGTATGTGTGTGTGTATATATGCCTGGATCCCAGGTTCTACTCGATTCATTTTAACCGGACAGGTCTCATTTTTTTTTTGTTTTCTTTTTGTGTGATGGCGGGTCAAAAATTCGTTTTTTAATTCGCCGAAGCGTTTTTGTTTTATTTCGAATTTTCGATTTTCTCAAAATTGATTTTTGAATTTTTTTAATGATGCAAAATCGAGATATTTGAAGCGAATAGATAGCATTCGAAAGAGCATTAAAATACCTATATTTTCTAAAAAAAAAATTTCTCTAGCTATCACGGTTCTTTTCTTATTAACAAAAATGTGTTTTTTCTTAAAAAGTTTATAACTCCTAAACTTAAGTCAATTTTTTTGAAAAAAAATCATAATAATGCAGAATATAAATAGCTATAATCTGTAACAATTTCAATCCATTTTATTGATTAGTTTTTGAGAAAAAAATTGAAATATGAAAAAAATGAGTTTTATATGTTCAACGATTACGGAAGTAAAATTTACCTAATCGCTTCAAAATTTCTTGTAGAGGTAGATTTTGTATAGCTCTCGATCGAGTTCTTTGGACAAAATGATTAGTCTAGAAATTTCAGAAATATTTGAGGTTAAAATTTTTTTAACCTTTTTTTCAAATCGTAATTTCTCGAGAACGGCTCCATGTATCAGCTCCAAATTTATAGACAATTTTGTATGTGATATAGACAATATGTGTGCGAATTTTCATCAAGATCGTATGATTACTTTTTGAGATATTTGATTTTGAAAATTTTCGTATTTTGCGAAGTCATTGTGTTTGTCGCATGATAACTAGAGAAAACAAAAATTGCTTTAATCGTATTGAAATTTTGTGGAGATGTAGAGTTCATATATTATCGTATAAGTCCTTTAAGTAAAAGAATTGTCTCATGATTTTTAGAGATATTTAAGGTTAACATT
This sequence comes from Torymus aiolomorphi, assembly GCA_036365515.1. Lineage (NCBI taxonomy): Eukaryota > Metazoa > Arthropoda > Insecta > Hymenoptera > Torymidae > Torymus > Torymus aiolomorphi. The sequence goes on along the minus strand of CM070873.1, from coordinate 42,650,797 downwards.
TTTTTACGTTTTTTTTTTTTAAACGTAATTTTTCAATACGACTTCATGTATAAGCTTGACATTTATAAACTATTTTATATGCGATATAGGTAATACCTGTGTAAAATTTCATCCAGATTATATGGTTATTTTTTGAGATGTTTGATATTTAAAATTTTAGTATTTTTGAAAATGATTTTCTTTGTTGTCGCACAGTATAACTATATTAAAATTGTTTTACTTTCTTTGAAATTTGGTGGAGATGTTGAGTTCGTATATTATTTATTAGAAGAGTTCTTAGGGTAAAAGAATTCGTTTATGAATTTCAGAGATGTTTGAGGTTAAAACTATTTTAGCCCTCTTTTGAAATCGTAATTATTCGGGAATGCATTTATATATACTAGAAAATGGAAATGACATGCGCTATGCGCTATGCGCGCGAGTTCTGCACCTGCTTTTGTTTTGTAATAGCCATTTATTATTTTTAAGGTTAGAACATTTTCCTTACATCGGAAATTCCAGAAGGAGCACACAAATACGTACAGGCATACTACTAGAGACAAGTACCCTATGTGTGAAATTTCACAAAGAAAATATAATTTGAAGTAAAGGTTATTTAGGAATTTTAAAAGGTTTTAACGATAATATTACAATCAATTATTTTATTTATTTTTCACACATAATTTAAAAACCACTTCCAATTCATTGGCACGTAGCTTCCTCAACCGTAATTTGTTGATTCCTTTAATTAATTTTTATAACAAAATTTATAATTTTTTAAAAAATTTATTGCATAATTATAATTAAAATTCATATATGAATATTAAAAATTGTTAATTTTTAAATTTATTTATTTATTTATTATTTATATCAAATTTATATAAATTTTGAGCTAATAAATAAAGTTATCATTTGAAATAGAAGTAAAATATCTATATTTTATAATAAAACAAATAGCTATCACGGTTGTTTTGTTATTATCAAAAACGTGTTTTGTTTAATTTTCATAATTCATATTTAAAAAAAAAAAAAAAAATTATAGCTATCATTGTTCTTTTGTTATTAACAAAAACTTGTTTTTTTTAAAAAGGTCATAACTCACAAATAAATTATAATAATGCAGAATATAATGCATTCATAATGCATAATTCATAATTATAATAGATTATAATAGATATAATTTTTAAACATTTTAATTCATTTTGTTGGTTGGTTTTTAAAAATTAAAAAAAATCATCGAATGCCTACTCAATGACGTTTCCCCATTCCAGACCACCTAGCGGTAGATATCACTGCGCGTTTTTAAAAAATAAAATATAAATCTTTTTTAATTTAGAGATTAAATTATTTTTTGTAACACATGAATGATTTTCTACGTTTTCCTACATAAAAATATGTTCTAAAAAGTGACTTTTTTTACCTATCGTGTACAGAAATTCATTCTATCCCTCTACTCTAAAATTATGTAAAATCGCGAAAATGAATTTAGCCTTGCTTTTTAGGTTCAAAAACGCATAAAATGGAGTTACGAGTTTAAAAAAAAAAACACGTTTTTGTTTTTGATGATAACTAAAGAACCGTGATAGATAGAAAATTAATTTTTTTTAGAAAATATAGGTATTTTAATTCTCTTTCGAATGCTACCCACCCCATTCAGATACATAGAGCCTTTCTCGAGAAATTACGATTTTAAAAAAATATAAAAAAATTTTTAACCTCAAATATCTCTGAAATTTATGGACCAATCATTTTGCCCAAAGAACTCGACCGAGAACTATAAAAAATCTACCTCTAAAAGGAATTTTGAAGCCATTAAGTCAATTTTACTCTTGTAATCGTTGGATATACAAAACTAATTTTTTTCATTTTTCAATTTTTTACTCAAAATCTAGCCTACTGAATGTATTCAAATTTTAACAGATTATAGCTATTTATATTCTGTATTATCACGATTTTTCTCAAAAAAATTGACCGTTAAGTTTAGGAGTTATAAGCTTAAAAAAAAAACACGTTTTTGTTAATAACAAAAGAACCGTGATAGCTAGAAACTTTTTTTTTTTAGAAAATATAGGTATTTTAATTCTCTTTCGAACGCTACCCATCAGATTCGAATAACTCGATCCTATCATTAAAAAAAATCAAAAAACAGTTTTGACAAAATCGAAAATTTGAAAAAAAAAACAAAAACGGATCGCCCCAATCAAAAAACGGATTTTTGACCCGCCATCACGCAAAAAAAACAAAAAAAATGAGACCTGTCCGGTCAAAATCGACCTAGTAGAAGCTGAGATCCAGGCGTACACACACACACACACACACACACACACACACACACACATACACACACACACACACACACACACTCACACACACACACACATCCATACAGACATTTTTCAAAAACCATGTATTTTGATTCCTAACACCTCGGAACACAATTATAGCATTTTACAACAACTCAAAAATTTACTATCACAAAGCTTCCTCTAGGAGGAAGCAAAAAGAAATCATACCTATTATTTTATTCATATTTTATACATAGTTTAAAAATTAATAATTTTTAATCTTCATAAATGAATTTAATTATAATTATGTCATAAATTGTTGGAAAAATTATAAATTTTGTTATAATTAAAGAAACAAGCAAATTAAGTTTGAGGAAGCCACGGGTCAATGAATTGGAAGCGGTTTTTATATTGATAGCAAAATGTTTACTTATATTTGAATTTTTTAATTCAACTTTTCGAAAATTTTGTATTAAAGCCAATATATTTCAAGACGATACAAGAATAGACATTCTCTTGCAAGACAAGACCCAGACAAGACAACGAATTTCAATGTTTTTCAAGATCAATACAATAGGTTTATAAAATATCGTATTGTCTTGCTCTTGTGAAGCACAATGAATTGGCAGCGGTTTTTTATTGAATCACAACAATTGTCTTTCAAGTAGGTTATAATTTTTTCTACTGCTAGCAAAGCATACGCTGAATCATGTTTTCGGTTATCACTTACGACTGCGAAACTTTGTGTCGAATCCCCTTGATAAGACACTGCTGTGAAAATAGAAATTTGATCATTAACTCAATGATTTCCTTGAACATCTTCATTATGAATCACAGCCCAGTTTTCAGCGAAGTCTATTTGAAGAACTAAATAATATGGGTCTTTTTTAGCATTTTCTCTTTCTGCTTTTATAGCTTTACGTTGTATATATTTACATACATGTGAGTACTAACCTTCATGGTCCGAACCGGAAGTTCATCTTTAAAAGCAGAAATTGACACTGTTTTTTTAATCAAGTTACCATTATCCCACAAAACATATGTAATTTCTTCTGTGCCTCTATATCTTGCAGTTTTAGAACATAAAACGTAATTCGATTACTGGCTGGATAAATTTTACATTCCTGTAAATAACATAAATCAGATGGCTCGGAACGCATTGTTACGCTTATTATTTCTGACCGAATTTTATCCAACTCTGTAACGTTACTCCCTCTGAAATTATACTATTATAGTACACTTTGTGTACTACTTACAATTAATGTATTTTATTTATTTAAGGTGGATACATTTTTATTTAATTTTTAACAGTTTAACAATTTTCTTTAACTTTTGCTTATCCATATTATTATTGTCAAGTTAGTAATGTATAAATTTACCAAATACTTGATTTACATGTTGAAATAAAAATGTCAAAAGTATTATTTATAAACCATTAATGAAGCAAAATAAAGGAAACTATGAACTACCCCAAATGAAAAAAAAAGAAATGTCAGAAATGTAAAAAACCGTAAGAAATTGTACAACACTGTAAGAAACTGCATAACACTGTATAAAACCATTTGTATTTAGACATTTTATACGGACGATTTATACATACACTTTGATACATTTTTACACATTTTCATACATTCAAAAAATTAAAATAATTTTCCAAAAAATTTTCTCATATTTGTACATAAAACATAAAACATAAAAAATACATAAAACTGCTTCAAAGTGTATAAGATTGTATATAAATTTAAAAATATGTAATATTTTACATTTTTATTATACATTTCCTTACGTTTTCTTATATTTTCTTATATTTTCTTACCTGTCCTTATATTTTTTTACAATTGGATTTTGCAGACTTATTTGAAACAATTAATCATATTTATATAAGGAAACGTATAAAAGAAGTGTATAAAACTATAAAAACAATGTCCGAAAACCAATGGTTTTATACAATTTTATACGTTTTCTTACATTTTCATACAATTTCTTACATTTTATTATTTTTATTATTTCCATACGGGATGTTGCTTTTTTAAATTCTAAATTCTAATTAATTAGTGGAATGCTGTGGAACAATAAATCGTCCAAGGGGCTAGGAGCAACCACAATGTTCCACTTTTAACTATACAATATTCAGATCATTACACCGAAACGCTGTTTAATATTAAATTCATTATGAAATTCGCTTATAGGGAATCAACCTTATATTAGTAAAATAGTGTGTTTCAATAGTAAAAAGATCCAAATGAGTAGGTACCCTGACAAAAATAAAAAATGTAGCTAATTGTTTAGTAAGTGTAGAAAAGTGTAAAAATTGTAAGAAAGTGTAATAAAAATGTAGTTTGATACTGAATTTCGGACATATTTTACGTCTTTTTACACTTATTTACACTTTCTTTACATTTTCGTACACTTTTATACATTTCATAAAATTTCTAAAAATCCGTAAAAATTTACAGTTTCCTACACTTATTTACATTTTTCTACACTTTTCTACAGTTCATAAAATTTTTATTAGCAGATAGCCGAGCGATGGCAGTCGTGACTAGTTAGTATAGGCTGTCTGACTCGAGGTCAGACTCGCGAGTCGGCGGCCCTAGTCAAGCCCGCGTTCGATCATTTTTATTACAAAAACTTGCGATAGCTCACTCGGACACTTCTACAACCATATTTTATTATTTTTAAACTAAAGTATTATTATAATATGAATTAATTGCTATTCGCACTGGTAATAATATGAGGCTCTTCTGAAAAATATACTTTGTCAGTGCTGCTAACCTACATCAGAGATAAAAGAATTTGCGCGCAAGCTGACTCCTTCTCCAACCGGGCGCTGAGATAACTCATTCTCCAACCGGGCGCTAAGATGGCATCTTTTCCAACCGGGCGCCGAAATGACTTCTTCTCAACCGGGCGCTGAGATGACCCCTTTTCCAACCGGGCGTTGAGATGACCCCTTCTTATTCGGAAGCGACGACTTGATTTATCGACTTAAAATTTTTACCATTTATACCACCCGCAAAGCAATCGGGTGGAGCGGGTAAATCGAGACTTAAAAACGAAAATCACAGCGTACATTAAGGAATCGCATAAAGAATTGGACAAATATATAGCGCAATTTCAATTCGCTCATAATATCGACACGTATAGGACAGCGGGAAAACACTCCAGGATTGTTGGTATAGGGGAGAAGCGGCTTGGTTGGCGCGGCGGTTTCGATGGCGCACCTGATTATTACAATTATTATTCAGATTTTCGGCATGCAAGCTACTTTTTCTTAATTAAAAATACAAAATTAATAAACACACACAAAATCATTAATATTGGAGCCGATTGTGATAAAATATTAAGAAAAGTATTTTTGAGTCACTTTTCATGCGGTTAGTATCATGTTCGAAATTGATCAATTGACAAATCTGAAATGCTATGATGATAATAAAAACAAATACGCCATAACATAGTTTAATTTATTTACTTTCATATAGTAAAACTCGATTATTACATTTATTTATTTATAATTAGGAAATAAGTTGAAATAATAAAAAAGTCCGAAGCGACTTGATTGGCGCAGGCATGAAAATACACCGCCTAGCTTTTATTTATCAAAATGAGTGCATTCTTATATTTTCTTGTTATAATGTTTACATATTAAGTGCATTATTTGACATTTTTATTCGCGCAGCAAGTGTGCATAAAGTAATATCGTCCTTGAGAAAATATTTTGCGGGTATGATTATTTAGATGGACAAGATTGCAAAAAAATACAACCAGTGGGACAAAGATAAGTTGGAAAGTGCTATAAATGATGTTAAAGATGGAAAGTCTATTCGGGCAAGTACAGCACATTAGTTTACGCAAGAGATCTAAAGCTATATACATGTGCGCCAATCAATCCGCAAGCGGCGGGTTGAATGGCTCAAATTTTTTTTTTTAATAATTCGTTTATATTCAATAAATTATAAATGCTATGCTATAAAAAAATTTTTAGTTTGATACAGTAGATGTTTGGCTATCTTCACGTATAGTTCATTTTATGTTTTAACTATTTTTTCATTTAAATAATCAAGGACAAAGGTTAGGTGCGCCAATCATGCTGATTCTCCCCTACGGGAGAGAATTAAGACAACCGAAGTGTTGGAAGCGCGAAGTAGAGAATAAAAGCGAAGACGAAAACGTAAAAACAGAAAAAGTAACAGCACAAATAGAATCGGAGAACGAAATTAGCGAAGACGAAAATAAATACCAAACGTGATTAGCAACGCAGAAAAGAAAAGATAAGGAACAGGCGGAACCGCGTCTTTAAATTTTAACGTGAGTGCAGAAAATACGGAAAATTAGGCAGAAAGAATGCATAAGATAAAACACGTATACGATGATACGTTGACAAAAATTGACAAGGCAAAACAAAAATACGAGAAAAATTACAATAAGGGAAAACGCGAAGAAACATTCAAAAAAGGCGACTTAATATGGAAAATAGATAGGGAATTATCAAACGCAGATAAAGATATAAGCGCGAAGTTAAACATGCGATATAACGGCCCATTTGTAATAGCACGGCAAGTAGGCAAATATATGTATACGTTAAAAAGAGAAGGTAAATTAATCAAGAACGCGTTCCATGCAAAACTGCAGCCGATGAACAGCCAATAAAGGAAAAGGAGCCGAAGAAAACAGCACCAGCGCAAAAGACTGGTGTAGTTGGAAGAAGAATTCAAGGAGACAAGGCGGCAAAACAAAAGCAAAGTGATAAGTGAAACGGCAATCAAAGTAAGCAATGCAGAACAAAGGTGCTCCATGATTAGTTAAACACATCAAAGCTTACAGTGCCAAATATTAGAAGTAGAATTAAGTTTAGTTTAATGCAGAAAAAAAAAATTCTCAGTTTGTAACATTAGATCATAAGACACGTGTATGGATACTCGATTGGAGTGAAAGTATTGTAAACCAGCGGAAACCGTGAGAAACATAACCGCGAACAAAATGTACACCAAGTCGAGAAATAAAATAAACAAAAAAAAACAAAAAAAAACCCGTTAATAAAACAATTTTCAATTAAATAACACGTACCCAAGCGCAAAACCCTAATGCGAGACAACGAATAAAGAGAGAGCGCGAGAAGGGTCAGCATGCACCTTCTATAAAAAGGATTAGCAGAAATATAACAAAAATAAATTAAGAAGGTGCTAATCCGCCGACGTGCATGTGCACTCACGCCCCTCACAGGCTCGGGCCTCAAAGAGGGTGGGGCTTTGTGACGGGGATATGTCTCCGCACACACGCGCGACCAAACAGACCCATACACACGTACACAAACCACGCCTAAGCTGAACCAAGGAGCGAGGCGGCAAGAGCCGCGCGCGAGCGACACAGTGGAAAATCACCGAAAAGGTGAAAGAGAGAGAGAGAGAGAGAGAGAGAGAGAGAGAGAGAGAGAGAGAGAGAGAGAGAGAGAGAGAGAGAGAGAAGAGGAAGGAGAGAGAAACCGACGCAGATTTCCACGCGCAGGGGCACAGCGACGGCGCGACGTACCGTGAGTGTGCACTACCTGCAGTGATGGATGGGCTCCGGAAGTTCGGAAACGGGAAATAATAACTAGATCTAGTTATTTTCGACCACTGCTAAGTTCAAGGCAGAGAATTTGCTTTACTGAGTGACCGAGTGTAAGCGCGACATTGCAACGTGTATTTTTTCAGAGTCAGGTCAGGCTAGTTAGGCTGATCCCATCCCTATGCTGCATTCTCAGCAAATTCTCTGCCTTGAACTTAGCACTGGTCGAAAATAACTAGATCTAGTTATTATTTCCCGTTTCCGAACTCCGGGGGCCCATCACTGACTACCTGTAAGCGCCGGCGGATTCCGAGACGCCCGTTCTCTACGGCGGCTCGTGGGTTGATTGGCCCTTCTCTCCGCGTCTCTCTCACGTGCATCCGCGATTCCACGTATGCAGCCGAAAATGCATCTTATCAGGCTTGCTCGCTCCTTGCGGACCGCTTTCTAGAAAAGTCGCGTTTCCGATGCGCGCGACGCTCATAAGTCTCAACTGCGCTAAGCGAGCGATAAGCGCGATGCGACGCGCACTCATGTAAGGCCCGCGGGACTATGTATATTAGGAGTATTAAACAATAAACCGAGATTTTACCTAATCTCTAGTCTGCATTCTTTTGCATGCGCTTGTCCCCCGAAGATTCGCCACGTTTCGCGATCCACTTTTAGCAAAGCTTAGTCTCGCCTCAACGATCATCATAAGGCCGCCCAGGTAAGATTGGTCATGGCAGCGGACCCACGCCCCCGCTTCGAGCAGCCAGGCGAACGGCCGAGTGCGTGCCCCCGCAGGGGGGCTCCCACATTTGCGACGGCGCTGCCCCGCGTCCCACACTCCGACATGGGGAGAGTGCATAGCTATATAAACGACGGTAGATTTAGCCAGCAAACATCCGCACGCACGGCAGCAAAGTCGCAAGATTAAAAAAGATTATTTGTCTTATATTTAGCATTAAAACCATAATTTTAGTTACTTATCGTTTATTAAATAAGTTATACGTTTTCTGAATATTCACACTTCATTAACGAATCCTAGTATTCGAATTTGGGTGAGGGTTGGCTCAAGGTTCTTGACGGCCAATAGCTTTCCTTAGAGGCCGAACCTAACCTAACGCTTAGGAGAAAGCGGTTGCGTCCCTCCGCTGACAACTATATATACTGCCGAGAGCCCCCCTGAAAACCAGACACGCAGTCAGTCACATTTCTCAGTTTAAGCAATAGCTTTTCGCATTTCTCGCACACTCATCTCATGTCGATGTACAAGCAATAACGCAGTTCCGTTAGCAAGCTGGTGCCCATGTGAACCGATTTTCACTGAAATTCTGAACTTCTGAATAAAAAAAGTAAGTAACTTAAATTATTATTTAGTTAGAACATTTGCCAATATTAACCCCATTTCTTTTACAAAATATAATTAAATCGAATAATCGAGTAGCATCCCCAAAATTAAAACTTTTATGCTATAGTATAATAGTATATTACGATATGTGTGACTTAAGTGGCCCATTATTGCACGGCGTGAGGTTAGCGCCCGAGCGCAGCGAGGGCGCTAAACGCCGTGTAATAATGAGCCATTTAAGTCACGAGTATCGTATACTATTTTATACCACTCTAACCTCAAAATCACAACTTTGATATCATTTTTCGGCGCTCGTGGTATAAAATACCGTTCGAAACTAGTGCGTGAGTCACACCAGCTACATAATCGACTTCCCCACCCGTGTCGAAATGTACTATTATAGCTTGTGTGACATAAATCCGCCATATTCTTATTTTATTTATTTGTGCATATTTATAATGATAGTTGGAAGTGGGGTGGGAGAAGTGTGGGGCGGAAGGGGGGGCGCAGCCCCCGCCCTGAAAAAATTAATAAAAAGTTATTTAAATAATAGAATACCTGATATAGAATATGGTTATTATTGAATCTAGAATATCGAATATATACATAAAAAAATCATAAAACTAGATTCTTGGCAATTTGATTTGTATCTTTAACAATAAGTTGAAGTTTATGAACGTGAAAGATTTGTATACGTTATATCATTAAAGAGAAAGACTTTTAAAACTAAAATCCATACAGTTTAATATTGAATATTTAAAAAGCGCGCGGTCTGCTATTCCATAGCAGATGAAACTAACCTATAATATAGAGAAGCCTTATTATCATCATTTTTATTTATTCTTTGTGGTTTGTCAACTATTAACGAAGTTTTACTTCTTTTCCTGTTCATTCTTATATGTAAAATCATATTTTTGAATAGTTTTGGTAGATAATTGGCGTTAATTACGTACCTGTGACTTAAGTAAATTCATTATTTCACAGTGTAATAATGGGCTACTTAAGTCACAACTAGCCGTGACTTAAGTGCGGATTTAGGTCACACAGTGCTATAAAAGAATAGTATCTATTATAGTATAGTAGATGGCAGAATCCATTTCAAATCAGGTGGACCGTGTATGCCTATATCACCGATCATTTTGGAATTAAAGTATTCATGTTCTTCTTCAAAAATTATTTGACCCGTATATTTTTATTTTTTTGTTGCATCAAAATTTTATGCGTTCAGCAATGCCGAAAAATTCCGAGAAAATCCTTACTTAGAAAAATTTTCTCAATGTAATTTTCAAACAGCTACTGCTTTACCAGTTTTTTAAGCTTTTTAGCGTGTAACACATAATTTCACTAAGGTTTGAGCTCTCTTTCACGTTCATTATGTTATTTAAAAAAAAAAAATCAAAAACTAAATGATATGGGTCTTTTTTAGCATTTTCTCTTTCTGCTTTTATAACTTTGCGTTGTATATTTTTTACATACATGTGAGTACCAACCGTCATGGTCCAAACCGAAAGTTCATCTTTAAAAGCAGAAATTGACACTGTTTTTTAAATCAAGTTACCATTATCCTACAAAGCATATGTAATTTCTTCTGTGCCTTCTATATTTTGCAGTTTTAGAACATGAAACGTAATTCCGTTACTGCCTGGACAAATTTTACATTCCTGTAAATAACATAAATCAGATGACTCAGAACACATTGTTGCGTTTATTATTTCTGACCGAATTTCATCCAACTCTGTAACGTTACTCCCTCTGAAATTAATTAAGCTCGTAAGAAATAAATCATAATTTAGGCAATAGATACAGAGACAAACTTCTTTGATCGGGCTAAGTAAGACATATTTTGGTCGCAAACTACAATATAAAATTTCGACTTACCAATTCTGAATTCGGGGTTATCATTTTTAAATGCTTCATACGTTGCTTTCAGACTTCGAGTAAGATAACGTTTAGCTTTCTTTTGTTTTTTATCATTTATTTTAACGGTAGTAACGTCACTCTTATTAGAACTCTGTCTTGAACAATTAAAATTTCGTCAATTGGATGACCTGTGTACGCTTCTGGTTCCGAATAAACTTCCTATTCTTGTGCAAGACTTTTCGCTCTTTCTATCATGTGCATTGTTATGTCTGGAAATATGGATGAAAGTTCATTTTTCGTTAAGGAAGGTAGCAAAGTCAGAATTTTTATTTTTTCTGACACCATAGAACACTTTTTCAAGGCTAAACCAACTTTTTGTACCCATTCTGTACAACGGCATGCAGTTGATTCGTTTGCTTTTATAGAAACGTCAAAAACATTGTTCAACTTCACATCGAGGGCATCAGACAATGTTGAAAGTATATTTTTTTCTTCTTTATTTCGTAATTTTCCATTTTTCAGTAAAAAGTGCATAACTCGTGCATTTTTTTTTTTTTAAGTAACATAAGGAACGTGAAAGAGGGCTGAAACCTTAGTGAAATTATGTGGTACACGCTAAAAAGCTTAAAAAACTGGTGAAGCAGTAGCTGTTTAAAAATTACATTGAAAAAATTTTTTTCTAAGTAAGGATTTTCTCGGAATTTTTCGGCATTGCTGAACGCATAAAATTTTGATGCAACAAAAAAATAAAAATATACGGGTCAAATAATTTTTGGAGAAGAACATGAATACTTTAATTCCAAAATGATCGGTGACATGGGCATATTTGAGATGGATTCGGTCCTATATATTTCGGAATTATAGTCCCTATAAGTTAAAATATTATCCTTTAAATTTTTATTTACAAATATCATTGAATATACAGTACCAACGTCTGAATAGCTATACGCCCGTCCCGATAAAGTATATTTCACTGGTCAAAAATTTACTATATATTTTTTTATTTTCAGAGAGCAGCAGTTTTCTTTCTTAGGAAACAACAAACAGGCTTAAAAACCTTCTAAATATGGATTTGTTGTACACTGTAAACAACAACCTGATTTCGAAATCATCGTTAAATCAAGAAAGCGCATACAATAAACATTCTTTCTGTTCTATATCCAGTCGTAACATTGCAGCATTTACTGCAGAAACTGAATTGGAGGACACAAACAACAAGACATTGGCATGGCATGTTTATGTTTGTGATTTGAATATGCCATGGCATGCGTACAAGATTTTAACTAGCAAAGGAGATATTACAGCTTTGAAATGGGATTTGTCAGGAGAAAAACTTGTCATTACTGATTCATCTGGGCTGGTACAGCTATGGACAATGAAAGATTATATTCTAAATGATTGGATTCTTATTGGTTCTCACTGTTTTCCTGGTGAGATTATCTTAGGAGTTGCTTGGTTTCATAATGGCAAACGAACTTACTTAGTTGCAGAAAAAAAAGATAGCACGCAGTATAATGAAAAATTTTCTCGCCTACCTTATGCTCCGTCAGTTAAACAATTTGGTGGTCGGGCTGCTCAAGGAGTTTTTGTAGTTTCACATACAGGAATGGTAGGTGTAGTATTAATTACTAACGACAAACAAAGTCCTGTTTCTTTTGCCACGGAAAGTATAAGTAGAATTCGTCAAAATATAACTGTAGTTGATATTGGTTATGCAAAAGATGGTCAATTTTTAGTTGCTGTAAGCAATGGCAGTTTTGTATTGCCAGTCAGATGTTTTCGAGTATCCATTCGAAAGATAGATGAGGGATGTTGTATAACTTCACACGCTTTACCGAGTTTTTTTTTGCAAGATGGTGCACCCAAAGGTAACACAGAAAATGCAGTTATAACACATCTAAAGTTTGCTGTGCTAGAAACAGCTGATTCATTAATTGTCGCAGCTAATACTAATGGAAAGGGATTTATTGAAGTATGGGAACTAAGAGAGAAGATTGAATCTGTACATAAATTATTTCAATCAAAAATTTATCATCCTTTCAAAACAGTTGCATGGCAACATCGGGCTTTGTACCGATGCCACTTTTCTATAACAGCTATAACAACAACAAAATTATCTATAATTACACCTACTAGTTACATTGTAGTAGCTTTGGCAGATTCTTCAATACGCTGTCTAAGTCATGATAACTTGAAAGAAATTGCTGTTCTACCATTGAATACTAATATACGTCATGTTGAGCCATTAACGAAGTACTCAAGAAAATCTGTTATAATTTCGTGTTTAGATATGTCATGGTTGGGATGCATATTTTTAAGTATTGATACTAGCGGAAGCTTATATTTGTATAAATTATGTCCGGAAGGGTCACCTATGACATTAGGTTACGCATGTACTTTGTTAGAATTCTGTTTACTAAGTGGTTTGGATTGGCTAGATTTAATATTGTGTCTTCGATCACCAATGATTGAAACTTTGTCTGAACGTTTTGATTCTTCTTTTAACAGGCAAACACTGCAGATACAACAATGTTATTATATGCAATTTTTGTGTATTAAAACATTTCTTTATAAAATGGTTGTGAGCGGACAAAATAAAGCAGCAGATTTGTCTTCATTATTTATGATTCATTCAGTTGCAACGGCTTTTAAATCTTTGTTACGATCGTCTGGTATTTTTCACGATAAAGTACCTGCTGAACGCTTGCCATCGATTCTTACAGATAACATCATTACTGATGTAGATACAGTTTTATTCCATATAGAACCAAAAGAATTTACAGTAGAACCAATTACCTTGCAGTCGTTACAACAACTCATACAGTGGGTGTCAGATTTGGCTTTAAGGTTGCTAGTCCGGTTACCTGAACAAAAAATGCAAATGAGGATAAGTGGTTACGAACTTCTAAAAGATCGTCAAGCTTTGAATATTCTGCGTGAACTTCTCGTAATAATACGAATTTGGGGTTTGCTTCGTCCTTCTTGTTTGCCAGTATTTCTCAAAAGTGAAGATAATTTAGACGCTATAGGATTACTGTTTCAACTTTTATCTAAATTAGTCCAATCAAATCCCATGGCGCAACAAATCGATGATCGATTAATCGATGCCTGCTGTTTGTTACCTAATCAAATTATGATCCCTCAAGTCGATCAGACAAACAGTATTACAGCCGTAGCTACACCTATTTTATTTTGCCAAAGTTTTCCCTTGCAGTTAGAATACGGAAGTGTACCTAATTTAACTTTTGTACCAGAATTAAATCCAGTTGAGGGTTGTATGCAGAATAGTCAGACTATAGATGCTGTTAGACATCTGTATCTTGGCAAAGAACCACTGATTGTAAAACAATGTACACGGTGTGGTGCCAAATCGCAAGTGCAAAATACGACAAGAACATCTGCAATAAGAGCTTGGGATCAGAGATGGATGAAAGGTTGTCCTTGCGGTGGTACATGGAGAGTTCATAATATAATCCAACAGTAATAAATGATTAAAATTAACAGGTAACACTCGCTCCGCTTGTCACTCCCATTTATAACAAAGTATCCAAATATATAAATAAAGTAATAGATAGGATGGAAAGAAAAGTTTCACTATTATTTAGAAGCATTGCAATAAATATGTAGCTTTTATACTGAGTTTTTTCTTAATAAAAGTATTTATCTTCAAAAAAAAGCTTGCGTAAACATCTTCAAGCGCAGCGCAGGTACACCTTAAGTTATTAATTTTCAAAACCACAAAATAGCTTTGCTATCACTAGTAAAATTTCTGTCACTAATCTTGATATTTTCGCTTATGCTAAATTTGTATATGCGGAAAAACACATACGCGAATAAATGAAAAGTTTATATCGCGATGTTCTTGTACAAAAATGTTATTTGGAACGTTAAACAATTAAAAATTCTTTATCTATAGCTAAATAATCACCTGGTGATTTTATCTTTGATCTAATGAAAGAAACAGGTTATATGGGAGTTGCCACGAGAGAAGAAGTACACATCATAAAATATATGCCGGTTGAAGTTAAGGTACAGCATGGACATTATTGCTATGCGGAACTGGAAGTTACACGGAACAGCCTTGCATTTTTCCTAACTTCCATAACTCATGTCCTAAAGCAGAAAGGTTCCAGAATACCTTGCAATTGCCCTTCTACCATCTTATTATTTTATTGGAAATTCATGATATCAAATTTTGCCTTCTCGAACTGAGGCTATACCATCGACTATCATACCTCCAATGTCCAAACCAACATAGACTTTTATTAACCCTGTTGAACTTATCACTAGTGATATCTATAATTAACACGATTTGGATCAGCTCAGAGAAAGAATTATATTTCCGAGGAGAGACCTGGACTTTTGAACGACATCACTCGTGAAATGAGCGGTCATCCACTTGACAATGAATAATCTGCGCTCAATGAATTATTAAACGGAAATGTCGTTGAGCAAATAATTAATAGCTTTCGACAAAGATTCTGGTCTCATTTTATTATTTTTGGTAATAATAGTGCTGGCTTCCTTGGCATCATAATGATTTTTCAACTTGTAAAATCAATTATCAACACTCTCCACACAGTCTACGGTTGGTCCGTCAGATTGCTTTGGGATGAGTGGATCCATTTCTGGATCCATTACTCATTTGCTTATTCATTTGAATAATCAGCCTACTACTCAACCTCCAACTGAATTAAATGAGGTAAACGTATTTTGTTACTATTATGTTACTATTAAAAAATCTTACTTCAACTTAAGCACTTAACATTTTACTAAATGTATTATTACCCTAGGCTAATTTCTTATTTCTAATTTTACTTTTCTTACTCGCCCACCCGAAAGTACGTACTTTCGGCCCGCATCTCCGGGCCGAAAGAGAAACTTTCGCATCCTATTTTAGACCAACCGCGCGCTCTGATTGGCTGCCGAAATTTCCTGACCCGCGGCGCTTCAGCGCCCGCGCGCATGCCCGAGGAAAGATGTTTGTGCGGTGTGAAGGTTAGACACGTACGAAATAAACAGAGGAAAGTGCACGGGTGACGAGAAAAAAGTTAGTTGAAATAAAAAGTGGTTTTGTTTGATCGTGGTTATTGTTTTTTAAACGTATGGACGGGAGCGTCCGAGAAAAATATGTTTGTGCGGTGTGAAGGTTAGACACGTACGAAATAGATAGAGGAAAGTGCACGTGTGACGAGAAAAAAGAGTTAATTGAAATAAAAAGTGGTGTTGTCTTTTTTTAATGAATGTGTTTCTGATGCCCGCCCCGACCAGCAAAACCTCGGCTTCGCCTCGGTCTTGCAAATGTCGGGCGGGCATCAGACCATCTGTACAATAGCGAAAGTAGCAGACGCCCAAAAACCAGCTCTCTACGCCGGGCCGAAAGAAAAAACAGTCGGTAATATCGACCGAGCTACCCAAAGCGGCCGACAGAGGCACTACTATCGAGCGGGCCGAAAGAAAAACTAACACTCAAACACAGCTAGCAGACGACAACGCAATTTTATCAATTATTTAACAATTACAGAACGTACTTTCGGCCGGGGAGTAAGAAAAATAGTATACAATACTTGGACCGGAAATTGGATGCCCTGGCCGTGCGTTATGACGCCCTCGGCTTCGCCTCGGGCGTCATACCACGCACGGCCCGGAAATCCAATTTCCGGCCCACGTATCGTAATATACTATTTTCTAAAATTCATACTTTTGAATCGTTCCAATTCTAAATCACATTTTTAATTTTACTATATTTTTGAGACATTTATAAATCATTTATTTAGCATTACTGCCATGATTTTTAATATACTTTCAAATTATTTGGTATCTTATTTAAAATCGATTTACAACTCGTATTTCTATTATTGAAGCCAAGCGATAGTTATAAGAATATATTTGTAAAACTGAATTATTTCAGTTCATAGCATAAATCCGCAATGCATAATATTGGTAACTCTTAATTCAAATCTTCAGATTAAAATTATAAGTAATATTTTAAGAAGTTACGATCAAAGCTTATCATTTGTAATAACTATAGGCTAAGTTATTAATTTCGAATATAAACGACAATAACTCCAAAAGGAATAATTTGTATTAAAATTCTTACCTGCCGGTTTTTCATTTTAATTACCGTTTCTATAGACATATGCTAGTAGTTACTACTAAGGCGTTATAAAACAACATATAGCGATTGATAAGCAAACTAGTATAATAGATGTACTCAAGGATCAAGTCTGAAAGTCATTTACCATTAAAATTAAGTTAGTTCATCTTAAAACCTTGTAAACAAATAAGCTACTTTAAATAATGGACATTCTTATAGAAATATTTATATTTTCAAATATTCATATAAAGTTTTTAATTAATAACCTTTTCTTTAACTAATTCTCAAGTTAACATTAATATTATTCAGTTGTTAGCTAATATTTCACTTAATTTGTATTAACTCCGCCTAGTTTCATGTTTTATTAAAATTTGTGTATGAACAAACTCTTACTTTAGAAAATCCATTAGATTAAAAAAGATTATTTGTCTTAGATTTAGCATGAAAACCATAATTTTAGTTACTTATAATGTTTATTAAATAAGTTATACGTTTTCTGAATATTTACACCTCATTAACAAATCCTAGTATTTGAATATGAGTGAGGGGTGGTTCAAGATTCTTGACGGCCAACAGCTTTCCTCACAGGTCGAACCTAACCCAACGTTTCTCACGCTCCACATTTCTCAGTTTAAACCATACCTTTTCTCAATTTTCAAACACTCGTCTCATGTCGATTTACAAGCAATAATGCTGTTTTGTTAGCAAACTGTCGACATTTTTTCCTCGTGAATTCATACTAAAATTGTTTTTTCCAATTTTTCTAAGATTGTTTTTGTGAGTGTTAAATACTTTTTGGTTAATAAAAGTGAATATTTTTAAAAATAAATTTAACTTGTGTACGTATTTATTTGGAAAGTCTATCTATTCATTGTCTTATAACCAATCATTTGTGTTCATTACAAAACATCGACAGGTAAGCAGAGAAGTTCTGAATAAAAAAGTAAGTAACTTAAATTATTATTTAGCATCCCTAAAATCTTCATTAAAATTAGTCACTTCAAAGAATTAGGCGAATTTTTTACATTTGAATAAAGAACGTTCTTACAATATTTTTCAACTAAACAATTAAAGTTTGAATATAAATGTTCTTCTAGAGTTAATATTACGTGATTTACATTAAGAAATCCTAAAATCATATGACAATCGCATGAAAAATCATATAAAAATCATATGAAAATTATTTGATGTTTTGGGGTGATTTCGGGAATGACGATCATATAAGTTTTTTCAATTAGGACCTCGTGCCCATATTGCTGGTGGCGCACATAGGGCGATTTCGAATAATTTTGTGTCAAAATTCAATATCTCAGCAAAGGAATAAAGATAATGAGATCAATAAAAAAAGATATTAAAGGTGATGAAACGTAGATTACAGGAAAAATAGTACAGAAGAGAAATAGTAGATTTTCTTTCTTTCGTACGTTTAGAGTTCCATTTTCCTCCCGTGTAAGAAATAGTATTTTTTTCAACACGTGCATGAAATGGGCCTTTTTTCATGCCTGAAAGCCGTGTAGAAAATCGTGCATTTCGAGCGTGATTTAGGAAAGAATGAAAAAATCTATTTTTTCCCCGCTACAACGAGTTTTTGTAAAATTGTTCTCTTATTGTCAAATTTATATATTTTATGGCTTTTTGACTTGTTTAGAATAATATAACAGTACATTGTGCAACTAGGGGAGAAAATGAGCTATTTTAAGCGAGGGCAAGGTGTGCAGCACGAGTTGTAGTCTCGGGCGCCGAAGGCGCCCGAGACGGAGGCGAGTGCTAAACACACCTCATCCGAGTCTGAAATAGCTCTTCTTCCCGTGTTACACATCGTATTTTTTTCAAAGAGTGCATGAGAGGGCCTTTTTATATACATGAAAGTTGTGTAGGGGATTGTGCATTTCGAGTCGTGCACAACCCAGTTTAAAAGTTATTTTATATTATTCTAAACAGGTCAAAAAGCCATAAAATATATAAATTTGACAATAAGAGAACAATTTCACAAAAATTCGTTGTAGCTGGGAAAAAAAATTTTTCCTCGCTAAACTGTGAAAAAAAAAATTTTTCATTCGAGCGGGGAAAAATTTTTTTTCCCCTCGCCTGAAATAGCTCATTTTCTCCCCTAGTTGCACAATGTACTATTTCTCTATCCCAGGGCGAAATCGTGTTCACTATTTAGTCGGAAAAAGTTGAAATCACTGTGTTGCGATAACCTTCCAGCTGACAGTGCATTGCACGGCCATGTTGTTACTTTCGCCGTAAGGCCGGCTGGTAGCATCACAGCGCTCTCGTAGCCACTCCACGCAGTCCTTGCAGGTTAGATGATTCACCTGGTCTGCTTGTCTGCTCTTTTCCGTTGTGCGCGTTTATGTGTGTTCGATGCCCGCCCAACATTTGCAGCACGAGCGTTAGTGAGTGATGGAGGTGTAGAGTTTGTATATTATTTATGAAATGAATTGTTACAGTAAAAAAATTAGTTTATAAATTTCAGAGATATTTGAGGTTAAAGCTGTTAAAATTGTTTTAGCCCTCTTTTCAAATCGTAATTTTTCGGGAACGGTTTTATGTATATATTACTAGAAAATGAAAATGACGCGCGATACACGCGCGTGTTGTTTATTTGCTTTTTTGCTTTCTCAAAGAGAAAGCTTGGTCACGGTGAAATTTTTCGACCTCGAAATTTCGAGGATTTTCGATATTTCTGAGCTCTCGAGTCGAAATATGCATTTTCTAGAAATTGTCTGTGTGTATGTATGTATTCGATCTCGAGATTTCGATGATTTTCGATATTTCTGAGCTCCCTGAGTCGAGATATGCATTTTCTAGAAAATCTCTGTGTGTATGTATGTGTGTGTGTGTGTGTGTGTGTGTGTGTGTTATAAATTTGTCCGCAGCATAACTCGAAACTGGCCAGAGATATCAAGTTTATCTTTGGCAGGTATCTAAAGCTTATTTTGAAGTTGTGCAGTTCAATTATATAGTTGATCGGATATTATTAAGCTGGTTAAAAAAACTAAAGGAAAATATGGAAAAATCGAAAATAATTTTTTTTTTGGCTCTGGGGGTTTGGATATCGGTCGGAAGTAGGCCCATTTTCTGAAAGGTCTTGAAATTTCCTATCTACCCATATTTTTTCGGCCCGATCGGATATAATTAAGTCGATTAAAAAAAATAAAGAAAAATATGGAAAAATCGAAATAATTTTTTTCTTCGCTGGGTTTGGATATCGGTCGGAAGTAGACCTATTTTCGAAAAGGTCTTAAAATTTCCTATCTACCCATATTTTTTTTCGGCCTGATCGGATATTATTAAGTCGATTAAAAAAAAATAAAGAAAAATATGGAAAAATCGAAAATAATTTTTTTCTGCTCTGGGTTTGGATATCGGTCGAAAGTAGGCCCATTTTCTGAAAGGTCTTGAAATTTCCTACCTACCCATATTTTTTTGGCCCAATCAGATATTATTAAGTCGGTTAAAAAAAATAAAGAAAAATATGGAAAATCGAAAATATTTTTTTATGGCGTTTGTTTTGGATATCCGTTGGAAGTAGTCACATTTTCTTAAAAGTCTTGAAATTACCTATCAATCCATATTTTTGTTTGTCGAAACGAATAATATTAAGTCGGTAAACAAAAATAAAGAAAAATATGGAAAAATCGTAAATAATTTTTTTCATCGCTTATACAGAAATTGTACTTTAATATCCTAACCACTACAAAATTAAAGAAAAAAAAACAGCTGAGTTAGAGGATATTTGAAACCTTCGCCGAGTTATGTGGTTTTTGAAACCACTCTATGAATTGGTGGATTTTCGAAGTCTTCGCTGATTTGGCGAGGTTTTGAATCAAACACCGAGTTAGCAGATTTTCTAAGAAAACGCCGAAGAAATTTCGAAGAAATGCAATTAATTTATAAATTCAACAAATAGTATGTAATATTACCTTAAACTTTTTAATTTGCAATTTAATTATTACTATTAAAAATATTACTTATGTCGACTGCAATTTAATATCAACTGATAAGAATTTTTCCATCGGTCTTACAGTCTTACAAATTAAATTAAAATAATTAATATTTATGGCAGTCAGACTGCCCCTGTTTATAATCACCCCCGCAGAATCTGAAATAAAAACTTAATTAAAATCTGGAAAAAACTTTGTTAGCAAAGGACGATCTGACTGCCCACCACCACCACATTGTCCGACGTTTCGAGCCTGCTCCGGCTCCTCCTCAGGGACTGAAATAAAACCCGCGATACACCTCCTTATATACCATGCACCCATACCCCCTTCTTTTCTCTTACCCACCACCCTCACATTCCCTCTCCAACTTGCCATTCTCACTTAAATTAATAAAGAATGATAAATGTTATCTAATTTACTTGACTCTATCATTAAATTTACATTATTCCGATTTCTTAGAATGTGAATACTTTCAAGGCTTTCCCTCTTATATTTATTCTTAATCCCCTGTTCCAAAATATCCACACTCCCAAAATCGAAAGAATGCAAACTATTTAAACAATGTTCTTTCAAACATTGTTTAAATAGTTTACATTCTTTCGATTTTGGGAGTGTGGATATTTTGGAACAGGGGATTAAGAATAAATATAAGAGGGAAAGCCTTGAAAGTATTCACATTCTAAGAAATCGGAATAATGTAAATTTAATGATAGAGTCAAGTAAATTAGATAACATTTATCATTCTTTATTAATTTAAGTGAGAATGGCAAGTTGGAGAGGGGAATGTGGAGGGTGGTGGGGTAAGAGAAAAGAAGGGGGTATGGGTGCATGGTATAACAATGTTCTTTCAAACATTGTTTAAATAGTTTACATTCTTTCGATTTTGGGAGTGTGGATATTTTGGAACAGGGGATTAAGAATAAATATAAGAGGGAAAGCCTTGAAAGTATTCACATTCTAAGAAATCGGAATAATGTAAATTTAATGATAGAGTCAAGTAAATTAGATAACATTTATCATTCTTTATTAATTTAAGTGAGAATGGCAAGTTGGAGAGGGGAATGTGGAGGGTGGTGGGGTAAGAGAAAAGAAGGGGGTATGGGTGCATGGTATATAAGGAGGTGTATCGCGGGTTTTATTTCAGTCCCTGAGGAGGAGCCGGAGCAGGCTCGAAACGTCGGACAATGTGGTGGTGGTGGGCAGTCAGATCGTCCTTTGCTAACAAAGTTTTTTCCAGATTTTAATTAAGTTTTTATTTCAGATTCTGCGGGGGTGATTATAAACAGGGGCAGTCTGACTGCCATAAATATTAATTATTTTAATTTAATTTGTAAGACTGTAAGACCGATGGAAAAATTCTTATCAGTTAATTATTACTACATAACTATTTTAAATATAATTTTCTTGATCATTTTGAATAATTGTATTCTGATATGTAGAAAGAGAATGAAATTTTATATTGAAATGTACATTTAAAAAATCATTTGATGTAATTTATCAATTCTCTTTGAGAAAGCATTCTGCTAAAGCAGTGTACGTGTGAGCCTATCTAGGTTCACGTACGTATGACGGGATTGAGGTGTTCGTGTCGTTCCAAGCCGAGACTCGAAACGATGCAATGAAATACAACGGGAGTTAAAGTATACGTGTGTTATTTATTAAAATACTTTACGCGAGAGAGAGATAACCTAACGCACGTTCGCGATGCGACCGATCGACGTCCTATCGTGTCAACTCGAACTTTTCACCTTTTGTCTCCGTCTGCGTCTCTGATCCTTTCTCTCTTCTTCGACCTGACTTTCGTTCTCTCTCTTTCTGTCTGTCCACCCCCGCTTTTGTTCTCTTTCTTCCTGTCTGCCGGATGCGTTTTCTTCCGCTTTTATGGCATCGCCCTGGGTTCGTTAATGGGGGATCATTGTTCATCGGCCGTCCGTTCCTTCCCCCTAATTTGATGTCGAGCTCTCGGGCCGGTAATTCAGTGCCTCGTGGATTCGCTGTTCTGCTGACTCGTATTGGTTGATGTTATGCGCCTTCGACATTCGACGTCCTCTATCAACGCTCGGCATATTGCTGACCCGGAGTTTGTGTTGGGCTACGTGTCTTCGTTCTTCGAGCGTCTGCATGAATAGGTAGCGCGTGGTTTTCGAGTTCATGGCCGCACGCGCTTGCTCTCTGGAAGCTACCACTCGTAACAGCAGTTAGCAGCGGTTTTTTATTGAAGTTAATTTACAGCGAGCTCTGCAGAAACATGAAATTAGTCAGATACGCTGGCCAATTATTTTGAGTTTGAATTAATTTTTTGAATAATCGCGATTTGAAGTGAATATAGTAAGAATTACCCTTTCTCAATTTTTAGATAAAAATTTTAAAGTTTAAACATTTATGGTTTACGAGCATATAATTATATATACACTCATTTTGCCTTTACAAAGTTATGTAAATGTTTGTATTAGCTGCCACTGATATTTGTATTTACATAATACTTTATTTGCTTTTTTTATTAAGATGGTGTAAGAAATGATAAAATCAACAATCAACCATATTTTATTGAAAATAAAAGAAGAGGATGACGAAAATTATAACGGATCATTAAAAAACTAAAAATTAGAAGTATAATTTCAATTTTTATAATATGTACACAATTATTTATAGTAAAGATACACAATTATTGAATAATAATACATTTATAATGTAAAAAATGGAGTTATTATACATGATTTTGAAAATGTAAGTAAGTTGATCTCAAGGTGGATAGCAATTTTTTAATTTTATATTTTAAAATATTACTTTTTTTTTAAATAAAATAAGTGTCAAATAACAACTAATTTCAATAATAAGAAAAAAATATGCAATTTTTTAAATATTAATGAATTATTAAATCATTGAAAGAAGAGTATAATGAATAAACATATTTTATATTTAAAATATGAGGCGTTTCACGTCAGCTCTCCAGGCGCGGCGCGAGAGCGCGAAATCATGCTGTTTTTAGCTTGTGTTTGAAGGGCTAAGATGTATCTAAAAAAAATAATCCCCAAGTGATTTCGATGTATTTTTTCCTCAGCTTTCCGATGTTGCTATTAGTTTCTCAACATTTTTCAATTCTAAGCTCAAAAAAACATAAAACGTGTTATATCTCAAAAACTATATTTTTAATATTTTTTTGACCTGCTAGATCGAAAGAGGAGGAAATTTTACATGGATATAGCCTTTTTCTACATAGGGGTTTTTTGATTTTTTCGAGATATTATTCAAGAAATACTTAGAATTGAAAAATTTTGAGAAACTAATAGCACCATCGGAAAGCTGAGGAAAAAATACATCGAAATCACTTGGGGATTATTTTTTTTAGATACATCTTAGCCCTTCAAACACAAGCTGAAAACAGCATGATTTCGCGCTCGCGCGCCGCGCCTGGAGAGCTGATGTGAAACGCCTCATATATACTATACATATAGGAACGATACATTAATTTGGAGGAAGCTATGTGCCAATGAATTGGCAGCGGTTTTTTTATTGTCATTACGTTGTTTTACCTATTACCTTATGAGTTTACATTTTTCTCCTCATCATTTGTTAGATGTTAGATCAGCTACTATATTATAATATATTTAAAGTACACTCTAAACTTAAAAGAGGAAAAACTGGAAATTTAAAGTTGAAAAGGACAGTTTTCTACTTTATAAAAGAGTAAATTGACGATTTTATTACTTGTAGAGGTTAATTCGATAATTTTAAAGTTTATAAAGATTAATTTGAGAAGTTTACTCTTTTGATAAAGATGAAAAAGTACGTTTTCTACTTTATATATAATAAAAGTATATGTTTTGCTTCTTCCTAGAGGAAGCTTTGTGATAGTAAAAAAAAAAAGTTTATGAGATAATGTGTTAGAAATGTTATTTAGCAAATTTGGAATCGAAATACACTATTTTTAGAAAATGCCCGTATGGATGTGTGTGTGTGTGTGTGTGTGTGTGTGTGTGTGTATACGCTGATATCTCATGATCTACTCGACCGATTTTAACGGGAGAGTGATCATTTTTTTAGATTTTGCTTCCACAATTGTTGGAGTCAATATTCTATTTTTGTAAAATTTAATTTTTTTTTATAGCCATTTTTTAATTTTCAAAATTTTTATTTTCGATTTTTTTAATATTTAGAACAAATATTGTTTATATATCATGAATTCTCTGTATATAGGATAAAATTATCTACAATTTAAAAAAAAAACCGCTGCCAATTCTAACGTTTAAAATTTAATACTTTATCTTGTACGGTTAGACTAACTAGGAGAGGGTCATGGGTCCGGATTCAGCTTAAACTATGCGTTATATCTTTTTTCGTAATGAACCGATTTTTTTGGGCAACGAACTTGATCTGACGATATATAAAAGCTACATCTGTGCCAAATTTCAGGACGATTGGGTAATTTTTACTCTTGTTATCGTGCGACAACGAAACGCAAATTTTTTCTAAAATAATTTTTTTCTAAAAAACAAATGAAGATCTCCTGAAATTTTAACCAAATATAGTCTTCTATAAATTTAATAAGTGGTTAAAATTTTAAGTCGATAAATCAAGTATTTTTTGAGAAAACGCGATTCGAAAATTTTTAAAAAATTTTTTTACCTTAAATATCTTTTTTCGTAATGGACCGATTTTTTTGGGCAACGAACTCGATCTGAAGATATATAAAAGTTACATATGTTATATTGAATGCGTTATGTGGAAAGGCTGTTATAATGTGGGGGGATGTATTTTAAAAAATTTGATAAAGACAGATTTTTTTTTCAT
Organism: Torymus aiolomorphi; assembly: GCA_036365515.1. Taxonomy (NCBI): domain Eukaryota; kingdom Metazoa; phylum Arthropoda; class Insecta; order Hymenoptera; family Torymidae; genus Torymus; species Torymus aiolomorphi. The sequence continues at coordinate 42,624,955 of CM070873.1, read as the reverse complement.
TTTTCAATTTTTCAAGTTTTACATTTTTGTTAATAATAAAAAAACGTGATAACTAAAAAATTTTTCTTTTTAGAAAATATAAATATTTTAATTCTCTTTCAAATGCTACCCATCCCATTCAGATACACAGAGCCATCCTCAAGAAATACATTTTAAAAATGTCTAGAAAAATTTTAACCTCAAATATCTCTGAAATTTATGAACCAATCATTTTGCCAAAAGAACTCATCCGAGAACTATCAATAATATACCTCTACAATGAATTTTGAAGCGAATAAGACAATTTTACTCTTGTAATAGTTGAACATATAAAACTCATTTTTTTCATTTTTCAATTTTTACGTTTTTGTTAATAACAAAAGAACCGTGATAGCTAGAGAATTAATTTTTTTTTTTAGAAAATATAGGTAATTTAATTCTCTTTCGAATGCCACCCACCCCATTTAGATACATAGAGCCGTTCTCGAGAAATAACGATTTAAAAAAAAATTGAAAAAAATTTTAACCTCAAATATCTCCGAAATTTATGGATCAATCCTTTTGCCCAAAGAACTCACTCGATTGGTATACAAAATCTACCCCTACAAAGAATTTCAAAGTGATTAAGCCAATTTTACTATAGTTATTGAACGACAAAAAAATCACTTTTTTTTATAAATTATTTTTTCTCTCAAAAAATAATGAATAAAAAAACCTAAAAATTTAGTAAGTTATAGTACTTAATATCCTTTATAACCAAAAAAATATTCATGTTAATACCTTTTTTTAATTTCGAAATATAACCTATTTACAAAAAAATACGTTTTCACCAATAACTTATGACGAAATATAGCTACCGACTTTTTTTTAAATTGTAGATAATTTTATCCTACATACAGAGAATTCATGAAATATTTGTTCTAAATATTAAAAAAATCGAAAATAAAATTTTGAAAATTAAAAAATGGCTATAAAAAAAAAAATTAAATTTTACAAAAATAGAATATTGACCCCAATTGTGGAAGCAAAATCTAAAAAAATGATCACTCTCCCGTTAAAATCGGTCGAGTAGATCATGAGATATCAGCGTATACAGACATACATACACACACACACACACACACACATACACACACACACACACACACACACACACACACACACACACACACACACACATCCATACGGACATTTTCTAAAAATAGTGTATTTCGATTCCAAATTTGCTAAATAACATTTCTAACACATTACCTCATAAACTTTTTTTTTACTATCACAAAGCTTCCTCTAGGAGAAAGCAAAAAGTCGGTAACTATATTTCGTCATAAGTTATTGATGAAAACGTATTTTTTTGTAAATAGGTTATATTTCGAAATTAAAAAAAGATATTAACATGAATATTTTTTTGGTTATAAAGGATATTAAGTACTATAACTTACTAAATTTTTAGGTTTTTTTATTCATTATTTTTTGAGAAAAAATAATTTATAAAAAAAAGTGATTTTTTTGTCGTTCAATAACTATAGTAAAATTGGCTTAATCACTTTGAAATTCTTTGTAGGGGTAGATTTTGTATACCAATCGAGTGAGTTATTTGGGCAAAAGGATTGATCCATAAATTTCGGAGATATTTGTGGTTAAAATTTTTTTCAATTTTTTTTTTTAATCGTAATTTCTCGAGAACGGCTCTATGTATCTAAATGGGGTGGGTGGCATTCGAAAGAAAATTAAATTACCTATATTTCCTAAGAAAATTAATTCTCTAGCTATCACGATTCTTTTGTTATTAACAAAAACGTAAAAATTGAAAAATGAAAAAAAAATGAGTTTTATATGTTCAACTATTACAAGAGTAAAATTTTCTTATTCGCTTCAAAATTCATTGTAGAGGTATATTATTGATAGTTCTCGGATGAGTTCTTTTGGCAAAATGTTGGTTCATAAATTTCAGAGATATTTGAGGTTAAAATTTTTCTAGACATTTTTAAAATGTATTTCTTGAGGATGGCTCTGTGTATCTGAATGGGATGGGTAGCATTTGAAAGAGAATTAAAATATTTATATATTCTAAAAAGAAAAATTTTTTAGTTATCACGGTTTTTTATTATTAACAAAAATGTAAAACTTCAAAAATTGAAAAATGAAAAAAAAAATCTGTCTATCAAATTTTTTAAAATCACATTATAACAGTCTTTCCACATAACGCATCTTGTAAACACAATCAAAGAACAACTTTAGAATATTTTTTTTATTTCGAACCAATGTACGACGAGAAGCCGTTGACAGTGGACTTGAAGAAGAAAAATTTGATGAAGAATAAAACTTGAAGAAGATTGTTTTCCATTCATATAAGAATTAAAATCACAAACAAATAAATTACAAATGGAACTTCAATGAATAGTCATGAAAAAATTACAAGTTAATATTTCCCATAAAATTTTTCCAATTTTTTTCGTGAAGAATTTATTTTTTAATTTTAATTTAATAAAAGGAATCAAAAAATTAATTTGAGGAAGCTACGTGCCAATGAATTGGCAGCATTTTTTTTTAAAGATTAATTTGATGTATTTATGCTTTTGAAAAAGATGAAAATCTTCATTTTCTACTTTACAAAGAGTGAAAGGTTTCTTTATTTTTCTAAAAGAATAATGCACTATATTTAATCTTTTGGCAAATATTAAAACGTACATTTGGAACTTTATAAAGAGTAAAAACTTATGCTGTTTTTTCTAAAGATTGATTTGATTGATTTATATTTTTACGTGGTTCTATCAAAAGATTAAATTCATTAGTTTACTCTTTTGAGGGTAATAAACTCACGTGATCGCACCTAAAGCCATCTTATATTGCGAATTTGAGAATCGTTCTACAATATCCGACGATGTAGAATTTAGTTTTGAAAAATATTGCTACGTCCGCACTTAAGACACGCCTTTCCGTGCGGTAAGTAGCCCTTTCTAGCATCGTGTTTATTGCAAGACACGGAAAGGCGTGTCGGCGGACTTAAGGCAGACAGTACTATAAAATAACGTACGATACACGTGTCTTAAGTGACACTTGTATCGTAATGTATTATTATGGCACTCCGTGCGTAAAGTACTCTTTTTGCGCAGGCTTGCAAACGTAAGCGTGCTTAAAAGTGGCACTTTACGCACGAAGTGTCAAAATAAGTATCTACATTGTTTTGTAAATTGTATATATTCTCTTAACGTAAGTTTTTACAAAAAATGTATTTGGAAGGAATAATCCTCTTTCACATTCTGAGTTTATAGTCGAATTTATGTAGAAATAAATACAAAGCTTCAATTTTTTCATGTTTCTTAAAAAAAAATATAAGAGGGAAGAGTTATCGTGCCGGACCACCTTTAAAAACTAGAGAACAGAGTAGTTACATTTATTCAAGTGTAGTTGTCAAATAAATGATTTAAAGAATAAAAAAATGTGTAATTTTTGAAAATATTCATGAAGTTGTCGATCATTAAAAAAAAATTAAATGAATAAACATATTTTATATTTGATGTATATACCTACTATTTATAGGAACAATAAATTAATTTGGAGGAAGCTACGTGCCAATAAATTGGCAGCGTTATGTATTATCGTAGTTAGTTATTGCAGTACTTCAATTATCATTGAAGTTCTATCGTGATCGATGGTAGCAAATATATCAGTTTCAAAATTTTGAACTCAAGAATGTCATGTGGTTCCTGTCACGTTTAAACTACCTTTATTTTGAACGGTAATTTTCTTTATAGCACTGTGTGACCTAAATCCGCACTTAAGTCACGGCTAGCTGTGACTTAAGTAGCCCATTATTACACTGTGAAATAATGAATTTACTTAAGTCACAGGCACGTAATTAACGCCAATTATCTACCAAAACTATTCAAAAATACGATTTTACATATAAGAATGAACAGGAAAAGAAGTAAAACTTCGTTAATAGTTGACAAACCACAAAGAATAAATAAAAATGATGATAATAAGGCTTGTCTATATTATAGGTTAGTTTCATCTGCTATGGGATAGCAGACCGCGCGCTTTTTAAATATTAAATATTAAACTGTATGGATTTTAGTTTTAAAAGTCTTTCTCTTTAATGATATAACATATACAAATCTTTCACTTTCATAAACTTCAACTTATTGTTAAAGATACAAATCAAATTGCCAAGAATCTAGTTTTATGATTTTGTTATGTATATATTCAATATTCTAGATTCAATAATAACCATATTCTATATCAGGTATTCTATTATTTAAATAACGTTTTATTAATTTTTTTCAGGGCGGGGGGCTGCGCCCCCCCGAACCCCCCGCCCCCCGCCCCACACTTCTCCCACCCCAGTTCCAAGTTCCAACTATCATTATAAATAAGCACAAATAAATAAAATAAGAATATGGCGGATTTATGTCACACGAGCTATAAAATAGTATACTATTTTTAATAATGCGTCCGAAGCTCGTCTTCGAGAGCGCGACTTCTGATATGTTTAAGCTACCTTCATTTTGGAGCAGTGTTCTCGCTTTATAAAAGCTGAAGCACTTTGAGCGCTCGCTTTCTTGTTCACTCGATCTAATTCAATTTTTAAAGCTACTGGTTTCTTCAAGTTCGATTGAAGCTTGTTCAATTTTAAACCAGTAAGGGCTGACTATTAAGCGACTCACTAGCAAATCTCATCTTCGATGGGTTGCGTTCTGGTGCACCCAATGTAACTTATTTTTCAACGCGAAAAAGTTTATGTTTTTTGTGCTATTTTGAGACGCAAGGAGATTTTTTTTGTGGAATTGCTCACATTAGCTTCGGACATATTGGCGTCATTCTTCAGCTTTCAGTGAGCCATCTGCATTTGTTTTGGTACTTATTTTTTCTATAAATTAAATAATGGATTTTGCCAGACTGTCTCCGTGCAAATACTCTTAAACTCGCCGATTATTTATTTAGGTGTGAAGTTTGCATTTTTTTTAAATATTTCTTCCAAACTTAAATCAGTTGTCGATTAACTGCAATTATGGATCTTCTATAAGATGGTACAAAAATCAACTTACAACGAGCGTAAGTTGTAGCTGTAGAAAGTATCTGTATGTATACAAAATGTAATACATAATAATATATAATTACTAATAAAAAAAATGTAGAAATTTCATATTCAAGGTCCAAATATATAGATGTTATCTATATGTAATTAATTAATTTTTATTTTTCAATTCTGTTATCTTGATATCAAGTTGTAAAAAATTCAAGGTTTGTGATACTCGTATGAAAACTTACTTGCAGATTTCAGCAGCGTTTTCCATCAATACTTTGAAATAATAGTATTTTGCTTATTTACAGAAGAATCTGTAATAGAAGAAAAAAACTCGTACAAAGCTCATTTTATTTTGCAATGTGGGATCTAAAATAATATTGTATATCGATTTTCAGATTTTTGAAAATCAATCTTTCTTTTTTCTAGGGATTTCATGTTAACATAAGAAATAACTGTTACGAGTGAGAGCTCGCTAATAAATAAATAGAAGAGGACTCGATAAAAACCGACAGTGTGACTCTGTGCTAGATACAACCCATTTTGCTTCGTCACATTGTGCATAGTATGCAATTGTAACACTATCACATCAAAAAATATGTAGCTTATACTGCTCTCCTCGTTTTGGAAAACAAATAACTTGAAGAAGTTCAACTTTTATTCTTCTGTTAGTATCTCAAACGTCTATATATTCTCAATGAACGGTTTAGGCAGCATCAGTACTCATCCTTTGACATATATACTTCAATGTTAAAGTAGAAAATATAAGTTTTTCATCGATTTTATCAATTCAAAAAAGCAAATAACAGCTAATTCCTGCCTTCAGGCATCTAATTAGTATCCAGTACGCTCCGTCAGAGTGTGTAAAACTAGCGCTTTGCACATGGAAAACAAGCACGAGTACCCGTGTTTCCATCACGGTGTGTTAAAATATACCTATTCGATACACGAGTGAGAAGGTGATTTTAACCCCGTGTGACCTTTTCACCTTCACTTCGGTCGGGTCCGAACGGACACACGAGGTGAACACCACTTTCACGCACTGGCATCGAAATGTACAATTTTAATGATCTTTACTTCTTGTTTAAACATTTAGGAAGAAATAAACATGTCTTCGGGATGATGAAACCTCGTGGTGGCTGACTATGAGTATGATTCAGAATGAAATAATGTTATTTTTGGTCACTTAATTGATACTCGGTACTGGCCGTGAACCTACGCGGCCCTATTCTTTCGTAATAGGTTTATTATATGTATTTCGAGTCCAAATGAGTTCTCATATGTTGTTATGGCTATTCGATGTATTTTCGAATCAAGAAAGCTAATTGTTTGTTTCTAACAGGCCAAAATCAAATGATTGTTTTTTGTTAACGGTGAGTGATCGGCAATTGTCATACATAAGTATTATTTTAATATCAGTATAAAACATTTTGTCTCCATTTCATTTGATTAAAATATATTTTTATTTATTATATGATAAAAAATACATACAAACTCAAAAGTTCCCAATATGAACCACCCCTAAAATCCTAAGTATGATAAATTTTATTGCTTCCTCATAGAGGAAGCTTTGTAACGATGACAAAAATTTTCGAGACAAAAAAGGTTCAAAAAGATGTTTTAAGACGATATATGTCGATATTTGTTGATTTTGAGAAAATTTTTTTTTCGCGCGCGCGCGCGTGTGTGTATGTGTGTGTAAACTCTTTATATCTCGGAAACAAATCGACCGATTTTCGTTGGACAAAGACTATTCTCTTCGTCTCGCGAAAAAAACTCGGTATCATGATAGATTTGAGTTTTTATTGATTTTCTTTCTTTTTATAACCGAAAAACGACATTGAATTTTTAGTTTTTTTGATTTTTGTATATCTTACAGCCATTATTACATAATATAATGAACTTTTCTTGAAAGGTATTTAAATTACCTATATTTTCTTTTTTTAATATTTAAATTATCTTCACTCTGTCATTTGTTATTAAGGAAAACGTTTTTATATTTAATAAATTAATTTCTCAAAAAATATTTTATTTATCGACTTGAAATTTTAACCACTTATTACACTCACTGAAGACTATATTTAGTTAAAATTTTATGAGATTATCTTCATTTGTTTTTTAAAAAAAATTATTTTAGAAAAAAATTGCGTTTTCGTTGTTGCCAGAGTAAAAATACAAGTACAAGAGTAAAAATTATTCAATCGTCCTAAAATTTTGACAGATGTAGCTTTTATACACCTTCAAGTATAATCAGTATTTTATCAATATCTTTGAAAAAAAAAATAGATATCGTGCTTGGGCAAAATAGAGCATATTCTATAGATATTTTCCTATAAAAAAAAGCAAAAAAAAATCGACTTTTTTGAAGAAAAAGGTGTTTAGCCCCCTTAATACTTTCTACCATTGGGAAAATCGAACTGTGACGTTATAACAAATGTTTCTAATTTCCGAAAAATCTTCCGAATTTTGGTATAAGAATCTGACTAAATTATAAATTATATAAAGCATCTGTAAATTAAATTTGAAGAAGGAACATGCCAATGAATTGGTACCAGGCTTTTATCCTGTTATAGAGCTTTCTCTAAAACGAAGCAAAATTAATTACTATTCTCTCAAGTTTCATAAATTAACTATGTCTTTGCCAGTGTAGGTAATGTAACTAATGTAAGTATAATTATATATTTACTAAAGAAAATCAAAATACATCCGAAAACTTAGGACAATGCCTTTCTCTGACTGACTCATTTCTATTTATAAAACATTGACCAAATCAAATGCATCCTATAGACTCATCTCAAACATCTAAACCCAAAACTATAAAACCACTCTGAATTCAACTCTCTACACAACTACCCACATGCACTTCTCGTAAAACCTTCTCTCTCTCTCTTTATCTCTATACAAAACTCACACCGTGTCCAAGACTCCCTCTCTCTCTTTCTCTCTCGCACACGCGCGTTCTCACTCGGAAAATTCGCGGCCGCGCCCGTCCTCAGCCGTCCGACCATAATGGAAAACGTATTACCGGACTCGTAAGTTTCTCGCAGGCCGTGACGCGCGCCGACATTATAACGCGGATGTGCAGGCTGTACTTAACGACGAAACTCCGGGAAAACTGTAATTTTCGCGCCCCGGGGGAGGGTTTGGCGCGCGCGCTAAAAAAGGGAGAGGGATGCATGTGCGTGCGAGCGTGTACGAGAGGACACGTGACCGGGTGGAAAAGAACGAGAAGTGTTGGGGATGTGGAAAGGGAAGTGCGAATGACAGCTTTTTTGCGGGACGTTGGATGACGTGATGATTTTAATTGCAATTTTTTTTTGACGTCTTTTATTTTCTATTTGACTCGGAGCGATAAGAATATACCTTAATTTGAATATTCGCAGCTGAATTTTCCATCGTAGTTGTATTCAGCTGCATTAGTCCTTTTTCGTTGTTAAAATGATGTCAAACGGTCATAGTGTACACGCGAAATACGCTCTTTAGAAAATTGGCCTCCACGTGTACAATGTTATAATAAAGTTATGAACTCGGAACGTACGAGCCTACGATGACGATAACAATAAAGGGATTAAGAATATAAACAGCATGATGGAGAATCGCGAAAGGGAAAGCAAAGCATTTTACGGCGGGAATTCAGCGTGAAGCACTTTACGTCTAACGCGTGTACGTGAATAGCACGTGGAATTGTAGCTCGGGAAGCACTAAAGCCATTTCGACTGCGCTCTTAATGTTGCTGTAAAACGTTAATTCTTGTAATGCATACGAATTTCCCTGCTTGTTACAACGGCGCACATACGCATACAACACGCGGAAAAATTCAATGTAATCTTTTTCTACTATCTTCCCAAAAAGGTCTGTATAGAGTCCTCTGAACAAAGCTCGACAACGCAACATCACAGCGTTTATTTACATTAAAACTCAGATGTAGCCCGAAACGAGAACGAAAACGAAGGAACGCGGACTATGCCCCCGTCCATTTTAATGACGACGACCCCGTGTAACGCCGCGGCGACTTTTTCGGCTACTTTTTTGCTTTCTCTCGCTTTTTCGGACTCCTCTACGGCACGCGCTCGATCGGACTGTCGAGAGAAAAGTTTTTTCATCGAAGCTCGTCTCCCCCCCCCCCCCCCCTACGTTTCGTTGATTTCTCGATTGCGGCGAGCTAGAGAGTCTTTTTTGCCGCGCTCGCGTCGAATTCGCTAAAAACTTTTTTCTAATTCGCGGATTGAAAACTGCAATCGCAGTGTGACCCAAGCGAAAAGCCATTCCTGGCCGGTCGGCCTCGAGGCTTTTATATTGATTTAATACTTTATTTATACTTCGTTTCGAGAGAGGGAATGTGGGGGGAGAAGGGAGGAAATTTATTTTCAGCGCGCGGAGTTGATTTTGACTTATTTTGTTTGCAAGCTTTTTGATCGGGTCGCGTGAGTTGCAAAAAGTTCTTTTTGGAGGGCCAGTAGCTTGGCTGTGCTCGTTCGGACGTAGTTAATTAGTAGTGGGAACGAGGTTGTGTGTGGAATCAGGTTTGGAGATTGGTAATTTAGGATGAGAAAAGAAAATTATGATGATAGAGGTAATAATAATGTTATTTGAAGTGCATTATAAATTATTTTGTTTTTCGTGCAAAATGACAATATTAAATTTGTATCACGTTAAAAGAATTCGATGTACACGGGAGAATATATTTTTATTTTTAAATGAACTCCTGTATGAAAAGCTCATATTTAATTCAGATAGGGTTTTTAATTTGTTGAATTCTGTAAAGGTAGTTTAAAAATGAAAATATTGAAACCCACTAAAAATGTTAACAGTCCCAACAGTTTCATATTGACATTGATCGACTAAGAAAGATGAAATTAATACATGTGTTCAATATTTTTAATCTTTTTGAAAAAAAAACCTAATTACAAAAAATTAAGTTCACGTAAAATTTATCAATATAAGATGGTCAGTTTCAATATCTGAGTGTCCATATCTTACGTTCAAATATGCTATACACACACAAATTTTTCTCTGTTGTCTTATACATCGACGTATCACAGGAAGCTTATTTTCCCACCACCCAGTCCCCAAAATAAACCAATACACATTAACCTTCCCAAACATCCTCTTTACAAACAATTCCTTCCGTGCAATACAACGCAACCGCTGCGTCCTAACGAACCTGCAGCTCTCTCTCTCTCTCTCTCTCTCTCTCTCTCTCTCTCTCTCTCTCTCTCTCTCTCTCTCTCTCTCTCTCTCTCTCTCTCTCTCTCTCTCTCTCTCTCTCTCTCTCTCTCTCTCTCTCTCTCTCTCTCTCTCTCTCTCTCTCTCCCCAATAAACAAATACCCACTCGAAGACGCTCGACTCCCTCCGTTTTCTAACTCAATTTCAACCCCACTCTCCTCGGCTCCATCCCGCAGAGGCATCGAACGCCGGGCGCGGAAGTCAATAAGCGCGCCGACTCACGATGGAATTTAGATAGCCAGCGAGTGCGCGACGGTCATCTATCCGCGAGGGCAGGGCGAATTCGTGCCCGGAATGCGACTACTGCAACCGCGGCGACACGACGTCCGTTCGTCTATCTCTCTGTGCTGTGGAGCTAGCGTCGAAATTACGATCGTTGACGAGGGAAAGGGACGGGAGGTAGGCGCGTGGCTGTCGACGAGATATGCGAGCGCGAATGCGTTAAGGGATGGCCTGGTGAGTGGAAGGGTAGGAAGTGGAAAGATGCGTGGGATTTTATGATGGGTGGTGTTGTATCGATGTTTTTAGAAGTTTTTACTAATTTTTAGAAAGAAGAGGCGTGTTGATCGAATTGTGGGTCAATAGTGATCTTATTGGACGAAATTCGATAGATGTTACGTGTTTTTAAGGTTTTTTAATTAAATTACTAGCTATATATAGTATCCTCGCTCCTAACGTCGCTCGATAATACCAAAAACGTGTCATATTAGTTACTAAAAAGGTTACTTTCACTATTATAATAAAATTAATCTACTTATTTTTAGATGTATTACCTTACAAAAAAAGCTGTAGCATGTATTCACCTCTTTGCATTTTATTTTGATATGCGCTTTTATATGATACATGCTAAATCATTCCTTCTTATATCGGATATATGACACGGAATATAGGTAACGGGATCGATGAAACAATAGCTAATGTAGGACCCTCAATTTTGTTACGTATGTTTACATTTACATTTGACTTTACAACTACTATTTACTTTAATACTACATTCATTAACACTTCTGTATACTAATATTATACACTTCTGTACTAATATATTTGTGTCTACAAAATTGTGTCTGCATAAATAGTCTTTATCTGTTCGATTGTTAAGTTAATTTATCACAATGAATAAATATAGATCTGCTACTATCAAAATATATTCCATTACAAATATCGTGGAACAAAGTGTGGAAAAATAATTAAAAAGTATTGTAAAAATAAAAATTTTAAACTATGCAAAAGTAAACTTTTGTCAGGTATTTTTCATATATTACTTTTTATATATATTGTTTAAAGTGGCTCCGTTGCGCTGGGCCGTATGTATGAGGGGCCCCAATATTTTTTTTTGTCAAATGACCAGTAAATTTTTATTTATTGTAATACAATATCATGTTATACATATATATATATATATAAAACATGTTATTATACATAAAAAATAACAACAATGCATGCGATATATATGCGTGTAAAAAGCATGATTTCCGGTTTTTAAAAAATTAAATTTAAATTTTGCTGGTGACTTGATATTTTCTTTACAGAAAAAGATTTTGTAACTCAAATGCTATATATATACTCTCTAGGTGGTTTTATGAAAAAATTATCTATTTTCATGAAATGACGAGGAAAAATGCTTTTCTCTCCATAAGTGCCTACGTTAAAAATTAAATTTTCACAAATTTTTTTTCTCGGTAGTTCACCTGGTGACCCTACATGAGAGAAGTACCAAAAAAAGTTAAAATTCGTACTTCCAGTAGGTATTTTTTTTCTTATTTATCGACTTCGCTAATTCGCCGGAGCCACCTTAATTATTTAACTAAATCCATGAATTAAAATTAATTGTTACTATAGATATCAACGATATTATTTTTTCTTTGAAATCATCATTTACAATTGGATCAAACAAATGGTATTTTCATAATGGTATGTGGGTAAACATTATTTCGAATATCATTATTTTCGTAAATCAATATTTGAAAAATTTTTATTTTCTTTTACAGTTGAAGATTCAATTAAGGATTTGATAAAAGAATTATGAATTTCATTTCGAACTTATGTACATAACTATTTATAGATATAAACATTTATATAAATATATATAAATTATACATATTTTAATGATTATTGTATTATATTATGAAAAAAATAATTAATAAAAAAAGTTGAATTTCATCTATGTTTGTTCTCAGTAAATTTTTGTTATCTATTGGTTTAAAATCGTTGTAATCGCATGTTTTATACTAATTTATTGTTCATTTTCTAACGTCAACTGTTCTAAATCCGTCTTCTTTTAACAGAATATTTTGATACTGCCAAATTAAAAGATAAATAAATTATTCAACAACATTTAATTAACAAGACCATTATTGACCTATAATTCTGTTTACCAATTATTTCCTTCTCTTATATTTTAGAAAAGTATGAATGAATTTTAGTGACGTTATCAGTGCATCAATAATGCAAGCACAACTTATTTATTCGCAAATAAACTGAGCACGCACTCGATTATTTGTACATAATACTCACCTCCAAGAAATCTCACTCTTGTAAAACCTAATAAATCAATACAACATCCACCTCGCTCACCTCTTTTCCCTACCTCACCATCATTCCCCAAACTACAGTTAAAATTCGCCTCGCTATCAAAATCCCGCACGCCCTTTAAAACGAAAAATAATTTCAAACCCATTAAAGACCACCGCCCCGAAATCACAGGCCCGCACCCTCATCTCCCTCCGTTAGAAAACATTCTTCCCTCGGCCGTCGAAGGGTCGCTTGACGGATGGCTGTTTCTCCCCCATCATCACATGTGCCCTGAAAAACGGTTGGACAGGGATGACAAACCAAATTGACACGTGTGTGCGCGCTCTCGGGGACACCTGTCGCTTCGGCCCGCCGCCGGCTTTATTTTAAGTGATACGAGGCCGCCGCGTACCGCGAGTCGTTAAATTTTTCGCTTGTGCGTCGTACGAGCGCACGCGTTTAATTGATAACTGTGGCATGGAGGATGGGGCTTTTTTGTAAAAGTTTACGGTTGTTTAACGAAGACGTATTCGTGTAATATTGAATTTTTGGATTGGATTTGGTATTTGGCAATTTCAGATGGGAGTATTTTTTGTTAGAATGGTTAGTGTAATAGACGAAAAAGCGATGGATTTTTATGGAGATTATTTTATCGGAGTATATCGATTGATTTTGTGGTTTTTTTTCGTATAGTGAATAGAAAATAATTGTTTGTAGTTCGTCTTTCAAAGTTGTTATAACATAGTGTAATAATTTGTCAATGCTTATAAAAGACATTATAACATTTTTCAATACCCTTTAAAAATGAATAAGTGAAAAGTCGTTCACTTGTGCGAACGTGTGACAAAATCTAAAAATACTTTAGTGAATATTTTTTTGTTGAACGAGTGGAATAAACTTTTTCACTGCGCAATAAGTGAATATTCACGAAAGAATTAGTCGATTTTTTCACTTGTTTTCACGAACGAGCGACTTTCCACTCGTTCACTTGTCAGAGAATACAAATCGTACAGTTTCCCATTTGAAAAACGTCTCTTCTTACGAGAAAATACTCCGGCATTACTCCCTTTGAAAAACTCTTTTATTCCTCTTACGAAATAAGCAGCCGTTTAACCCTATTCCCCTACCGACCCCCGCGCATTCAGTTCGAATCGACAAGCAGCGCGAGACAATCCAATAAACCCATAAACTCATTTCCCGGCAATACTGATCACATAAATTCGACTCCCCTACCTACCCGAGAAGCAGAAGAAGAAACTTCCAGCCATCCATCGCTCGGCCGCGCGGTAAAACGAAAATAATCGGCCCACCGGCGCGCGTAGTGGAGAAAAAAGCGAAGGAACGTATAACAATAAGGTTGGCGTTGCCAGGGCAGAAAAGAGAGAGGGAAAGGAAGAGAGATACGAAATTCCCGCATCAATCTGGGCCGGATTATCGGCGTTCCGCGCGCTCGCGGGAAAGTTTTGGCAGAATATTGCTGCTTCACGGGAGGGAGAAAAATCGTGCGCGCGTGTTAATAAGGCGAGGCATAAGGTGGCGCAGAGATAAAGAGAGCAAGTAGCAGAAGGGAATATCGGAGTTTCGTGTGTCGCGCAGTTGAGGTGGTTGCAGGAAGTTTTGCAAGCCTTGCGTTGAGAGGATTTTTTTCGGGGTGTGAGGTAAGGGATCGATTTTTAACTTGATGATTTTGTTTGAGCTGGTTTCGTTTGAAGAAAACAAAATAATAGTTTTTATTTTCGACTTTTCCAGCCATTTTTATAGTTTATATGATATATTTATTAATAATAACGTTTAAACAAGACAATTTTTATGAATTTTTCATGATGTAACTTCATTTTTCTAAGATCTCAAGAAATAACGCAATCAATAGTGAATATATTTGTATCATCTACCATTTTCACAGCGACGTAAAGATAATAATTTTAACAATTTATGATCCACATATAGGTCATGCCGTACTGAAAATGTTAATACATAATTTATAAAACAATCAGACAAAAACGTGTATTATTTAGTAAAATATCTTAATTATTAGTTATATTTAAAATAATACATGTTGTACCTATTAACATTAAAATAATAACGTAAAATATTCAATTGTAACATAAAATAAAACATCAAATTACAATTTTTGATATTTATTAAATTTTAATGATAGATATATAATCACACATATTTCATTTCGTCTTCAATCTACTGGCACATGCCAAAGCTTTTTAATATAAATCACTATCTAATATGTATAGTTGATCATATTTTCTGACATCATTTGTATTTGGATGTAAAGCATATAGTATATTGTGATAAAATTGACCACATATTCGTATTACTTGAGGACCTCGGCTAAATAATTTATCAAATTTTAATCCAAAACTCGCAAATAATACGTGAGCGATATATTATCCAGCTGAATCACCAATTACTAACTGTTTTAGTGTATGGAAGATCTTCTGATAAAATTTATCTCCCTTTGTGACAACAATTACTAACTTTTTTATTGAAAGTAGATGAGAGTTCAAATTTAAAATATTTTACACTACAAAATTTACAAATATATCCATTTTACCTAAATAATTCTCATTAATTAAAGTTTCACCAATTTCGATGACAACCGTATTTTTATTACTATTACATCGATTTTTTTTAATAGCACTTTTTTTATTTCGTTCTTCTTCTATTCATGATTTTTCTTCCATGCTTGCATTATTGAACTTTAGACGTCTCTTCAAAATCTTTTATTTTTTTCTATTGTAACTGCCTCAGTACTACTATAGCCAGAGTAGCAAAAAGGTAGCAAGCAAGCATATGATGCGAATATTCCACGGGCAATATTGATCCTGACCTTCGGTCAACTAATCCATCTTTGATTCTACCCAAGTTTTTTCTATGTATTTTGACCCGCTGAATCCGAATTTCTTGGGTAGAAAGTCTGAAATTGGCGCCGTTAATTGTTATTAACATTTTTTTTTAAACTATATTTAAAGTGTGTTTTCCGCTAAAAAAAATATTATCGTATTCTTTAGATTATTTTAAAGAAAAAAGTCTCTTACAAGTTTTGTATTAAAATGCATTCCAGTGGCGCAAAAAATTCTCAAAGTTGAATAAAATGCGATTTTTCAAAACTTTGAAGTTTTGCTACAGTTAAGCTTGCACTGCATCAATTTAAACTTAATACCGCTTAAATTGTTCGTTTAATCGTGTACTTTAAGCCTATAATGGTTTATTATGGTATTAAGAATAATTTAATTATCTTTCAGTAGTTAAAAGGAGCACTGATTACGCTGCCGCCGTCGCTGCACGCGAAAAACGCAGTTTTACAAATTGCTTAAAAAGTTATTAATAACATTTAACGGCGCCAATTTCAGACTTTCTACCCAAGAAATTCAGATTCAACGGGTCAAAATACATAAGAAAAACTCGGATAGAATAAAAGATCTAAATCGGCCACGAACCATAGATCTGGCCACTGGACTAAACTCGGTTCGTACGATATCAAATTTTCCGGCGCGCTTCCGGATGTTGGCCGTCGTCTCGTAGAGAGAGAAATCGCTAATCGCTAATCGACGTTAAAGAGAAAAGAGCGCGCACACCCGCTGTTCCGCGAATGCTCACGCAGTTACCGTTGGGAAAAAGGAGAAAGCCGCCCTCCGGAAATTTGACGACGTCGTCGTACTCGCATTTCGCGTGACTCCCCGGCCGACTCTCTTTTATTCCGCCTCCTCGTTTCCGCTCGTCTGTCTAAGGCTTCGTCAATCTCTCTTTCTCCCGGCTCTTTTCGATCGCGATTAGAACACCCGGCGAGTCTCGCGCTGGCGAGCGAAAAAGAGACGGTAGAACAACGATAGTACGTTTTTTTACAGCAGCAGGACAGCCAGCAAGAGCAGGAGTCATTAATAGTACCGCCAGCGCAGTCATTGAGTTTAAGCCCGGCGGAGCCATTAATGTCAAACGGTAAGACCACACTGTTAACAATACATGTATGAAAATTAATGCAAAAGTGCTGGGGGCAACATTTTAGCGACGTATATGAAATAAAAATCATGTAGATACATAATTTTTCATTGATTATACCTTACCTTAGTCCGTTTCTTTACAGCCACAGAAACAGGAGTACTGATAGCCTTGCAGGCAAATAGACAGCAGCAGGCCCAGTCGACGACATCGGACGCGCCGCCATCATCGAGGCAACCGCCATCGACAGCGGCTGCAGTACCCGAGGACTATTTACGCATACTATGTCAAAAAAATAATTTTTAAGATACATTTTATAAATTTTTGTTGGAAAACAGGCCAATTCACAAAACCCAGTACAGGAGAAGATCTGTTGATTGGGATGGAGCACATGATTGGTCAGATTCATGAGGTAGGGCATTTTGCAAATCACAAGACGTATAGGAGCAATTCTCTAGAACTTTTAACTTTTACCGTACTGTAACATATCTTATGGTTATCAGATATTTAGCTGTCTAAGTCAAGCAAATATTTATAAAATTCACTCCCAGTAACATGTTCCAGTACGTACAACTCACTTTTAAACAAGGATAAGCTCCATGGGCAATCGGAAAAGGCCTAAATTTAGAGGTTTTGCCTGCGTACTCTAGGAAATTTTCATCCTTTTTACATCATTAAAAAAACTCTTTTATAAATGCTTTACCAACTTTTGAATTATAGATGAGAGATGTTGTATAACTTCACAAGCTTTACCGAGTTTTTTTTTGCAAGATTGTGCACCCAAAGGTAACACAGCAAATGCAGTTATAACACATCTAAAGTTTGCTGTGTTAGAAACAGCAGATTCATTGACTGTCGCAGCTAATAATAATGGAAGGGGATTTATTGAAGTATGGGAACTAGCGAGAAGATTCAACCTGTATATAAATTATTTCAATCAAAAATTTATCATCCTTTCAAAACAGTTGTATGGCGACATCGGGCTTTGTACCGATGCCCCTTTTCTGTAACAGCTGTAACAACAACAAAATTATCTATAATTACACCTACTAGGCAAATTCTTCAATACGCTGTCTAAGTTATGATAACTTGAAAGAAATTGCTGTTCTATCATTGAATACTAATAGACGTCATGTTGAGCCATTAACGAAGTACTCAAGAAAATCTGCTATAATTTCTTGTATAGATATGTCATGGTTGGGATGCATATTTTTAAGTATTGATACTCGCGGAAGCTTATATTTGTATAAATTATGTCCAGAAGGGTCACCTATGACATTAGGTTATGCATGTACTTTGTTAGAATTCTGTTTACTAAGTGGTTTGGATTGGCTAGATTTACTATTGTGTTTTCGATCACCAATGATTGAAACTTTGTCTGAACGTTTTGACTCTTCTTTTAACAGACAAACACTGCAGATACAACAATGTTATTATATGTAATTTTCGTGTATTAAAACATCTCTTTATAAAATGGCTGTGAGCGGACAAAATAAAGCAGCAGATTTGTCTTCTGTGACGAAACCGTCTACGTTCTTGCATAAATAATTTTTTTTTTACATATCTTCTTTTTATTTACGATATAGTTAAAGGAACAAAATATATTTCCTATTTGATGAATCATGATTCCCGCACCACTCGACCCATTTAACATTGTGAGATATGCAAAGCATCAACCGCCGCCGAACATATCATCGATGATTCGTTGACTCAAGATGACGCAATCATCCGATTCGACACCGCAGCTTTTCCAGCCAAAGAAGAGGAGGAGCAATGGATTTAAATACGCCGAGTGCGCACTACTCAGCGCAGATCGACACAAGCCTCACAAGCTTTCTAGATTCTATACAAAATTTCAAAGAACCAAAAAAATAATATTTGTAAAATTGAAACAAAAAAACACGCTATTAAAAAAAAAAATTTCAATTTTGACGAAAATAGAATATTGACTCCAATTGCGTAAGCAAGATCGAAAAAAATGAGCCCTCTTCGGTCGAGTATAAATAAAGCAATATCTCACGGACATTTTCTAAAAATAGTCTATTTCGATTCCAAGTTTGCTCAAGAACATTTCTAACATATTTCCTCAAAATAGTACATTTCGACACGGGTGGGGAAGTCGATTATTTAGCTGGTGTGACTTTTTGCACGAGCGAAGCGAGTGCGAAAAAGTCACACCACCTAAATAATCGACTTACGCACTAGTTTCGAACGGTATTTTATACCACGAGCGCCGAAAAATCATATCAAAGTTGTGATTTTGAGGTTAGAGTGGTATAAAATTCTTTTTTTACTACCACAAAACTTCCTCTAGGAGGAAGCAATATTATATTCTCATCGAAAAAATAACCACCAAAGAAAAAGCCAACCCTCGCCGCACTACCCAGAACCGCGAACAATTTCCATCGCACTAACCAACCGCAGTGCCGCCGCCGCATCCGGGGTGCGCGCCATCGCGCCGGAATAAGCAAATATCACCGGCCTTGCGACTTCGTCTGGATCCTGTTTCGAAGTGTGCCACTCTCTCACCTTATCGTTCCGAAACTGGCTCAGTTCTCTGCACCAGCACCGCAGCACCACCTAGCCGAAAATTCGGCCCCATAACCGAAAGACGCTTATGCGCTCGGCAAGTAGTAACCGCCGTCGTAGTAGTAGTACAATCGTGTCTTAGGCGACGCCCTTCCGCACCCCCTTTAAGTAGTGAGCACGTTCTGTGGTCAGCCACCGCGGGTTGTCGTCTCTCTGTGTCTCTATAACTTGCCAAGGAGAAGGGGAGAGTCTCGCAGGGTATGAGGCATGCAGGGTCAAAGCAACATCCACCCGAAGTTAAATCGCTTCTGTGCTACTGCGGATGTTGTGTTGGTGGCTGGCTGCTCGCTTGACTGATATCTAGAGGAGTTGGATTCGTTTCGAAGGGGCTGGATGTGGCGTGGGTGGGAGGAAACGTGCGTGTCTTATCGGCTGGTTTTGTTATTTTATAGCACTGTGTGACCTAAATCCGCACTTAAGTCACGGCTAGCTGTGACTTAAGTAGCCCATTATTACACTGTGAAATAATGAATTTACTTAAGTCACAGGCACGTAATTAACGCCAATTATCTACCAAAACTATTCAAAAATACGATTTTACATATATAAGAATGAACAGGAAAAGAAGTAAAACTTCGTTAATAGTTGACAAACCACAAAGAATAAATAAAAATGATGATAATAAGGCTTGTCTATATTATAGGTTAGTTTCATCTGCTATGGGATAGCAGACCGCGCGCTTTTTAAATATTAAATATTAAACTGTATGGATTTTAGTTTTAAAAGTCTTTCTCTTTAATGATATAACATATACAAATCTTTCACTTTCATAAACTTCAACTTATTGTTAAAGATACAAATCAAATTGCCAAGAATCTAGTTTTATGATTTTTGTATGTATATATTCAATATTCTAGATTCAATAATAACTATATTCTACTCGCTGCGCTCGGGCGCTAACCTCACGCCGTGCAATAATGGGCCACTTAAGTCACACGTATCGTAATATACTATTTTGTGGGTGTATGGTTGGGTGAGATCGAGTGATATTTTTCGGATTGCTTCATGAGGAAACGGGAATTTCTTCGAATTGCCGATACTGAAAGTTGTCAATAAAATTAACTTAAACACTACAATAACTGTTAAATGTTTTTATTTGTCCTACAAAAGGTGTGTAATAGTGCAAAAAAGCTATTTATATAAATTATAAACATGTTACTTTTAATCATTTCGCTCCTTTCGTGTTACATGTGCAGATATATGCGACACAATTTATCTCCTTATTTATTTACATATAACAATATGTTTCTCGCATTAAAATTTTTTCTCAAACATTCAAGCACCCCACACAAACGATCTCCGACGCACCAGCCCAAACCATCTTCCCCAAAGCCCTCGCATCCTTACGTTCGATCCCCCTGCTTCTAAAAAAAATCACCTCTCATTACACTTTCAATCGTTCCCGAAATCTCCGGCAACCCTTCCATCTTCCTTCACCCCTCTCCTCTCCTCCTCGCTCTCAAACCACGTACAACGAACATCCTCGACTCTCCAAAATCGACTCCTTTAACTCCTCTCCGCCGGAAATTGGATACGGCGCAGTCGAAAATAACTCTCTCTCTCTCTCGTCCTGGGGGAGGGATATACAGAGATCGCGAATCGCGATACAATTACGGGTGCTTTTGTCTGGTGATAAAGTGCACGGGGCGAGGGTTATACGCGGGCGACCCTCGTCAACCTCTGCGCGTCGCGGTCGAAGCTGCTTCGTGTGTGTTACGGTGGGTGTTGTACGTGGGAGATGGGGGGACCCGGGACTATCTGTTGCGAATCGATTGTCGACCGCGCGAGCGATTGCGATTGTTATGGGGAGTGGGAGAGATGGAGTGCGTGAGGTGGATATGGTAGTAGGTTGTAAGGTTGCCGGAGGAAACAAACGGCCGTGACGGCAGGGGCAAGGAGAGGGTAGATGCGGGCTGTGATTTGAAAGGATTAATTGGTGGTTGGTGGCGATCATTCTTTCTGGAGTTTTTATTAGGGTTTGAACATCCTTGGTGTGTACGTGTATACAGTCTGTGAATTATAATTTCATGTAAAAAATATTTACCAGTCAAAGAACGCATGAAAATGTCCCTGGTAAAAAGATATGTAATGGAAATCAATTTATTATAAATTAATTTATAATGAATAATGAATAATGGTGAATTATAGTACATTAATTTATAAGAGAACATGAACTATTATACAAAATTACAAAAACTTTGAAAAAAAAATTATAAGAAAAATCCTTATTCGGGATATGCTTTATATAAATTTTTGTTATGTTTCATTGATTTTCATAAATTATCATTTTCATAGTATCTCCAATTTTTGGCAATGTCTTTACTAAAAATATATTATCGACTTAGCCACAAGTGGTGCAATCTATCCTATAGGGAGTAATCAGATAGCCTTCGGGGATATAGAATCGTGCTTCTCACATGAAATCTGAATTTCATTGTTATTTGCTACTTCAGTGTATGCCAATAATAATTGGCTTCTTAATGACTTAGCAAATTTGCTAGTTAATTCTTCAATTGATTTTACTTTATCGTTGATTTGAATGATTTTATAAACTTTAAATGCTATATTATCAAATAACCTTTTATAATTTTCATATGGTAGTTCAACATTCCATTTTATTTTAATTGCAATCTTATACATCTCATCTAAAACGTATTTCATTAAATCCGTTTTCAGAGTATTTATTGATTCTGCGATACCACCATCCATTCTTAAGTTTTTCATTTGTATCTCTCTCACAGTGCCAAAGTCAAATTATATTTATTCGTTATTCATTCGCTCTATGTACTTTTTCTCTTAAACATGCAAAGAATAATTTATTCCTTATAAGCCGGAAATCTTTTTCTTTTAATTATGATGCATCTTTAATAATTGATATAATATTGTAGTACATTTACTCTTAACGAATACAAAATTTTGAGGCTAGAAACCATAAGCTTATTCGAATATTTTTTTTTTCATGAAGTATTAAATAAAGAATAAAATCTGAACATAATATTAACATAATTTATTCTAATATTAACATAATTAATTCTTCTAAAACATTTCTTATTGTTTTGAATTTTACCGTGCAATTCAATAACTAATCGTATTATGTTTTGAAATACTTTTATAGCACTGTGTGACCTAAATCCGCACTTAAGTCACGGCCAGTTGTGACTTAAGTAGCCCATTATTACACTGTGAAATAATGAATTTACTTAAGTCACAGACACGTAATTAACGCCAATTATCTACCAAAACTATTCAAAAATACGATTTTACATATAAGAATGAACAAGAAAAGAAGTAAAACTTCGTTAATAGTTGACAAACCACAAAGAATAAATAAAAATGATGATAATAAGGCTTGTCTATATTGTAGGTTAGTTTCATCTGCTATGGGATAGCAGACCGAGCGCTTTTTAAATATTCAATATTAAACTGTATGGATTTTAGTTTTAACAGTCTTTCTCTTTAATGATATAACGTATACAAATCTTTCACTTTCATAAACTTCAACTTATTGTTAAAGATACAAATCAAATTACCAAGAATCCAGTTTTATGATTTTTTTATGTATATATTCAATATTCTAGATTCAATAATAACCATATTCTATATCAGGTATTCTATTATTTAAATAACGTTTTATTAATTTTTTTCAGGGTGAGGGGCTGCGCCCCCCCGAACCCCCCGCCCCCGCCCCACACTTCTCCCACCCCACTTCCAAGTTCCAACTATCATTATAAATAAGCACAAATAAATAAAATAAGAATATGGCGGATTTATGTCACACGAGCTATAAAATAGTATACGATACTCGTGACTTAAGTGGCTCATTATTACCGGCGTTTAGCGCCCTCGCTGCGCTCGGGCGCCAACCTCACGCCGTGCAATAATGGGCCACTTAAGTCACACGTATCGTAATATACTATTCTACTTCTGGCCATCACTTTAACAAATAATTAAACATGTTATTTATTTTTTTAAGCTGCAACCCATATTAATTTGATTATTATTTATTTAATACTTTTCACTTTAATCATTTTCATTCCAATAAATATTCCAATAAATAATACCTAATTATCAAATAAAAATGCATATTTAATTTTAAATTCTCGCGTCTTTTATTCAAGAGCCAATCACAGATCAAATCTATAGAGGCTTCATTTCTTCCGGTCATCACTTTTTTAAGAAGGGATATTTGTCCTTCTTAAAATATTCAAATTGACCTGCGTAAACGATGAATTTTTACGGTCTTTACAAGGCACCGTACACTAGTTATAGCGTGAGAGTCTACTCAGTGGCATGTCCACTCGGTCACGGTTACAAACCACGGGCAAAGTGTACACTGTACCCGGCGACGCGTGTAAGCTTTCCTCGCCTTAAAACTTTGTGAGCAGCCAGCAAAGCAACCCTCAAAATTCAATTTAAAAATTCAAAACTCATACGTACCAAAAATATATATATCAAAAAGTACGAAGCACTACATACTTTAACACTTCATCGGATCTCTCTTACATCTGAAAATATGTATACGCCTCCGTCCATTACATCCATCCCTTTGTTTTATCACACCCCGTGACATACAAAGCGCAATTTTCAAAGTAATTTATTTTCTGGAAAATTCAGAAAATGTACGGTGTCGTAAACTTTTTTTACGAGTCTCTTTCTCTCTCCCCTGGTCGCGAGCATCGTTCATCTTCGTGTCCTTTGTATCCACTCTCTCTTCCTCTCTCTCTCTCTCTCTCTCTCTCTCTCTCTCTCTCTCTCTCTCTCTCTCTCTCTCTCTCTCTCTCACTCATTCTTTTTCTCGCTTCGTCGACAAGGGTTGTCGGTAGAATGAGATTACCCAGACACTGGACACAGTGTATTATATTGAAGCAGGAAGTCATTTAAATTTTATTTTATTTTTCACGCTCGCCATTAAATTCCTCATAAATGAGTGGCTTCGAGGTCGATAATTACGAGCCGTATTCTTAGGTGTAAATATTTTATTAAGGATGAGGGAGGAGATGGAAGTTGGGGTACCATCGTTTCACAATGGTAAATAAACTTTTTTTGATATAGCGCCATAAAAGGCTATGCTCTTAAAATTAATAATTATGTCTGGATTGAATAGGTAAAATGTAGCGTATATAAGCTAGACTGTTTTAAATAGATGCCATAAAATACTGATTTGTGCTGTGCACATAAGAAAATAAAGTATATAAAAATGTTTTTAATGGTAATATGAAATGAAATATAACACAGAATTAGTTGCAAGATGATACTGTAAGTCAACTATACAATAATACTTATTTTTATAAATAAAGTAACTCGAAGTAACTCGACTATAGATCTAATTCGGCTACACACACATTTTCTCGAGCCCACCAAAAGCATGGCTTATAAATTATGTCAAAATTATTTAAAACCTTTTCATTTGTTTACGAGAGTATTTAGTCCGAAAAGTGGCTGTATTAGCTACACCCGATAAGGGAACTTTTAACCATTTTTTTTTTTTTATTTAGCTCTTAATACGACTAATTTCATTTGTTGAGTCTTCGGAATTTTTTTCTAATAGAAGATATATTATATTTTAAAGTATGACATTTTTGTTGATTTTGCCTTGAAAAAAAGCATGAAAAAATTATTTTGGTTAAATTGGCCGAATTGACTAATCATGTGAAATCAATATCACTCCTAGAGAGTCCTCAATTTTTTTTCTTCGTAGAAGATGTACCATATTTTGATATCTAACAGTTTTGGTCGAGATATGCGGGACTTCGAGTCCACACTTTCTCCTATACAGGTTACTACCGACACGAAGTATAGATGGCGCAACGCAACAGCAGAGTAGCGCAGCGGACTGATTGTCGCGTTCTCCACCACCGACACCGCGCATGCCGACGCCGTCGCCGCTCCCGCCCTCTCCCATGTCAACGGCCGAGATATACGGACGCTTCTCCCGCTGCTACCGCAACTACGCTGTACCTACTCTCGACGTCTTGTGCTCGCTTGCGCTCGCACCGCTGTTATCACGCTTCACCAAAAATAAAGAGCAGTGCTCATTTTAATATACAAGTGCATTGCCTTCCTGCTTTATTCACCTACTCCAACAGTTTTTTTCTAAATATGGTTGCAGAACCGTACAAAACATTTTCCGCTTGAGGTGGGCGAATTATCTCGAATTACTTTAAAATAAATATCAAATTAAAATTTTATACAAACAAAACATAGAACCATATGAAAAACCATAAAGATTGCACATCATTTAAATCGATCTTTCCCATTTAAAGATTGCAGTAACTTCTGAAGCTAATCTTTTTTGCATAACAACATTCGTACACATAAGAAACAACTAAGCCATCTACATCCCTAAATTCACTTTCCCTCTTTACTCTCTAAATTTAAATAAGTGAAAATTTACTTATTACATGTCAATATTCACTTATTCGACAAGTGAAAACTACTTCACTTATTCAATAAGTGCAGAATATACCTTATTCAATGAGTACAGAATTTCACTTATTTTATGAGTCAAAACTGCTTCACTTATTCTATAAGTAAACATTATTTCACCTTTTCTATAAGTGTAAAATTTTCACGTATTAAATAAGTTAACATTATTATCTGTAAAGTAACATTACAGCCAGTCAATAAGTGGAGAGTTATACTGCATGTTAATACCATTATTATACAATTACTATACATATTTAAGCAAATTTCCGAAATAATATTATATTATGTTGAAAAATAATAATTTTTCGAGAGAGAGTTTGTATGTATTGTAACGGGGTGGATTCGGGGAAAATACGAAAAAATACGCGCCGGCATCGGGACTTGAACCCGAGCCGTCCGGACGACAGTCGAGCGTCTCTACCGCGAGACTACCAACGCACTACTCCCTGGCCGTCTATCTGGTGTGCTAACCGTAGGTGCCGGTAACACAGGGCCCTACTCTTGCGCCGGCTAGCGCTGTATCCACACCTCGTTATATCCCCCACCCAAATTGCGAGCGTTAACGTCCTCGAGCGAGCGTAATGCCCTAAGATGCATCTATGGCTAAGGTTGACATCAGCTCTGTAGCTATCAGCCGGGGTGCAGTACTACTCCTACCTGCACGCGGCAGCTACATCTGCAGGTACGATACTTCTCCATGCTCAACCGCCATTCAGGAGTAATCTCGACTGAATGCTTTGTGGGTGAGTCTCGTAGACTCTGTTCTACGTGGAGGCTGGATCAGTACAAGAGAAATCCTCTCATTTCCTTGACTGAAAACATGCGGCCCTCGCGCGATCAGACTTGAGTGAAAAAACCCGGCTCGGTTCTTGCGACTCGAGTCGCGCGTGTGGGTGGAAGGAAGAATTTCGATCGGACTTCTTTCGGATCGTGGAGTTTCAAAGGAAACGTGGATCATTTCGTTGGGCGCCATGTAACGGGGTGGATTCGGGGAAAATACGAAAAAATACGCGCCGGCATCGGGACTTGAACCCGAGCCGTCCGGACGACAGTCGAGCGTCTCTACCGCGAGACTACCAACGCACTACTCCCTGGCCGTCTATCTGGTGTGCTAACCGTAGGTGCCGGTAACACAGGGCCCTACTCTTGCGCCGGCTAGCGCTGTATCCACACCTCGTTATAGTATATAATATTTGAATGCAATAAATACTTATTTCAATAGCTTATTTATTAAGTTTTCACTATCGCTAATTCGTTTAGATTAATTTTCCATAAATTAATATTCATAGACGTTACGATGCTGGTCGGCAGTGTATTATTAACACCATAGGATATATCTTTTAACAAAACAAAACAGTTTTTCAATAACAGGATATTCGACGTTGAAAACAAAATATATTTTGAATAACAAGTCGAATGGTGTAGGAATATCCAACCTAATTTTTTTTTTTTAATAATTCTATCGTCGGCCAGTACAGCAGTATGTTTTCGTACCTTTTGTATGCTTAGGAAGGAACGGTTGTACATTCGTGGATACATAAAGCTTTTTATTTTTTACATACATCTCTACACCAGTGCCTTCCTAAAAAATTTATAATAATAAATTGGTTAATACGACTTTATTTCGTCAATAATTTTAGGTTGATAACATTAGGGCATACAGAGACCACGTACTTCAGGGAGCATCTCCATACAATTATTGCGTAGTATCTTACGTATGCATACGAGCAAGAGCGGTTATTTACTAAGTTTATTTTTGATATAATCACGATTGAAATAAGTAAAAACTCCACTTATACATAAGTGAGAATCTTATTAACTTATGCAAAAAGTGAAATTTTCACTAATTTGGAAGTAAAAGAATATATAATTGAAAATTTCACTAATTTGGAAGTAAAAGATTATTTACTTGCAGAAAAAGTGAAACTTTAACTTATTAATAAGTGAAAAAGTGTTCACTTGTAAAATAAGTGAAATTTTCACTTATTTGAATTTAGAGAGATAGCTCACTCTCCCAAAACCCCGAAACTCACCCATTTCCACGTCCTTGAAACCTACTCGGGCCCAAAAAAAGCTCGCCAATCCCGTCATCGATATATCTGTCTTCCTCGCTCAAGCCACCTGTGAAGATTCCCGAGCTCTTCGCCGTCTCTTCGATTTTGAGACTGAAAAGAGGAAAACGAAGAGAGGAGCGCGAGAGGTAGAAAAGAAATGAGAGAAATCAACCGAAGCGACGCCGATACAATCGGGCCGTGATTATGTCGGCGTCGACGCCGCCGCCGTGGAAATCGGAAAATCGAGCTGCTGCCGCCGCTGGCGAAAGTATTTTCTCGTCGGATTTTCGGTGCCGGATTTTTTCGATGGTTAATATTGTTAGAGGTAGGTGTTGACTGGGATTTTCTGACGTGGTGGAGGGGAGGGAGCTCTTTGTTTAATTATTGGAGAAATGGGGGTGTATTAATTACTAGGAAAGATGTCGAATTTTATTATTTTATTAAAGTCAATTTATATCGAGATTCGTATACCTATATTTTCCGCTACATATCCGCAAGAGTAATTAACTTGATAGATTCATCTAAAACCAATCAATCGATAACAAAAATAACATTACCCGACGCGAATATTTAATGGAAAACAAAATTATCACTCCTCAAATACAACAATAACCAAACCCTTATAAAATAATATTTTGCAAATATTCAAACGATAAACAAGCGTCCTATCTGCAACGCCCAATTTTTGCCTCGCTAATTACCGCGAAATTTTTCCCCCGCCGCCGAATAAACCTCATTACCAATACCCGATAATGCACCTGCTAAAGCTCCAGCCGCCCGATATCTCTCTCCCACGCGCATTATCGTCGCAGTTTGCCGAGCGCGCGATCTACAGCCCTGTTTATGCGGAATTTTTGAATGCGCGGCAACTACAGGCCCGTTTATCGAAATTTATCGAGCGCGCTGCGCGCCACATTTTTCGACCAATTGACAGAGATAAGACGGAATTTACTCTATCTCTCTATACCCGGGCGCAATTGAATTTACTGCGAGCACGCGAAATACGGAGTTGCAGGCTTTAAAAAAGATTGATTCATCGGGTATTTATTTGGCCGAGAGAGAGAGAGAGCAGGCGAGCTGAGTTTATTGGGGAATTATGGCAGGAGGTTATGAGGCTGGCTGGAAAGAATGAGCGAGAGAGAGAGAGAGAGAGAGCATCGGCCTTGCCGATGAGCGCGAATTATTGAATCGGCGTGGCTATTTGTACGACAGATTGTATTCGTGGTATATCTATATATACAGATACGACAAAAACGCGTATCGTTTGAGTGCGCAAATTTTGATAGAGCAGGTAAGAAAATAGTTACCACACAATAAGGGATATTATTTCTTTAGTCATCTATCAAAGTTTGTTTAATTTTCAAAATTTTCTAGTGTACTCCTTTCGTCTATTGATATATTTTGAGGTTAGGAAATCTGTCGTACAAACAGCCTTATTGAATTCGATAGAGCGCGAGTTTTAATCTATGTGGAATTTTGGTGGTATTTTTTAGGAGTTGGGAAAATGTTACGGGTTGCTTTTGTTGAATGCGAGTTGGATGTGTAGCTTATGAAGAATATGAAGTTTATTTAGTTGTATTATGTGATAGATCAAACAACAATAATTTAGTGTTTTATCGAAATCCTACTTATTTATGTTTTTGGTTATAAGAAAAAGTAAAAGTTTATCTTTTATGTAATTTATTTAATTATTTTATTTTATCACAGGCCTTAATTCTTATTCTACCTATTAATAAAAAGTGAAAATATACATATATATATTAGCATGGTATTATAATTAAATCGATTCTATTATTTATCTAATAAATAGCTAGTTTCCCCAATAATCGTCAAAAACTAGACACTTTCCTTGGCCATTTCTATCCATCGATGAAACGATTTTCCCGATCATAATCACCATCTAATAGACAGAATAGAATAAGTTTTTTCACAGATTTACATTAGCTTACCTATGAGTATTTAAAAGATATTAAAGTTGGCCAGTTGTTTTAGCTAGAAAATGGCTAGTAAGAGGATTACTATTATAGCGAGGAGTGAGAGAGAAAGAATCAAAAAGAAAAATCATTGTTTTCATTTGTATCCCCTAAAACACTACTATAAACGAATTAAATACCAATAATTCGTGTTTACATTTTCGTTGGCTATTTAAAAATTTTTTTTTTTAAATATATGGTCAAATCACAGGAAAAATTTAGTAAAAACATTTTAAGGTTGTGTTATCTCCATTTTTCGCGAGGATTGTAAAGAGCGTATTTTTGGTTCGCACAGCTAATGATCGAGTTGGGCACTAGGTTCCACAGCGAAATGCTCCTGAATAGGACAGAGTGTACCGCAAGTTTCGACTTGCTCTTTGAAGGTTCAAAATTATTTACATGTCTCATATTATATTGTTGTTCAGGGGGTATAATTTTATCCTTAATTAATTCCTTGTGCTCCTTGTATAAAACTTCATTCCTAAAGAAAACTATAGGTCATTATATAACAACGTGTCTTTCTAACCGACAGAACACTGAAAAAAATTTTAGGCTGTAGAAACCATAGTTTCGATTTGCTGTACTAGCACTATTTATAGTGTTCATTTACCCTTACAGACGGCTGAAGTAGCTATTCATTTGTATAATGTAACGGCACTATTAGTCAGATGCGGGAAATGTACTTGTACAGCTCTGACAGCCGTACGATTTAGTTTTGCCGCCGATATTTGTTTGTTGACAACGCTACAACGCGAATCCGATGTTCATGTTATAACCTAAAAAAGTCAAGAAACCGGCCACATCAACCGCATGTTTGCAATCCGCGTTTGCGTATTTCATCTGTAATCAGTGTACTTATCAATCGAGATTATTTTAATGAAAAATATGTATGTATGGCGAAACATAACCTATTTAATGCTCCGACAAAAGAACTCTATACATTAGTGCTTTCAGCGTATCTTGTACAGCTCTCACAACTGTACAATTACTGTATCTATAAAATTTAGCAGAAAGAAAATCAGCCGAACAGTACTGTTGTCAGAGCCGTACTTTCAGTTCTTACAACGTGAAATTTTTTTCAGTGAACGTTGAAATTGCTAGAGATTTTTAATCATATAATGATTAAAGATTATAGTTAGTAAACTATGACATACTTATTGTGAAAATCTTATATGATTTATTGAAAATTGCAGTTACTATTTGCCATCATAAAAGTATTAAGATATCATATTGATAATGTTTAATATGTACAAATTTAAAAAATAGTAATATTAAATTAAGTATACTATAAACCTAAATTTTTTTAATAAAAATTGCTCTACTACATCAGTTCTAAGTAACTAATGGAATCCACCTTAACCTATTTATAAAAGTTCAACATACTTTATCGAAGAGCTTTACTCGAAAGTCGCTCGAGACCCTTCAATTCACAAAGAAATTTGAGAAATTTCAAGTATCTATATCGACATTAGTCATAAAAAGGACTAAAATCAAAGACTCAAATCTCTCGTTTTTAAAGATACCCAAATCCCAAAACTTTGCCAAACCAAAAAGCATCTTCTTGCATCACTCGAGAACTATTCCTAAGTAAAGTCATTCCTTGCACCCTCTTCTCTCCATAGAACCCCAGTCCCACCTAAATACATCTATGATCTACCTAAAATAAATTCCTCGTTTAAGTAGTTCTCAATGATCATCTAGACGACAGCGACGCTGGGGTAATCGGATTCGACATATACATACTTAACCCGATTCCCCATAGAAAACGCGGGCGAACACTTTGCTCTATCGAGCGATCGAGCGTGTGGAATGTACACGAGGACGCGATCGATACCTGTAATTACTAGTCTTCCTACCCCCCTTGTCGGTCACCGCACCTCCGTCATTTTCTCCGTGCGATCTCGCGTCTTTATTGCTCTCTATTTATCATTGGGTTGTATTCGGGGATGCAGTTTGCAGGGCTAATATATAGGTTGTTTATAGGTATATGTTTGATGTTTGCGAGAGTTTATACGATCATTCGCTGGCATTGTAATGATCTTGTTGAT
The DNA here is from genome assembly GCA_036365515.1 of Torymus aiolomorphi. Taxonomy (NCBI): domain Eukaryota; kingdom Metazoa; phylum Arthropoda; class Insecta; order Hymenoptera; family Torymidae; genus Torymus; species Torymus aiolomorphi. The sequence goes on along the minus strand of CM070873.1, from coordinate 42,593,171 downwards.
AACAGATTAATTGGACGGTTAAATTGTTTATGCTATAACGGAGCGGTTTAGAGGTAGATTAGGCAATTTAACAGTTAAATTGATTGCGACGTGGTTGATTATGGAGATGTGATAATAATTGCTAGCTAATCCGAATAAATAAGTTATTAAATTTGATATAGGAGATTGTAATAGTTGTAAAAATTAATGTTTACTGCAGTGTGTTGAGTAAAACGAACTGATAGATTTAATTTAAAAAAGAAACAGAAAATCAGGATATATTGTACAGCTATTTATATCATTTTGAACTAAATCTTGAATAAAAATAAATTTAAGAATTTTCTAGTATGAATAATAGCCATTCTATTATTTAGATACACTTTATCATTTTTAAAGTACAACATACTTTAAAAACTGCACAAGTGAATCATGCACGTTCGCTCAAATAATCAATCGAACAGCACACTAACCAAACACCTCCTCCACTGACTATCCACTTACAGCTTCACAAATATTCCCGCTTGCCTATTCCCACGTTTTAATCCCTCGCCGATATATTATTGATTACGCAACTTTCTCTCAACCCAAAACTATCGCTCACCACCAAAATCGAGTATTATATCCCTTATCTCGTTGGCGATTAATCGGCTGCGCGTGGGACTCGCTGTTTTCGCGCTCGCGAGTCGTTAAATCGCGAACGCGTCGCTTCCTTATCGGAGGAGCCGGAGATGGGGGAAAAAGCTTCCGGCGAACGTGCCTACCGCGAGTTCCATCCGCGTCCGAGTGGAACGAATTGATTCCCGCGATGGTTTCCAGAGGGAGAAAAGAGACGGAGAAAGAGAGAGAAAGAGAGTAGATATCTTTCGCGATCGAAGTGGAGGAGAAGTAGATCGTAAATCGCTCGGGTGAGAATGGAGTTTCGGTTTGGCTTTTTACTGGCGCAGTGAGGTGGAGGTTAAAGAGGGTTTTTATTTTGGTGGGTCATAGTATGTAGAGGTAGTTGTGATGGTTTGAAGACTTGGGAGTTGGAAGAAAAAAACAATGTAATTTTGCGTATTTTTAACTGACGTTGTGACACTGGTTTGGTCTTTGAATATTAATTTAGAAAAACATAGATGCTTTGTGTGATGCAACTAATTTTTCAGTGAAAACTAAAATTTCGTTGTGCTTTTATGATAAACGAAGTTTTATTGTATATCTACACGTAATATTATCTATTATTAAGACAGATTTTGTCAATTAAACAAATTTATGGTAACATCGAAGTAATTACTTTTTATCCTACAATAAAGTCAGAATCAACAATTTCAATAAGTCAATTTGCAATTTTTTCTATCGCCTACGCATTTTAATAGCCAAACTCGCTGCTTCCAAGTAAAAGAACAAACTACTTCACCCCACATTTACAGCAAAACTCAAAATTCCTTTACATCGACACCAGTTATAAAACTTTCAGATCAACTACTTCCCAAAATTGACACGCTCCCGTTACCTAATACAAAATTAAACTCGAAATTTCAGCCACCAACATCAGCAGCACCCACCGCAACTCAGAACCTGCTAGCCTCTCTGCCATGGCGTTAAAATGTTTACTCGCAACTTCGCGATCCTCTAGCGCTGCAACTCTGGCGCTCTAGATACACGAAATTTCAAACGTCATCGAGAGAGAAAACACGTTTGCCATCGGTCGCGCGCTGTCGACCCGCGGCAATGTCCAAAACTTATTCAACTCCGCGCATCGACGAGTTGCATAGTTTTGTGTCTTGTATATACATTCACGTGCATAGTTTCGCTGTGTGATTCTAGTTAAAGGGAGCGTTCGGATCGGTGGGTTTTGATTCTACCATTATTTGGTTTTAATCATTCGGGAGAGTTGGTGTGTCGGGTTGCTGGTGCGTGTTGAGAAGGAGGATGTGAAGAGATGAAGAAATGAAGGGGGTTGAGATGGATTTTGAAGGTGGAATTATGATTGAGGTAGTGTGGTGATCGAGAGGAACATTAACTGAAAAAATTACACGTTAAAAGTAGAAGAAATGTAAAATACGGCAAATGTTTATGGCATAAACTCTTTGCATGTACCACTATATAGATATATTAAAGTCCAACTTGAAACTATATTACAACAGTGAGAGTATCGCGTTTTATATATTTTACTTTATACGTCATTTTGTTTAATTATTCAAGAGAAACTTTTTACCTGATCCGCACCCTCGTTTTCAACCTTTTATCAAAATCCGCAAAAATGTTCCTTTTTCGATAGCTCGGTACAGAGATCCTCTTTTCGTAGTTTAAATTTTAAAGCTTTTTTCATGTCATAAAATCTCTGAAAAGATTTGTTACAAGTAACTTTTAATGTTTAATAAATGGGGTTTATGAATAAATTATCATCTTTAATTATTAAACGTCAAAAAGAAATTTTCGTTTCTTTCTAAACGAAGTATTGTACTTGAAAAGTCTAATTATACGTTTTTAAAAATCGTTCCATACGTAAAATTACACATTGTATTAACTATTGTCCAATTTCTATACTCTACTTCATTAAAAATACTAAAATTTTGCATTCCACGCGCCTTTTCAAGCACCTACGCAAACTTACATTTCACAAACCTCAAAATACAGACACAAAGTGCTCAAAAAAATACTCCTGCACTTCCACGCCAACTCCATTACCACTCCCTCTCTCTTCCTCCTCCTCCTCCTCCCAAAAACTGCGGCATATTCGCCCTCGAGCTTTCCTCCTCACTGCGTTATCTCCTCCCTCCCTCTATACGCAGCAAAAGTTAAAGCGGCGTAATTACGCCCCCGCACTCACGAAGTAGGCCCGCGCGCGCGCGCGCCTTTTCCGCAATTTATCTCGATGCCGCGGAGTACAGGAGGAAAGAGAGAGAGAGAGAGAGAGAATAGAGCGTTTCGCGCACGTGCGCTCGCAGAAGGGGAACGCACTTGTCGCTTCGTTATCAGCGCGTATATGCGCAAATATAATGGAGATAGCGACGCTGCTGGTGGTTGGGGAAATAAAATTTATCGGCGCGAGAAGGGGGGGCACGAGATTAGATTGTGTACAGCGGAGGTAATTTATAAGTGAAATTTGCGAGAGGGGACAAATTAGGGATTTGATTTTGGTATGGTATTTTTGTGATGGAGTATAACGGGTGAAGGATGTGCAAAGGGGTGTGTACGCATTATGTTTACTGAGAATGATGGGTGCAAGACCAAATACTAGAGGATTTAACTGTAATAATATTTATTTATGTTATTTGTATAAATATACGATGATGATGTATTTCAAATTCCGATTTTAAAGAATTCATGTATAATTATAAGATATTCATAAGTGCTATAAAAGTTTGTTACTAAAATAATGTGTGGTAACAGTATTTGTATAATTTTCTGTATTACACGATGAAAAATGAAGTCACATGATAATTTGAGAGGATACATAAATACACTAAATGCTAAATTGATAAAGCTTTTACTTGCTATAAAATATGGCTTATAAATTTTAGATCCCATATCATTCAATAAATGTTGTATTATATTCTAATTTGCATCGATACGAAATTTAAATTGCAGTTGGTATATTTTATGAATTGAAGAATTAATAATCGTGGATTTCCTTAAATTAATACAATTATAAATCTGAAAGCACTTTGAATATCAATCTGATAAATATTGAATTTTACCTATAAAAGCACTCATAAGAACACGGCAAAAGGAACTAAAAATAATATTAAAAAAAGCATAGGCACTAAAAATGCCACAATCGCTCACTGGTTGTAAATAAAATAGTGGACATTTTTAACTTTTGAAAAATTACTTCAATTCGAACATATCCTGTAATTTTATAAACATTTTCTCTTCTTCATATTTTACAATGACTTTAAAATCATCTAAATATTATATAAAATTCTGAAAAATTAGTTAACCTAAGTAATAAATACTATGGGTACTCCCCTGATAGAAAATAGACCAATTTCGTTGGTTAACGTGTTAATCAAATGGAAGCATTTCTACTTAAGATTAACATCAAAATTTAATTAAAACTATTTAAAACTATCACTATATTTTAAAGCATCTACAATATAATATTTCCACATGCATAAATAGTTACTCTTCGTCAACAATAGCAACATAATCATGGTGTGACGTTTTTAATGTAAAAATTGACGAACGGTTCGCCAACCGTTGGTTAGCATTTCTACCAGGGTCGGCATGTTAACAATACAACGCCAAACAATAGATAAACAACGCCCATTTATATTTTTGACTAAACTCATAACAAACAAAATATATTTTTAAAATATACAAAGTAAACTGCAAATCCACACCCAACAAAAAAATTAAAAACATAAATTATAAACCACTTTTGAATATATCAGCCCAGCCTTACTAAATTTCCACCTCTCATCCCTATCACCGTCCTCTTAAACCTCCCCAACAAAACAAACCTATTTCCTCCCCGCCCACCCGAATTCAAAACGCGAGCTCTCGCAAACCATCTCTAATCGTGAGACCGCGGGAATCTCCGCGTCTCAGGTGTATGTGCGCGCGCGCGTGAAATACGAGAGCAAGAGCGAGTCCATATCCGCGGGAATCTTGGAAACCGTCCAGGAGACAGCTGCTGCGCGGCCGCCTTGTTTCCGCTCTTTCGCGCGTTATCTGCGGTTATTGAATCACCCAGACGCCGCATAACGTCTTTCGCCGCGGGATTGCAGGCAGTAACGTTTGCGATTCTTTCGGAGGGAGAAGGAGATACGAGGTGACGCGGGGTATTGTTACGCGGGACTGCGTTAATTGTGTGCAGGTGCAGTGGATGATGAAGTTTTTAAGGGTTGGTTGGCGTTATGATAATTGCGCGGCTGGATGGTTGAGAATGTAGCGAGTGTAAGGGTACTTTATGAGAGGCTTTCAAAGATTTCTTAAATATCGAGCGGTTGAGGATAAAGACGATTATATTTATCCATTGACAAAACGGTTTTCGTCGGGGTGCTTTTTAGGCACGACCGCTTCTCGGGAGAGCCTTATAATTTCACCAGAGCAAAAATTATTTGACTTCAAAAACTAATAATTTGATACAAGAAAAGTCTTTTCCAGTCAAAATGAGTGCGTTTTAAGCGTTTTCTGTGATGTATGTATGTCTGTACGCCCGTATGTACGCAAGTTCCTCGATTATCTCAATGAATTTTCAACCGATTCCATCGAGATGGCGGGAAAATACTCCTCTAATTATACCTAAGTGCTGGTTATTTTTTAGACACGCGTTACAATTATCATACAGCCTCGACCGTTTTGTTTGTAGAAGGTGCATCATTTACTCGCTCTCTTGTCAACAATCCTCCATTCATAAAACATCACTTTTGTAGATATACTTTACATTCTCCGATGCTTTCCGACCTCCCGTCGACCAAAACGATACAATTGCCGCATCTACATATTAAACAATACATTTTAACAACCGAACCATTCGCCTCTTCCCTATAAAACTTTCAACGTGCCTCGCCAACCGCGATAATTTTTCCGCTCCACAATCACCTCACAGCCGTCCATCCTTCCCGCTTCAATTTACACGCTGCATATTCATGCCTCGAGAGAGCCCCCCTTCCAGCAATAAAAAAACGTCGTCTCTACCTCTTCCAAACCCCTTTGGAATGCGATAATTAATTCCGACAGCTAGACGCGCGCACTCGCGTCCCTATTAATTAGAGATGCGGGCGTGAAAACACTCGAGACGCGCGCGAGCGACAAAAAGGCTGACTTCTCATCCCTCCTTTTTTGGGCACGACGGTGTGAATCAGTGTAAGGGATAAGAGGGGGATGATTCGATTGTCGGCGGTGATTTTCGCGGAAGCCGAGAGTCGTCGGATTTTTGACGATGAGAGGAGAGGAGGGACGATTACCGGAGTTCATTAATTAATTTGCAATGTTTGACGTTTTAAAGAGATGGTTGGTTAGTCGTTAGGATCTTTCGGAGAATTTCATTCGGTGGATCTTTACATGGAGTGTATAAATTGTTCAATTTATCTTGTGCATATGAATAAATGTAAAGAATCCAAATATTTGTTGTTGTTGTATCTCGTACCTCTTGCATTTCCATCTTTTTTCACAAACTGTCTAAGACATTGGAGCTTGATGGAAGAAAAATGGTCTTACCACTGGTAGACAAATAAATGATACTCACCAGCGATGTACTATATATTTTTTTACTGCTTTTTACAATTGAGAAATTTCAAAACTAGCTACAATTTTTATTCATTTTAAAAAAGTCGAGATAAAAAGCACAAAAATAAAATGTACAATTCACAATAAAACAAAATACAATACGTACCATCCATCCGTAAACATTGAATAAAAAAATAATTAAAATCCTAATTCCAGCCGAAAAAGCGCTCACTCATTCCGGCGACATTCTTGTCGCGGCATATCGATTAAATTGGCAACCGAAGAGCGACCGCGACGAGTACAGCGGTAACGGAGATCGAGTTGCTTCGGGGACGACGGTCGCACGAGTATAAACGGATTCACGACTCTTCGTCCCTCCGCGCGCGTGCGAGAGAGGGACAGAGAGAGAGAGAGAGAGAGAGAGAGAGAGAGAGAGAGAGAGAGAGAGAGATAATTCCCGGAACGGTAAAGTCCGACAGGTCAGTCCTCTCGTAAATCCAGAGCGCGCGAGCCGGTAGCCTTTTCGGGTCGGGGACATCGGAACGAAGCGCGATTATTTTTCAGCCGTGGGGTTGGATATATATGTTGGTGGAGAGAGAAGAATTGGCAAGAAGGGAAGAAATGGAGAATGAAGGTCAAGGTTTGAGAGGTCCGAAGAGGGTAAATAAAGGGTTTGGTGTGTAAGTGAGCGATAATTTTTGGGTGAATGGTGTTGGTGAGGGGTGGATCTTTTGTATTTGAGATGGGGAGTACGAGGATGTGGTTGATAAGTGATCTGACCATGAAGATTAAATGATTTGTGGTTTGATGTGGAAATGTAAAATTGAGGTAGAACAGAAATATAAGATGTACGCCAGTGAAATGCATAACATTTGTTAGGAGAGCGTTTAACTTAAATAAAATATTATTATTGTTACGAATAATATAAATTGTCAGAGATGCCAGTGTCATTATTTTTCTCAATTGAAAGAAATAAAAAAGTAAGTAATTTGATATTTTTCAATTCTAAGAAATGTTACTGAAATAAAAATACTAACGCTAATATAAGGTATTAAATTACACGAAATGGATCGTTAAGAGAACGTGCAATTTCTGCTTTTCTTCGTACATGCCTTTGTGTAATTTAATATCTAAACAACATTAAACCATAAAGAAATATGAAAAGTTTTATCTTCAAATCATTTTAAATAAACTTATATCAATCCACTTATAAAACCGCTGCCAATTCATTGGCACGGCGTAGCTTCCTCAAACTTAATTTACTGATTCCTTTAATTCATTTTTATTCCAATATTTAAAATTTAATACTTTATTTTGTACGGTGAGACTATGTTAAATGGTTTGTGAAAGGGGATGCCTTATATCGGCAGAGTCCTCTGCCGTACCGACCACAATGTTTTTAATTAAATATTAATTGTTATAAGCTTTACCTTGAATTCTGAGAGTTGATGCACATAGTTAAACTTATTATCTACTTCCCGGTCAAATTTCAGATAAATCTGTTGGCAAATAAAGACAAAATTTGAGAACTCGCAACGTCGCATAATATCATATTAACCATTTAAATAAATAATATCGGCTTTTCCAAAAGAATCAGGATTGGCCTTCATTTACATTTGTCGACGAGCCAGACGTAACACAAGTTATGAGCTTATGTTTCAATGTCGCAGTAGTATGACGTAAAATACGCCAAAAGCCGTAATTCCGGGGCCTACGGCAACGGCGCCCCTCTTGACTCGCGCGAGACGCACCGCCGCTTTGGGCATTTTCGACGATTTTCGTTGGATTCAAGTATTAAGCTCTCACTTGAGTACCTATGTAATAATAAAAGTAAAATATAATAGCTTTTAAGTAATGAATTTATCCTTAACGAACCATTATTCCTTAACAGTTAAGGAATAGCGTCGCTGCAGTTGAACTTTTTCAAGTATTTAGGCAAATTGCTCGATTTCTTAACTATTAATCCGCCGTCATTTCACGCTATTCAACTGCACGTTCATTAACAATTAAGTCGTAGACTTTGGGTCAAGTCATTCTTTCTATCAGTCATACTACATAAAGCCGCCAAAAAAAAATTTAACCTCACATATCTCTGAAATACATAAACTAATTAGTCAAATTCTTTTAGCCAAATAACTCATACAATAAATAATACCTATTATACAAACTCTATACCTTCACTAAATTTCAAAGCGATTAAACCAATTTTACTCCATTTATCGTGCGGCAAAGAAAATAACGTTTTAAAATATGAAAATTTTTAATGTTAAATATCTCCAAAGTAATCATATGAAATGATAAACTTTTGCACACATATTGCCTATATCACATACAAAATTGTCTATAAATTTCAAGCTGATACATCGAGCCGTTTTCGAGAAATTACGATTTGAAAATAAGGTTAAAAAAATTTTAACCTCAAATATCTCTGAAATTAATGGACCAATCCTTTTGCCCAAATAACTCATTTGAAAGGTAAGATAAAGGAACCAGTACTGATACTAAATTTTCTCGTTATTCTGTAAAAATAATAAATAAATAAATATATCCATCTAAATGATAAAAAAAACTTTTAAAACTAGTGAGCATTATATATTTATTCTTTATAACAGCTTAAAATTTGATGTCTAGTAAATCTATTTTCAAATTTCAATAGTTACTTTTTCTTTTACTGTTGCATTTACGAAAAAAAAGAAACTAACACGAGCCATTCTGGTATTTTGCCCTTTTGTAAGTAACCTCTATAGAGCACCCAGACTATATCGTTTGTGAGAAAGAATTTACGATTCAATGTTCACAGGTATCAGTAAAGAAAGTTCTGTTTTCTGCACACCTGATTTCAATGATTTCGCACATACATGAAATCGATTTCAACAGAAAATGGAATCGAATTGACCAAACCGCCTGTTCAAGTGATTGCCACTGCGAGTGGGTTCTCTCGCACCTCATTACTCACAACAACACATTCAAAAAACTGAATTTCAAGAAATCATCTTCGATCAATTCCCCAAGCCTCACTTCAAGACCAGCCTGAAAACCCCAACAAATCACCACCTCTCTACCTCCACACTTAAACACCCACGTCAAACCCGAATTCTACATATACCCCCTAATACCGCTCTCATTTACCTCTCTCTCTCCCTCCTCTCGCTCTCTCTCACCCGTATCCACCTACAAACCCATCGCGACAGACTGCATTCGGCGCACTCAATCGCGGCCGAAGTAAGCCTCACCCTCTGTCCCCCTGCCTGCCGCCATATCCTGCCGGGGCAATCTGCCATACGGCATTTACGAACGGGTGGCCTAGAGCCCGTTTCTCGGACGCTCGCGCCTATCGACGAGAGGCCGACTTTTACTGCTAACTGCCGCGTGATATCGGCGCGCACTTGGGCGAAGACGACACGGGGGCTCGGGAAGACAAACGCGCGTCCTGCCCCGATCGTTTGCGGTATACAGGGATTTCGAGAGTATTTGTAGTTGCGCGACCGATGGAGGGAGGGATGTATGTATGCGCCTCTCGTTTGCGAAGATAATGTTTTCGGAAGAGAAGAGAGAGTAAGTGTGTATAAAGGATGGATTGTCTAGGTAATATCGTGCAGTGATTGGGTTTGATTGTATAAATGTCGTTGAGGGATGGGTGGGGATTTTTAGTGAGGAGAAATGGGGTGAGTCTTTGTGGCAAGATTTTGTGCGATTTCAATTTGTAAGATGTTTGTTGAATGTGGAAAGTTATTACATTTCATTTAATAACTGATATGGTTTCGAAAGCGAATTAATTGTCAGGGCTAATTATTGAACCATTTATGCCCAGCCCTAAACCAGATGAGATATATCCGAAATTAAATTTGATTAGATTAAACCGAGAGAATAACTATTTGACATAGTAAGTAGAAATATTTTTAAATTTACAGTGTTTTTCGGAAACCTACACTTGTATAATATTTAGAAGATAACTATAAGATATTAGTTATGAATACGATTTGTTACGATAAGTCTCTAATACTTTAGAGAACAAGATTTTCTAGTAATTTTTACAGAAAATTTATGGTATTTGTATTGTAATTTATAAATATAGTTAAAAATAGGTCATCATTTACTATTTTTCATAGTCAGGTTAGTTATATTTTGACTCACAACGGTTACTATATTTTATCTTTTTGCCATTATTGCACCATACAGTCTGGTACTTTTATAGTAACGGTTACAAGAATTTTCTCTGAATGTATGAAGAAAGTGGTCTAAATTATTTTTCAATTTGTTGAAACAAAATCGAGTCAGAATGCATATAAGCGAAGAGTTCAGCGCAGCTATAGTTGTATTTTATTCTGTCAGTTTGTTGCTGTATATGTATGTTTGTCAGCGGGTCGAAAACGACCCAACGGGCATAAATGGGCTAAATACATTACTAGAGATTATTCTCATATTTTTCAATATTATGAAGCATAATCTTTTCTGATTTGGGAAACTGTAATCATATTTGTCTAGCATAAATTTGTTATAAGAATATCGCATATGAATTAGATAAACTTAGAATAAAACAATTAGAGCGCAATCAAATATATATCCAACGTATCGTATTCAAACCTGCCTGACATTAAGTAACAATCGATCACCATTTTATGTTGAAGATCAGAAATAATCTAGGATTATCTCTCATATCGTCATTTTCAGGAAATTCATCTTATGTAAAATTTACGAAATCACTGAACTTTGTACTAAAATACCTATTAATTTTAGATTTAATATTATCATTGTCGCGATAAAGAGAGCTTAAAATCTCTTTACTGTGGATGCGGACACAATTGATTTATCGGTTATTTTTAAATGTACATCGTATTCACCCGACATATAGTTAACAAAAATTAATATTGTGCGGTATATCATTACAGGAGAAGTAAGGAATTAAGGGTTATTAAGTAAACCTTTAACTTGTTTTATTGCAAAATGGATTCCCATTGGATAATTTTCATGCGTTATGGGTAGAAGTTCATGTAAGTTAAACAAATAGATACCGTAATGATTATGTTAATAAATACACTATTTAAGACAATTTTTGTGCAAATAGAAGCACTTTGATTTGTTGTACATTCTTTAGTAAATAAATATAAGAATAATAATCAGTTGAATCGATACGTAAATACCAATTAGCATAGATTTACCATCAAGATCAATAATTGACTTTCACACATTACCTATCTAGTCAGTGGAAGCACAATTCGACGTCCAACCTTCCCATAAAAGTACTAAATAACATTCTCCACCATACATTACATAAACATGATAAACTAAAAATAAATAATAACAAATCCTTTATTTCCCCCTCCAAACGCGCGTATCCCTCGGACTAATCATCCCACCCAAATCAACACCACCTCCCTCTTTCCTCCTTTATTTACTTCCTCTCGCATTTTACCCTCACCCCGCTTATTTACCTCCCGCGAAGTCCATACCCACCACCGCGGGACAATAATTTCGGTGCTCGTCGACGCGCGGCAGAAATTGCCGCGAGCTCGATACGGCTAAATGATGTAACAGTAGATAAATAAAGCGAACGCGTTAAAGTGCGCGTGTGCGGAAGGAAGGAGGGGTGAAAAACGTGCGGTAAATGCGCGACGCGCGGATATGAATATGGAAATTTGGAATTTCCTGCCGTAAAGGGTTCGGTCGACGCGCCGCTCTATGTGGTTATCGGTGGGAGTTTTATTTATGCAGAGGGAGATACAGGTTTTAAAAGGACGCGGTACGATGCGTCGCTTGGTGGACTGCTGGGTGTAAGGAGTGATTGTTGATAAGTAGATTTTTTTTGTAAAGTATTGTATTCGGAAAAAAGAGTGGCTCGAGTAACCAAGAAATTGCTCACTGTACCAATTCAAATTGATCAAAAACTATAGAATCAGAGATGATAGTAATCAATGCGATTGGTAAAAAGTAGCACATAGTTGTCGACTATCTATTAATATTATTTAATAAAAAATTTGATTAAAATGATTATCGTAACTATCTTTATTGGTAGCTTTAAATAAAGATAGGTTAGTAAAAGTAACAGTATAAAAATGATTGACAGAACTACTACTTGTTTTTTAATATAACTATTCGTTTTTGTTCTGTACTTTTCAACCTTTAGTAAGGAAAACAAATTTTTTTTAATTTTCACGTTTATTTACAATCTGTCTTAGTTTTATATTTTTTAAGTCTTTAGCTGGTTCGAGTTTCTTCGAATAAATTATATGCTAGTTGGTTAGGATGTTCGGTTAATCTGTCCTTATATCTTCTGTAGAGTGTTTTTATTTCTTCTTTGACTGTGGGAATATTCAAATCTTTCCTTATGATATCGTTTAATTGGTACGAATCAAGGGACATTCTGGAGGTTCCTCAGTGTTTTTGATTGGAATCTTTCAATTATTTCGATGTTGAATGATGATGCAGAACCCCATAGTTGGATTTCATAGGCCCACACTGATTTAAGTATACTTTTGAAGACAAGTGTTTTATTTTCAAGTATTAGCTTCGATTTATTTCCTAATATCCAGTACATATTTGTTGCTTTAAGATTTCATTGTTTTGTGGTATATTTTTATCATTTAAAAATACTGAAGGACATGTTCTTTTACGAAGTGTAGACGTAACATGAGTTGATTTATTTCGTTTACTTTTATTCTCTATAGTTTGAACCATATGCTAATTTTATCTAAGTATTTTTGCAGTTTTTCAGAGGCCATCTCTGGACTTGAATGACGAGAGAATCTCTGTGTCGTATTGTCGTATGCATTTGTAGCCATAGCAATTTCTTGCATTTCAAGTAAATCAGTAGTGTACAACAGGTATAAAGTAGGTTCTAGCACGCTACCTTTCGGTACTCCAGCACTTATAGGAAAAAAATTTGTAATTGTTTAATTAATTTTCCCTTGAAAGGTTCTGTCTGTTAGATATGATTTCAGTAGCTTATAGATATTTTTTAGAAAGTATTTTTGATAGAGTAAGCCCTTATGTTAGACTTTGTCGAAGGCTTGTGCCATATCGAGAAAAGCTCCAGTACAATATTGTTTATTTTTAAAAGCCTCTTTTATTTTTGTTGTCAATCTATGAACTTGTTCGATTGTAGCATGGGAGTTACGAAAGCCGAATTCATGATTGGGAATTAACTTTTTGGAGGAAATGATTGAATTAAGTCTATTCAGTAGGAGTTTTTAACAGATTTTTGACATGGTTGGTAATAAGCTAAGTAATCTGTATGATATATGTTACGAGGTCTGGACTTTTTCCTGGTTTTGCGATTCATATTATTTGAGCTACTTTCCACTGGCTAGAAAAGTGTTGCAAACGAAAGACTGCATTCATTATAATGGTGAGAAGTCAAATCGCCTTGGGTGGAAGTTCTATAATTAATTTACCATTAATCTTGTCATATACATCAGGTGATTTTTTATTTTTAAGAGTTTTAAGTATCTTTTGTACTTCCTTGATTTTTATATTTTTAATTGGTTTAAGGATAACAAATGATTTTTTTTCGTGTATGGTTTTGAATTTCTAAAGGTTTATTTATCGTTTCAAATTAACTTCTTGTAGAAATGCAAAGATTGATAAAGTATCTTTTTAGAATAGAAAGGTATTTTACAACATTCTTTTACATCATTTACAACATTATTCAACTCCTTTCTCTATATTTTCACGCCTCACTTTTCATCCTCCAGCAAAACGCTCATTATCAACGCTAAGTAACCGCAACCATCCCCGACAAAACCTAAAAATCTGCAAACCATTATACGAATACCAACCCCCGTTCCACCCCTTCACGCCATCGATATCCTCTCGCCTTCCGTCCTTTCGCAAAATGAATACTTACCGTCCTCCCGATTCCAAGAATAATACACCTTGCATTCTCTCCCTTTCTCTCCCTCTCGCATCACTCTTCCTTCTCTCGTTCGAGAAACAGAGCGCGGGCGGCGCATGTATATATATACCTTATCCACCCGCTCGCGCTCGGTGTCGCATAAAATCCGATTCCGATAATGTAACGCCAGCGGCGGCGGCGGGGCGCGCTTCCTGCATGCTGAAATAGGCGCCGTATATCGGGCGGGGCCGCGCGACTGTAACAGACTGCCGGCGTCGCCGTCGACTTGTTAGGCCGAAGATGCAAACGTTTCGTATTTTCGAGCGCAAGCGGGGGTCTGTTTGTGTGGGTGTGTAGGGAGGGATGTTATAGTTCGAGGTGGCGGAGCGAAACGGGGAGATGTCTGACCGAGAGGTTGGTGAAATAGGAGGGAGAAGGAGTTTTTTTGTCGGGGTGAAGGAACGGAGAAAACAGATGATTTGATTTTAGTGATCGTCTGGATTTGACATTGCGATTTTGTTGGTGTAGGAAGGTGTGTTTCGATGCGCTGAACGGAATCTTTGTTTGTTAGCGATTGGGAGAAAATAGCGAACGTAAGCTACAGTTAGAGAGCATACTTTAATTTTATATAAAAACACCAACAGATAATTCAGATAAAAATAAGTTATTTAGCATGCTACATATTTTAGAGAAAGTTTATAATCCTTATACATTAACAGTTATGGTATATTATAGACTTTTATAAAATGGTGTGGTGTAGTTCAGCGTATTAAGACATGTACGTTAGTTGTTAATTTATGGATTTTTTTTATTATTTTAAGGTTAAATTGACGGATAAAAAGAAGCTAATTTTATAGAAAATTAATTATTAGTCGTTTAATTTTTAATTAATTTATTTGTATACGTGTAATGCAATAAAATAGAATTGTAAAGAAAACTAAAAACAAAAATTTGCATAATATGTTTCCATCAAAGAAGAATTCAATTAATAATTAATATTATCACCCTTTTATTTCATAAAGGTACGATTTCTTAAAATGTAAAATGACATTCATTTCATCCATATTAATATTTTGTCAATAAATCACATTTCACATTATAACTGAGAAATTCATTTCGTGGAATTGTCACATAATTAAATTCAATAATTAGTAATTGACGTACAAAATGTCATTTTGTAATGTGCAAAAGCTATATTTATAAAATATCACTCAAAGCAATCTGAATATTATTAATAGAAAGTCATATACATTAACCGCAAGCAAAATGAATTCCATCTCAATCGACTCATTCGTGCAAACACACCATTACCGCTTCATCCCCATTTTCCGAAACTATCCACACATACAACGTATACAACGTATGTACATACACTCTGCATTCATTCCCCATCAACCTCCCGCACCGTAACAACCCCATTCGCCCCGCTTCCCGTCTAATTATGTGTACAACCCTCCCACCCCCTCATAAAAATCCCCTCCTCGTAAACTCCAACCTCTCGCTAGATAATAGCGGCGGACGTCCGAGGAGCCGATAAATCTGTCATTCGGCCGCGATTTTACGACTGCAAATGGTCCATCAAGGCCGCCGCCGCCGGCCATAGTCTTCTCGCGTAGCGAAATACAGCGCCGTTTCTATTATTACCTTGTCGGTGACAGCCGGCCGTTATGCGACCGTCGGCTACGTGGCTTCGAGCGAAATCGCCCGCCGGGGGTCAATTATATTGGAGGTGTTTAAATATAGTGACCGGGAAGTGGTGGGTAATGGATTAGCGGATTTGGAAAGACGGATTTTGAGACGGGGGAGGAAGGGATTGTGGGAAGTGTCGGCTGTGATTGCGAAATTGCAATGAATAGTTGAAAATGAAGAGTGGGTAGTTGAGAGACTGATTAATTGTTTTTAACGCGAATTTTTGATCAAAAAGAGAATTTACAAGGGATATATTTTAAGTAATTATGATTTATTATAAAAGATTATGCGCAAACTGAAAAACACTGTTATAAAATAGATGATAAGTAAGCATAAGTTTTAATTGAATATGATTTTATACACAATTGAAGGGCTGAAGACGAAAGGGGCGTAGGTTTAAACTTTGAGCTCAAATATCGTCAAATGAGACTGATTTTTGAAATTATGAATGCCTCTATATTAATATTTGGAATTCTTACTCTCTAAATGTAAAATAGTGGTAAATCCACTATCTAAAAGTTAAAACTCGTGCACTGCTGAATAGTGAATATGCACTCCGAAATAGTGGACATTCACTGCTCTAGTAGTGTATATTAACATTTTTGAAATAGTTAAATTTCGCTATTTTAAAAAAGTTAATATACCTACTAAAATAGTAGATGCCCACTATTTCGGAGTGCATATTCATTATTTCGGTAGTGCATAAGTTTTAACTTTTAGATAGTGGATTTTCCACTATTTTACATTTAGAGAGTATAGAATACATTCAATTTGAAGGAACAAAAAGTTCAGTCTTGTTTAACAATAACTATTCACACTATTTGTGCATACCATTTTTGTTTATGCACTGAGAAAAAATTTTTGTAAAAATTATTATTATTTTCGTAAAAATTACCATACTGTCTTATAAAGCCACCACAGACTGTAAAAACCCAAAAAATTACCATACTTTATAAGAAATTTTACTAGAAATATAGGAAAATTTACTATACTGTATTATAAAATTTACTGTAAAGTATAGTAATTTTTTGGGTTTTTACAGTCTGTGGTGGCTTTACTAGAAGTATGGTAATTTTTCTAAAACTTTTTTCTCAGTGTGGATCCTCAATTGGCGTGGTAGTTCACCCAATTACAGAATTTTCAACCGCGTAATGAGAAACGATGGGAAAAGTTTAGTACAAAAAACATAAAAAATATTTCGCAATAACAATAAAAAAGTTTATATGGGTAAAAAAAAAGTAAAAGTTCCTAAATCTTTTATTATCATCGCTGTAAAATTTAATATTCTATGAGATACTTTATATTTTTTATTATATATATAAAAATGCTAAATGTCTCCAAAACACGTACAAACGTCTAAGTTTAACCATCACGGCTGATTCCCCCAAATATACGTACATCAAACTACATACTTCACATATTTATACATATTCTACGTATTTATTTTTATACCATACATATTTTATCCCACCCCAAACTCCCCTTACTTCACCACTTCCACCCTTAAAAAATTTCCTCAACCAAATACAAAAACCTACCTCACCCCCTTAAAAAGCATCAAAATAAAAACCAGCGCGTACTCTACCACCACCAGCCAATAACAACCCCCGGCAATCAGCATCCAACAAATCCCCAAATGGTTCCGCATCCACGCCCGAAAAGCGAAATTCCTCCGCTCCTCTCTATACTCCATCCATCCACACATACCTACACGCGTAAAATACGCAACGATCTGCTCGCGCATCCCATTCCGCCGGCGCTTCGCTGCCACTCTCTCAATACGCAGCAGTACACAGCGCTTGATTTAATTGTCGGCGCCGACGCGTTCAAACGGCGTCGATCAGCGCCGCATTACTGAGCGCGTGCGCGACCCACATATTCCCCCGGTTTTTGAGCTGCGCGAATATAGGTTGAGCCGCGCGATGTAGCTATCGCCGGTGCGGCACTCGTGCTTATTACGCGGATTGAATGGTCTTTTGATCGAGAGCGAGAGAGATGGCTGTTGTCTTTGTGATGGCTGTAAGGGGCAGAGATTTTCTTTGTGTGAACGGGATTAATTGTTGGGATTGAAGGAGGTAAGGAAGTGGATTATTTGTGGGAGGGGGAGGAGGTTTTTCAAAATAATTATCTGGAGTGATTCTGGGAGACGAGCCTCGTGGATGGCTCCTGAGTGTGTTTGGAGGGCTGGGTTAGAACATTCCGTAATGGATTAAAATTGTGGTAGTTTTAAATACAGATATTTTGATTCCTAACACTTCGGAAAACAATTAGAACACGTTTTTATTTTACAACAACTCAAAAAATTACTATCACACAGCTTTCTCTAGGAGGAAGCAAAATTATTACCATTTGTAGAGAGTACTTATTGAATAGATGAGATTAGAAGAAAACCGCTGCTAACTGCTTCAGCAGAATGCTTTCGCAAAGAACTTTGTAATCTCATTTTATTGCTTCCTCCTAAAGAAAGCTTTGTGATAGTAATTTTTTGAGTTGTTCTAAAGACATGCTATAATTGTTTTCCGAGGTGTTAGGAATCAAAATACATGGTTTTTGAAAAATATCTGTATGGATGTGTGTGTGTGCGTGATTGTGTGTGTGTGTGTGTGTGTGTGTCTCTGTGTGTGTGTGTGTATGTGTGTGTGTGTGTGTGTGTGTGTGTGTGTGTGCGCGCGCGCGCGCGCGCCTGGATCTCAGCTTCTACTCAGTCGATTTTAACCGTACAAGTCTCATTATTTTTGTTTTTCTTTGTGTGGTTGCGGGTCGAAAATCCGTTTTTTGATTAGGCCGATGCATTTTTGTTTTATTTCGAATTTTCGATTTTCTAAAAAGTGTTTTTTGATTTTTTTGTAATGATAGGATTGAGATATTTGAATCGGATTGGTAGCATTCGAAAGAGAATTAAAATGCCTATATTTTCTAAAAAAAAAAAAGTTTCTAGCTGTCACGGTTCTTTTGTTATTAACAAAAACGTGTTTTTTTTTAAAGCTTATAACTCCCAAACTAAACGGTCAATTTTTTTGAGAAAAATCATGATAATGCAGAATATAAATAGCTATAATCTGAAAATATTTGAATTCATTCTGTTGGTTAGTTTTTTAGAAAAAAAATTAAAAAATGAAAAAAATGAGTTTTGTATGTCCAACGATTACGGGAGTAAAACTGACTTAATCGCTTTAAAATTCCTTGTAGAGGTAGATTTTGAATAGTTCTCGGTCGAGTTGTTTGGGCAAAATGATTGGTCCATAAATTTTAGAGATATTTAAGGTTAATATTTTTTTAACCTTTTTTTCAAATCGCAATTTCTCGAGAACGGCTCTATGTACCAGCTCCATATTTATAGACAATATGATAAATGTGATATAGCTAATATGTGTGCTAATTTTCATTAAAGTCGAACGCTTGCTTTTTCAGATTTTTGATATTGAACATTTTCGTATTTTATACAAAGTCAATTTCTTTGTCGCATGATAACTAGTGAAAAAAAATTGATTTAATCATCTTGAAATTTTGTGGAAATGTAGTGTTTGTATCTTTATCGTATAACTCCTTTAGGTAAAAGAATCGTCTATTTAAGGTTAACATTTTTTTACAGTTTTTTTCAAAATCGTGATTTTGAAAAATTACACTTCATGTATCAATTTGAAATTTATAGACTATTTTGTGTGCGATATATCGACGGCGGAGCGGAATAATGTCGAATTTTAAATATTAATGAATTTTTAAATCATTGTAAATTTTTAAATCATTATAAGACACGTATTGTGGAATGAATAAACATGTATTATATTTGAACTATATGCTATACATATAGGAATGATAAATTAATTTGGAGAAAGCTACGTGCCAATGATTTGGCAGCGGTTTTCTATGTTATCATCACAAACGAAACTTTTTATTACTTTTTTTCTTCATATAGATTATACTTAAATTTCAGTTGCATATATAACTTAAGTATTTTCTAAATTTATTGATATCTGCAATATACTTGTACATTCATTTGTTTTATGTTATTGTAATGAATTTTAATATCCTACCATTGAATTTTAATTATATTTATATTAAGTATTTATTATTATGTTTATTAAACTTAACGTACAATATTTGCATATCAAATTTCTTTCAGTTATGTTGTTTTTGATTTTCAATTATATTCTTAATATTCGTTTAGATTATTTTCAAATTTCATTTGCAAAAGTAACTTAAATATGTATTAATTTAACTAAAAACTGTTATTACTTGTATATTTATTCGTTTTCTGTTATCAGTATTAAATTTTAATACATAATTCTTGAACTTCTACTACATTTACCTTAAATTTCATTATTTTTGTATTAAACTTAATGTATTTGTATATTAAATTACACTTCATTACATTATTCTTAAAATTTAGTGACATTTGTAACGTAATAGTTTCTTAATTTTAAGGACATTTTAAACAGTGTAGTTTTAGTTTTGCTTAAACAGTAAAACTTCTTAAATTTTAAGTATTTCCTCTAACATGCGCACAATTTGTTATATTAACTACATTAGTTTGGTGTATTCGAGCCGCCATCAAGGCTATTAAAAAATACTTGCTTTGAAGATAGTGCGATAAACTTAAAGTACAATGTTTTATGAAGAAAGAAAATTCATTATTTTATAAAACTTGTTCATGTTTACTAATGTGCGTTTAAGAATTTGTATATTAATTAATTTAGTGCAAACTATACAAGTATCTACTTAATATAATTATGACAATGGCAGGATAGGAAAATGTATCGGAAAATAACTTAAAAACGGTGGTTCAATATTCAATTCAATAAACAATTATATTAGAAATTTTGTCATTTACAATTATCAAGAAAAATCACATCGTCGTGAATAAATTATAAAATCGATAATTTCAAGCACAGCTGCCTTAAGAACGTAACATGAACTCGGGCTTCATTTATCTTATCTGCACCCACACTTTCCGTTGTCGCAGAATCCCTCGCCGCGTTTTTGGGCCGCGCAAGTTGCTCCACACACGATGAGGAAGAACGGTCCGTCGCACGTGGCGCGTCGAGACCTGATGTGCAACGCGGGGACGTTAATCAGGTTTGGCAACGCCGTCGTCGCATCGGTATCATCTGAAAAATAATCGTAACGTTGGTATATTGATTAGTAATTCATGAAATTGTATATGATTCAGGTTTTAATTAGAGCATATGGCCATTGTAATGGACGTATTTCGTCCATTTACCTAAATAAATAATTTTATAAAAATAATTAAAATATACGCCAAAAAAAAGAAACCAAAAAATAATACGGTACGAGAGAAAGAGGAAGAAGAAAAGAGAGAGAGAGAGAGAGTGAGAGAGAGAGAGAGAGAAGAAGAGAGAAAGTACGAGAGCGCTGAAAGGAATCAGCGATAAGTCATGAAAAGCAGAAAAAAATGGAAAGACGAGAGACCAACACTAAGCGAGGGAGTAAGCGGAGTAGTCGAGACGGTCACATGTAATTATCGCCGCGGCAGGAAACATGGGAAGCGCTCACCCCCCCCCCCCCCCCCCCACCGCGCGGCATTCGCCTACAATTCCCGAGAACTTTTTTACAGGTCAGAATAGCCGGGCCACCGACTAATCTGAAGGCCTTATTGAAAGCGAAGCGAATTTAGACAATGAGCAGTTAGAAATCAAAAATACAGATAGCAGCGAAAAAGAGAAAAAAGATGTAGATATTATGACCAGGAATGAATGCGAATGTACAACTTGAAAATTTAAGTGTAAAAGAAACAGATAAATTAGTTGAAAGTAAAAGAACACAGCGTAAAAGATGTATACCATCTAAACTACGTGATTACGATTGTTCTTAAAATAATTAAGCAATTAAGTTAGTTAAGAAGTTATATTAACGTGCGTAAATTTAAGTGTAGAGTAAATAAATGCAGATCTTAATAATTATATAGGTTGGTCGAACATTGTGGTAAAATCAAACGTTTAGGGACAAAATGAAATCTAGAATGGCCGAATGTTAGAAATAAAATTTTAGCGGTACCAGCTTATGGTAAAAATGTATGTTAGACCGATAGAGGGTGTGACGTTCGGAGGACTAGAGGAGAACTTAGAGCGCAAGGGAGCGAGAAGGGTCAGAAGGCTGAGAGCTGTAGCGAGAGCGAGAAGTAAAGCGTAATCGCGAGAGAGAGAAGATCGAGAGGACTCGTGGAGTCGTGGGCCAGTTGGTCGTTTGTAGATTGTAATCTCAGTGTCCAGGATTGGCGAATTTAGTTTTATTTTATTAATAAACTTATTTTATTTATATATATTAAAATCTGTGTTTTCTGAAGTTATTTATAGACCTGACAAAGGACTCTTGATTCTTTAGTTATTATTTATTTGTTCCCTAACATGATTGATTTAAAATTTCAATGAATTGAGCCTTCTTACCAACATCGATTTGACCGTCAATAGTCGCCTCGGCCAGAATTGCCCCGTAGACACTGACAAGGAGGGCGCAAAGAGATAGGACTGCGAAGCTTTTCATGTTTGGTGCTCTTGTTCAGACTATCCACGGACTGATGTAGTGAGACAATGGCTTTCAGTTTATATACAAATTCAGTTTATGACAAGCAGGAAAGTGAGAGCGTGGTATTTCTCCTTCTCCCACCCCTGCGTGCTTTACGTTTCTTGCGTGGTAAGCCGAGAGCGCGTGACGCAGTGTATCGGCCTACATTACAAGTACATGCGTACGCCTATTGTAACTTTCCTCAGACGTTCCCGGAAGGTGCGGCGCAAGATCATTCTTTTTTTTCGTTCTCACGAAGGTGAAGCAAAGTGTCTAATATTTAAAATTTTGGTTTTTCTAAAAATGATTTTCTTTGCTGCACGATAACTAGAGTAAAATTTGTTTAATCACGTTGAAATTATGTGGGGATATAGAGTTAATATATTTATCGTATAAGTTCTTTAGGTAAAGGCTTATATTGGAAATGATTTATGAGACATTATAGGTTAACATTTTTATACGTTATTTTCAAAATCGTTATTTCTCAATGACTTCATGTATCAGCTTGAAATTTATAGACTATTTTGTTTGCGATATAGGCAATACCTGTGTAAAATAAGAATCATGAAAACATGTTCTGAGATCCTGATAATGGATAGAAAACTACGCTCGTGTGCGTGCATGCACTTTGGAAGTAAGTTACTGATTTTTCGTCCTCAGAACAACCAACCACTGAATTATGTTTCTCAAATTGATGAATACTGTTTTACAAAGAGCCTTTTAATTAATGGCTTTTGAAAAAACAAAACATAAGTACGCTGACCTGATAACGTATAGGAACGTTCTTGAAAAATTAAAAAAAAAAACCTTTATTTCACTTTACCTCGAATGCATTCGTCATCCATTTCATTTTAAAACTAAATAGAATAAAAATAGGTCACACCAACACAGCTTCCCACAATTACCGACTTCCAATAAAGGACCAACAAAGAGTCACCCTAACGCCATTTAGAAAATTGTCTCCGCCGAAAAAAGGATGTCTCCTCGTGCGCACGCGCACACAACAACGGGCCGTCCACTGCCCCCCAAAGACCTTTCCCATTCAATTAAACCAATCGACCCATAAAATTTCTAATCTATCAACCCCCCCCCCCCACACACAGCATCGTCGTCTTCCTCTCGCCACCTCCGCAGATTACAAAAACAAAAGACACGCGCCGACCCTTTCCCTCGACAAAACGATTACCGCGGAATGAAAATCTCATCAAACCCGAAAAAGGTTTCCCGGAAAGTCCTTCAATCGCCGCACCTATATACGCCCACGCGATTGAATACAGCACACATGAGTTTGCTGCTGCTTTTTTTTGTACATCTGGCCGCAAAAAGGGTAGAGTATACAGCAATCCCGAGAAATTAAAACCCATCAAGGCGTAAATCGAACGTCGCAGGCCGCGCGTGTGTGACTATCAATTTCGTGCGGCAGAGTGGGTTTAATTAAAAGCGCGCAGGTTGCGCGCATGTTTGTTTATCGCAGGGCGAGAGGACGGATCACCTGTCGATTGTGTACGCAGGCTGTGGACACGGGCTGTATTATGAACGAGAGGTGGGCTGGAAATATGGGGTGGCGGGTGTAGCGGCGCGAAGTGGATTATGAATGGAGTGAGGGGGGATGCTTCATTGACGGCTGTCGCGTAAATTTCTTCGACCGGAGAGATGGTTGATGGCGGAGGCTCGTGTTTTCGATTTTGAGAGGATCGTAGTAGTAGGTCACGAAGCGAATATATATACACTGATAGAAATGAATATTTGAGTCAAAACCCTGTGACTTAATAATTAAAAATTATTAAAAATAGGATGATATCACTAATAAATAAGTCAAATTTCACTAAGTATTAAAAGTTAGAGTATTTCTACAAAAATTTATGGTGTTTGCAATACTTTTTATACGTTTCAAATTGATTAACACAATATAATAACTATTGGTCAGATATGTGAATTAGATGTTAAATAAAATGTTGACAAGCGATGACAACTTCATAAGAAGTTGTAGATATACTCTAGCTGTTAATACTTAATGAAATTTGACTTGCTTATTAACAATATCATCCTATTTTTAATATTTTAGTTTCATGCCTTAACTGTTAAGTCACAGGGCTTCGGCTCAAATATTCATTTCTATCAGTGATAGGTAATGTGATGTGGATAATGCGCAAGTTTATCGCTTTAATAGTAATTTACTAAATTTTCGTTATAGAGAAATTGCAAATTCTAGAATGTATTTCGAGACCTAAATTTTTAGTGCCTAAATTATTTTAGTGCATATCTTATTTTCACGACAATCTCGTACCACAATATTAGTTCGATAATCTTCCCCTCCTGCCATTAAAAGTATCTAAAGACATATAACATTTAGATAATGAAAAAATCGCTAAGTTCACAACCCATTCGCAACGTTTGCTAAAAATAGCAACGAAAATTACTCCATTCACACTATCAAAATAAACGACACTATATATACATCGCCAACCTCTCTCGGCCCACTCTGATGCGGCACCTTGAAAAGGAAAAACAAAATTCGCTCTCAAGCCACCGACTTTGCCTTACATTACTCAGCCTTATACTCGAAAAAATATTCCCTCGTCTTCATCCAGCCGTTTCTTTGTCCTCTCTTTCTCTCTCTCTCTCTAGCTCTTTCTCACAGCCTTGCGCGCATCGACGACCTCCATTCACGAAGACGCCACCGCAGCCGCGCTCTTCTCTCACCTTTCGTTAGCCTCGTTTCCACCACGCCTCTCATTCTATTTATCCGCGCGGCGCCCTCTCGCGCGTTCTCCCGCGGGAAATTTCAGAGGCCTCCGGAATCGCCGGGAAAAATATTTAGGACTGTACACACACACACAGACAGCGCTCCACATTTTTTGTCCGGCGAATTCCCGACGCGCGCACGCGCGCGACTTTCTAATTGCGAGCCATGTGTGTGTCTGTGGGTGGGTAGGTGCGAAGGAGCTTTTAATGATGATTGAATTTTTTGCGATATCGTGGGAGGGGAGAGGTGAGTTGGGTGTTGCCGGGTGGAAGAAAAAAAAGGGTTGGCGTTGGTTTTATTAATTTTAATGACGAAGGTGAGGTGTAATATCGAAATTTGTAGCAAGGCAGAAAGAAGGGAGAGAGAGAGTGAGAGAGAGTTTTTACACGTGTGATTTTAATGATGAGGTACGGGTCTGTTTTTGTCATCGAGATGTAATTATTTTTAAAGCCCGTGTAATGATGGATTAGATGGAGGGCAAAAAAGCATCTGTTGAACGAAAATAATGAAAATCTTTTCATTTCTAAATACAATGCAAAACCATTACTATAATTTTCTCTTGAAACACTGGTTTTAGTTACTTCGCGTAATTTCGCAAGATGACCTATATAAAGTATTTCAGTCGTATTCAATTCTTATAGAACATTCAACCCAGTGTTTATTTTGTAACCAATTGGTTGTCTGCCTATAAAAGTAATAAAACCACCTACACAGTTCAGAATTATAAAATATTTCAACAAAAAATTGAGAAACTTTAAGAAAGTCGAACAAAAATCAACTGCAAAATATCTGCCTACGAACTATACAACACTTTCGACTCCTATTATTTCCGATCTTACATCAAGCTATCCCCCATCAAAATAAATCACCCGCAACAATACCAAAACAAACTGTCTCTCTCTCTCTCTCTCTCTCACTCTGACTACCCCTTCCGCTATCCAAAATTCACCAAATCATTGAAAATCCGTGCGACTGCCTGGCCGGCGAATCCTCAGCGACTTACGGGCGATGACCACGCGACGCTGGCGAGGCATTAGGAGGGGCTTCCGGCGGCCGCACATACGAAAGAGACGGCAGCAGTAGCAGCAGCAGCAGCAGCGTATAGCGGCCGCGCGGACAGATTTAGAGGCGAAATTAGAATTGAAATTGAATGTGGCTTTATTAATGTCGAGGCTCTCTTCGCCCACCAACCCTGTAATTTAGAGGCACGGCTGGGGATTTTGGAATGTTCGTACGTGGGCACGTACGTGTACACGAGGGGAAAAATATTGGGGTTGTGTAATTAAAGTTCTTTTTTTTGGCAATAGGAAGGTTAAGGTGATTTGGGGGATTTTGGGAGTATTTAGGAAGTAAGTATGTTTTGAGGGATACTGTAAAAGAGGAATATATGGTTCGTTGAATTATGTAGTTTTTTCTGGAATACTTTATGCGTAGCGTTTAAAACGAGTATTTTCGAAATTTAATTTATGTCATTCTTGTGAAAATAGTCAGGATTCAAATATAATAAAAAGATAATGAGTATTACAGCTATAATATTACTCAAAAAATATAATAAATAATAAATAATAATAATAATAATAATAATTGTATCAATAGAACTTAAATATCCGAACACCTATTCAACGTGACTAAATAAATATTAAAGCATTCATATATGGGAACGTTAAAATCTAATTGCCATCGCAATGCATCGTCAAACTTCGCTCCACGCGCTCGCTCGCACGCCTGCGTCGAGTTGAATATGTTTTCCAAGTTCCGTACTCTATGTGCGCGCTTGCATTCGCGGCGCAGTTATAGTGTATAGAATTTCCACTTTCGCGTGGTTTCTTTGGTAAATTTCATCACTTTGACGCGGGAACTTGCGCGTGCATGCAAGCTTCTTTCAAATATATACCTATATGTGTGTGCGTGCGAACTTCTGCGGAACGAGTAAATATTGAATGATTTTTGTCAAAAGTGAGGTTGGAATTGGTCGACGTGGGTAGGGAAATTTTCGTAGATTTATCAGGAAAATTTGTGTTGATGGATTGTAACAAATTGGAGGTATTTGAGAGAATGGGTACGGGGATGTATGATGGAATTAAAAATTGAGAGTGAGAGGAAACGAAGTGTATATTTATCAGTGTTTGAAGGAGCTGAATGTATTATATTATATTGTGGAATCTTATTATAACGAGCGAGAAAATTTAATTGTAAGCCATTTAACCGTAAGAAATCAAGAATTATAAATTTTCACTCCAGGAATTTCAAGTCTTCTAAGATGCCAAAAATAAAGTAATATGATTAAAAAGTAACATGTTCTACGTCTTAATTCATTTGATTTAAAGTCAACGTCCTTAATTAATTAACGTCCTTCTTTAATTAACGTCCTCGCCTATACGGTAAATTCAATATTCTGATATTAAATTCTCGCAAATCGGGTACATAAATTTCACATGTATGAATCCATGAAATTAAAATTTAATATCATAAAAACACCCTTCGAACATTTTAATAATGTATACGTACACAATCCAATAATAACTCCTCATAAATTCGTAAATTAGTAAGAAAAAGTCTCGAAATATACGAAATTCTATTTTCAATATGCAGGCGATTCTCAGCATTACTAAACATCATTTTACCACCACGCCAACAACTCTACTATCTAAACTCATCTCCAAATCAAAGACCAGCCCTCACTCGAGAGCCACGCGCTAATTCACACGCGCACGGGTAAGTACGGGGTCGTGTCGTCGCTCGTACCGAACTCAAAACTACCCCTCGCTAAATCGCCGCTGCGCGCCTTTGTCGCTAAACATCCTGGCCTGTAAATGCGGCATTAGAGAGAGAGCGGGTTTAACCGGGGCTAACTTGCGGACGGATAGAGTCGAGCGTCGCGCTCCGAGGCGCAGGGGGATATACTACGTGCAGCGTGCGGGTCACCGAAGTGAAGTGGAGGGTTGACTTGCGCGGAACGAGGTAATCTAAGGTGCAGCGGAGGTTTATGGTGGTGAAAAAGTGGGTAAAGTGTGGAGTTAGTGGGTCTAAAATGGCGGGGGGAAAAGGAGTTGGAGGGATTAGATTATTTGCGCAAAAGTAACTAATAAAATAGCTTGTTCTTTTGATATATTTTTCTGTGAATAATCTTGCGAGAGACCTTACATTCGTTCCCAATGAGGTCTCACACAATGTCTCACATCTCTTATCATATACTATAATTTATTTCAAACTAATAGCACTCGATTCTTACTCGATATTGTGGCGATATTATTTTACAAGACTGGAAAAATGTTATAATATTGCATATAAGTATTACAAAATATTGATACAGCCCCTAACAATACAGTCACAAAGACTTTTTCTGTTTTCTCATTATTTCTAAGGTTTGATTTTTCCCAACTAATATCTATACATAATATTGTGATCGTATCGTTTCAAATTTATTCCAATATTGTTGCAATATCGTTCTAATATTATTACAATACCGTTTCAATATTGTTGCAATATTCTTTAATTAATGACAAAAATATTTCTTTATAAATAAATGTTTAAATTTAAATAAAGTTCAAAAAAGTCTAAGAGATAACTTTCGCGTATGGACTTGCCAACTTTGGATAGCACCATCCGGATGAATCAATAGTGTTAAATTTTGTCAGTCGTGTAAAATAATGTCACAATATTGAGTAAAGATCGAGTGCTCAACGGGAAATGATGTATTTAAAACTACATTATTAATAATATCAGTTTTCTTAGTAGACTTGTACACAGCAATTTCAATTAAGTTTGTCTCTAATCGTAATACATTAATTATATCAAAAAATCTGTTTATAAAGTACTTACACAAAAGTTACATAAACTCCAGCTAAACTAAAACATCTCTCAACTAAACTACCTGACACACACCAAACACCATCACACGCGCAAAATCACAGACATATTTAATAAACACAAACATTATACAACATTCACACAACCCGTTTACTTCATCCCTATACATCTCCTCACGTTTGCACCTTCTCCGCTACCATCGAATCCTCCGGAAAACTTGGAAACTCCCTTTCCACCCCTCTTCTCAACATTCAAAACTGCCTAAACTAACAAAGTCGATCCTCTCGAGTGTCGTCTTCTTTTTTCACTTACCGCGTCTCTCTGCGCGCGAATTAGCTCGGAAAGCGCGCCTGCCTGCATGCATGCACGCGCGTGAGAGACATATATCCGTACGGGGGTAAACAAACGACACACACGTACGCGCACTTTAAATTGAATTCGCAAATGAGAGAACGCGCGCGCGAGCGCTGAAAGTCACGAGGAGAGGCGCGCGCAGATGGATGTGTGTACTTGATCTCTGGTAATTGCACAGCGCTACGTACGTACGTATGTACCCGTATGTGTATAAGTATACCTATGTCGAGAGAACGTCCGTGTTGTCAATATGTGTGCCTGGGTATTTACTTTGTAGGTGCTTTTTTGTTCTGGATAGTTTGTTCGTTTGAGTTTGACTTTGAAAAAAGGTAATATATCACGGGCTGCGGTAGCGGCTCTGAGTGTTTTAAGTTTTAAATTCCTTAACCTGACCTTCGTCGAAAAATATATTTGTGCACATATATATCATACATGTTGCGTGTATGAATAAAGACAGCTTGTTAAGAGATTTATTACAATGATTATAAAATTTACGAGAAAACGAATTTTGAAATTTCATTTTTCAGTTTCGTAGCGAAAACTGATAGTGCTTTTTTTTTTACCGAGCTTATATGTATTACTATATAGATGGGCCATCTATATAATAATATATCTGTGTTAATTAATTTGTCAATTATTTCCCGACTTTCTCGGCGCGGCCATTCTGCCCCCCAGATAAATTTACAGAACCGAGAAAAAAACATTTTAAATCGTGCCACTTTTCAAAAAACGTTTTTCACGTCTTTTTTTCGCGTAGTAATCTTTTTCGTTCCTTAAACAGAATTCTATGTCAGAATTCTCAAATATCTCTGAAATTTATGGACCAATCCTTTAGCCGAAAGAACTCAGCCGAAAGATATCCAAAATCTACCCCTAAAAAAATTCAAAGCGATTAAGCCAATTTTACACTCCAGTTATTGTGTGTGTGTGTGTGTGTGTGTGTGTATGAATTATGTCTCTATGTAACTATGTATAAATAAGTAAGGTTGTAGTTATTCATATGTAAGTATATATAGGTATTATATATAGGTATATGTATGCATAACCATGAATGGTCATAGCCAATTGAATATAATTTTGCATGGGTCTAACCAACACACAATCTTAGGTCGAATTCATGATTATGCATGGTGATACATGTTCATGTATTATATGGTGTACAATTTTATTCTACATAAAGAGAATTCATAATATATGAAATACATTAACTTTAAATTGTAATATGCAAAAGTGTTTGGTTGTTTAGACGCTGATGGGACTTTTTGCTTTATTGAAATAGATATCGTAATAAATTCATTGATATTGCAAATAAATTTTGTAAGGTATTATATAATATACATCTACGAAAATAATCATCAAAAATTACACACATACATTAGAATAATAAAGAGAGATAGAAAAATTAACTTTCTCAGCCACTAAACTTTATAATGAATTTCAGAAAAAATCTCGACAATTTCTCGACAATTTACCAATAAAATCGTAAGCATTCTACAGCCTCCATTCTTTCCCAAATTAACTACCCTAACTTCCGATCCGTCAATAATCCCCTTCTCTTTCCTCAATCCTTCCTTCTCGTTACACCGTCACCATCTCCTCGCTAAAACACAACCCTTTCCCACCCTACAAATACCTCCTGTCTCTTCTTCTTCTCCACCCTTCGGCCTGCCCTCCGCGTCAGTGCTGCGTAATTTAAATTGCCTCTAATACATCAGCCGAGCCAACTACAGCACGCCCGGCTCGCGTCGCCGCCTGAATTCCCAAACGTCTACCGCGCGCGTTCGCGCTTTTTATTAGTGCGAGTTCGCGCGCTCTGCGAGATCGTGAAAAAAAAGAGGCTGCCGAAGGTAGCTAGGTATTGTGATTGGTTGTCGAGCGTGAAAGAGAGGTTTTTCGAAGGGCGCGGAATCTGAGATTTCGCACGTATGTAAGGTGGGTGGGTGGAAGTAATTTTGCAGATTGAATCGAGCGAGGTGTGCGAAAATGGCGTATGTTTATGATATACAGTATAATGAATGGTAGATGGAACTTTCTGAAGTTTCTTTACTTGCATTTTATACGTTTAACATAAAAACACGACGAAAAGTCAAGAATTTTTATTATTCTCATTATATTTATTGCAATAAAAACATCTTCTCAAATAATTGATCAACCCTTCAACATTCATTTCGCTATTCTTTAAAAAAAATACTTGCATTCTTTCTTCCCTAATATTCTCTTATACTTCAGTATTTTCCACAAATTTGTCCAAAAAATAGGAACGATCCACACGCACTCAAGCCACTTAACACCTACAACTCCGCGCTAATAAACCCGCACAACCGAAATTACGATCACTTAGCCGCACCGTCTCAAAACTCCATCTCCCTCTCATCCCCATACCCATATCATTCCACTATCCATTCCCGAAACTTAGAGCCCCCAACTTCTGCCAATCGTAAACTAGCCTCGGAACTTTCCACCTCCCAAAACCCCGCTACACACACCATCCAAAAAAGACAGCGACAACAACAGCCTACACTCCTGGCAATCTTCCCTTTCACCCACCCACGCGCGCGCACACATCTCTACGCGTAAAATGGACCTACGAAATTACGCAGCCGCGGGCCGGGCTCTTGTTTTCTTTTCCCGCTTGATTCGCGCGCCCGGCGTGTAACATGCGCCTCTCTCCGTCCCTCGGGACATAGCCAGAGGGCGAAATTCACGTGTACGTCACGCTGCTGCCGCGCAATTTAGCCGGCGCGCCGTTCCTTTTGGAGAAGAGAGTTGGTTGGTTACCCGGCCGACGCTCGACGCTTTTTCTCCCCTTCGCCCCCTCGCCCTCTTTCAATTTGGGTAATATTACAAAGCGCTCGCGGTTTAATTGCGAGAGGAGAAGGGTAACTTGGCTGCATTTGCGAAATTGTTCGTCTTTGGATTTTTAGACTACTTGGAGGGTTTTTGAGTACGAGTGTGTGGTAAAGTGGAGTGGCGGAACGATGTTTTGTTGGTGTAGGAGCATGACTTTGGGAGGTTTGAGTGAAGTGGATTGGTATAGTTTAGAAAAATGTTATGAAATATTTTTCAGTTTATAATTGAAATGTAGAGTCTTAAAAATAAATGTAATTTTAGTATGAAAATTATTTACATTGATTATTTACCGTATTATTACTAGATTTCATTTTTTTTTTGTCGTTCCACTGTGAATGAACTACATAGCTGTTAAAGTTATAGTAATGCGGTTTAGAGATATTTAAATGAACCCGTTACTGTCATTTTTTCAAACTAGAATGTTTTCACAAAACATAAGCAATCGATACTAAAGCTAACATTTTAGGTTATACACATAGCTTAGTTAACCTAACGTAGTCAAATCGTCTAGCCACAGTTGTCAAAGATGGTGAAGAAAACTGCCAAAGAAAAGAAGAAAAAAGAATCCCCTCCAGCCGACAAAGCTTCAAGGAAGTCCAGCGATTGCAATCTAACCGACCTCGTCGCGAAGCTCGTCATAAACGACGACAATTGGCGATGCATCGTGACAATGTTGGTCGAAAGCTCCGAAGCTCAGGAAAATTACGCAACTACGATGCTCGAGAAGGCGTTCGAAAACGGCTACAGAAGATCCGTCCGCCTAATCAGCCACAAAAAAATGCTATCCACTCTCCGCGCGGACCCGAAACCAGAGCCGTCCTACGCAGGTTGCAGCGCGCCGCATAAATACTCTATTAATCCACGCACACGTGCAGGCACTGACGGCCGATTTTTTTCTTTTCAAACGCAATTCGCGCGCTCACTCGTCGCTTTGATTTAGTAACAAGCACGTCGCGCTGTTTGCCTTTCGCATTTAAAGTACACACATACACGTAATTGTGTATATACGTGGGCAGTCACACGCGCGAGTAATGACAGCTTATTGATTTTTCCCTCTCGCGCGAGCGAGCACATTTTTATATATCTACAACGCGCTTTATAAACTGGCGGGCCAGTAGTGTAAATCAAATATTTTTTTAAGCGGGCGAAATTTCATTTCGGTTGGGACCATTTGAGTTTTTTCTGGGAAGGGGGGAGTGAATTACTGGAGCGGCGAAACGAATGCCCGGTTTAATTTTAAAGTGGGGAGTGTGTGGGTGTGGATGGAAAATAAATGCCGCGGGTTCATTTTTCAGTCGAGCGTATTACTGGGGGTTGGGATGTTTAATGCTTTTTAACGGAGTGTTGCTGATATTTTCGGAATACAATGAAAAGGTTCATTTGCCTTTGGTGTCTGCCACAGGAATTGTGAAAAATGAAAGGAGCCGTTTATAGTCGGATAAATAGTTTGTTAACGAGATAAAGGGGAAATCATAAAATAGTCTGATTGGTCAGGAATGTATTACTATTGTGATGTATGTCATAATTTTAAACGAAACGTTTTGAATGTACTTCAAATATATATTTCTTTTCTTTTTTTTGCTTATAATTATGAGAAATATACTTTTTCAATACCATTCTAAATAATTTTAGTTCATTTATATCATTTTGAGGAAACCAATTTGAAATGTCATAAACAGCATTGTTTCTTCATATTTTAATATTGGCAAATAAATTATCAAAACTAATTTTCTTTTACTATAGAGTCAGTGAACAATGAAATTGAATTTACGCAGAAAACTAAATGAGTTTATAATACTATTTGAGTATGTGTTTATAACACGATTGGTTCTTTATAACACTTTAGAAAACAATTCTTTATAACATGATAGAGTTGACTATGAGTTTATAACACGATTGGTTCTATCAGCGTATTTAACAACAACAACAATAATAATAATAATAATTAACAAGTAGCGTTTCACAAAAGTTATAAAAAACGGAATGAATAAAATGTATTTATTTATCCTTTTAACAATTAGCTTAGTCTGTACAAATAAGTTCCGTGCTGACATAACATAAATTGATATTTTGATATACGCAAAATAAATATTAATTATTATAAACATGAGGTAAAATCAAATATTTTTTCATTTCGTTGCACTAGAACGTTGCACACTTCAGACCCATACTTTTCCATATAACTAGTGCGCTAAAAATGATTCTGGCACGAGTGTGAGTTTGTCGCCCGAGCAAAGCGTTTTTTATCACCTGTATCGAACATTATTATTTTAACCACAACGTGCATAAAGTGCTATTTTAGCGCACCCGTGCAAACCTAAGCGTGTGAGAAGTAGTACTTTATGCACGAAGTGTCAACAAATTATTATGAATGGCGCTCACGAATAAAATTAAAAGAGATATATTTTACATGAGTTATTTACTATAAATCTAGTTAAGGTACACCCAAACACGAAAATAGACGAAACAAAATTCAGGCAGCCTGGATGGACACATCAAACTTATGGAATAACTATCAAATAATTATCGTATAAAAAAAAAAAAAAACAACCCACAGCCGAGCCCAGGCCATCACTGCACCAGCTCCGCGACTGCGCTCGGGCCACTCTCACCTCCTCCTCCCCTAGCCCCATCGCGACTCTCACCAGCGCCGAGCTAATCAAGTGGATGATTTACGAGGCGCGTCTGGAGTCGCTCGCAAGAAGCGCCGCGGAGGTCGAAGCGGCCGGCCAGCCAGACCGGGAATTCCTGGCGATGCAGCAGGAAACAGCGACGGGGCCGCCGAGGAAGGTCGAGCCGACAAAAAGGCCGGAATCGGCGAGGAGGACGACCTCGAGGCTGAGGCGCAGGGGCGAGGAGTGGCGCGACGAGGTGTGCGTCGACGACGCGCCGATAAATGGTGAGGGGATAGAGGGGCAGACT
This sequence comes from Torymus aiolomorphi, assembly GCA_036365515.1. NCBI lineage: Eukaryota > Metazoa > Arthropoda > Insecta > Hymenoptera > Torymidae > Torymus > Torymus aiolomorphi. The sequence goes on along the minus strand of CM070873.1, from coordinate 42,558,309 downwards.
TTTCTTTTCTATTTTTTGCGAAGAGTTAACGATGCACCCGAATTTTTTATTTTTGTATTCGTATAAAAATTTTTTCGGAATTTAAACGCCCATAACAGTTGATGTCAATTCAAAAGTTAATATTTAGTTTTATTTTTACGTTTTAATTAAAAGCAATATCGTACATTTTACAGTATCAAGCGCTTCGTTTGGGGAAAATCGTTTGGAAAGAGTAAAAAATAATAATAATATTTTCCTTAGTAATAATGTTTTTGAAATTTTGGAAATCGTAGGTTTGGATAAAGCGAATAAGAATTTCTGCCTTGTATAAGTTGCGTTCACTACAGCAAGAAATTTATTATTTTTTCTTACTATGGTGAACGCAACTTATACAAGGCAGAAATTCTTATTCACTTTCTCCAAACCTACGATTTCCAAAATCTCAAAAACATTATTACTAAGGAAAATATTATTATTTTTTTTACTCTTTCTAAACGATTTTCAATTACGCTATTAATTCCCCCCGCCATTAACTAAAAAATCCTTTCTTGCTTCCGTGATTTCCCCAAACGAAGCTCTTAATCACGGCCTCCAGCAATCCGAAAACAATCCCTTTTCGCCGACTCACCTCTTCCATCTCTTTTCGCTCAAAGGTCCCAATCTGTACATCCTACTGACGGGCTTCCGCGAGCCCGAACTGCCCTCCGAGCTAATTAAACTCGGAGTACCGCTGAATTGCATCTTCAGGCTCGAAAATCTTAGAACCGGTGAAGAAGAGGATGCTGTAGTCGAGAAAGAGCCGTCAGTGGGCTTTAAAGTTGCCGGTGGTTCTTTGTCGTTAGTACGGTTGATTTGTAATTGAATGATGCGATGAATTGAGTTAGTTGTGATAATTTATTCAAGGAGTGGATAATTTTCAGGGTGATTGCAAGTAGTTGGAGTTTCACTACTTTTTTACTTTTTAATGAAAACAATCTGCTTTTTTTAAAGTGAAAATAATGAATCATCAATTTGAAAATGCTATTGTATACAAATGAAGATCATGATTTAAGATATCTTATTAATTGTGTATATGAAAAAAGTTTTCTACAACAATGAGCTATTACTTATTTTTTAAATCAGAAATATTAAAGTTTTCGATTTATATATTGTGACAAATCTCATACTTTTATTGCATTTTTAAAATCTGTTGTTATTTTATGTACCCAACCAATGCTATTTTGGAGAAACATAATAAATCTCAAAATAGAATGGCACTCCTTCTTTAATTAATAGTGTTTCAGATGTAACACGTTAAGTGATAGCACACCCTTAAGTTTTTAAATTTTTTAACAGCAAGCGTACCCGGGTAATTTAATTTTCCGCAAAGTTAAATTTGAAACGAACTCGTGAAACGAAAGACATATAAAGTGAGAAGTAGAATAATAAAGCTCTTCATAACTTCAAATTTTCCATTTCTTACTTTATCTTTACTTAAAACCTTCGCCCCCGAACAAATGTACTTTAATTTCAGCTCCCCGATAGGAAACTAGTGTATTTCACTTCATTCGCCTGAAAAGAAAAACATACTTTAACAATACATATATATCGTATAACGAAAAAATTCAATTTCCAGTATTAAAAATAAACGTTTACATCATAGTTCGCCTACTTTCTCAGGACAATATCAAAATCCAGCGAGCACGACGAATTCTGGGCCTCCGTCAACGACGACAGCTGCAAGGAAGTGGCCGTGCGTCCGTTTTGTCCAGCCTGGAACGACGACAGCAACCTCAATGACGTTTACAACTGCATATCTTACGCGATGTACGACGTGAATGACTTACTGCTGTCCCACGCTGATTATCTGGGCAGTATGAGAATCGTAAACGTGTACGAGCCGCGGCCGGAAAGCCAGTGCAGAGATGTTTATGAGAAGTTCCTTAGCGGCGTGCCCGAAGAGTGTGTCACGGTGCCGGTGGTCCTGGAAGCAGTGTTACGTCAGGTTGAAGAGAATCTTAAAGGTGATAATTAGAAAAGTAATAAAATTGGTAAAAATAGGTTAAAAGAGAAAATCCAGAAGTTATGGCTATTAAAAGAATGTGAATTCTATTTTCATAAATATAATTACAAAACTTTTTAAAAATAATAAACATTTGACAAGAACATATTCTTCTACAATGATAAAACTAGAATAACACCCACTTTATAAAAATTGGAAAACGCTTTTATAAATTTTAAAGGTACTAAAAAAATTACAAAAAAGAATCTTTCACCACCAAGCCCATACATCCCCGTTCACTACCACCGTTCAAAACACTTCCAGATCAACCATCCGATCCTTGCAACACCGACGCCTCACCGCCATCGCCAGTAGCTCACTCGGCGAGTTCGTTAACCAACGCGAACTCGGCAGCGGCTTTCGCGCGTCTCGACGAGAAACTTCGCCTATTGAATTTGAAATACGACCTCGTCCCATCGCCGTCGACGCGGCCGAACGGCAGTTGGCGCTACGGCTATGCTGATACCAGTCGCTCCGCTGCAGTCGAATTGATTCTTCACGGGGATATGGAAAGATTGAACGCGTGTCGCGCTGGCGTGGAGGCCAATGAGTGGAAGTTTGCGAGTGCGGGTGTGGAGGAGAACTGGATAACAGGGCTCTGGGAGGAGGGAGATGAGGTGGAGGTAAAATGGTGTTTAATAATTTGTTTATAATTCTGTTGGATCGCTTTAGTTACAAATTGCTTTTTAGATCTAGTTAACCGATTCTATAATAGATGGAATTTTCGATGTAATTTTTTGAAAATTATTAGTTTAGTGATGTCACTTTAATTAGAAGTTTATTATTGTAACTAACCAAATCTGTAGTGGATCGTAATAGATTTTAACTTCATTTCTTTTTTTTTTAAGTAATGATTCGTTAGATTCGTGACATTAATTTTGTGAAATTTTAGAAAAAAGTATAAGGAATAAGATATATTATTACGTTGATTATCGATGCAATTGATGCAAAACGAACTCTTATTGTTTATTTAGCTGATTAAAAAGTAGAGGCATATCATAACAGTTTGAGTAAAATTATTATAAATGGTTTTCATTTTATGGGTACAAATATATAAATTTTATTAAAAGTTGTATCTATAAAGATATCATTTAATTATCCGCAAAAAAAAAGATTGAATAAAAAAAATAATGTTACCTGTAAAAACTCAGAATATCGTGGAACATGAATAAAGCATAATAAAACTAAAATTATATATTTTTTTATATTTTATTTCAAAATCTATTAAAATTTACTTCTATTTCACGCAAAACCACGTAGACATTTACAAAGTTTTTAATAAAGTTTAAAATTCTACAATGATATAAATATTTTTCATTTTTAAACAGGTGGCAAATTGTAAAAAACACGTACCCGGCGTGCTCGAGTGCTGCGCGATGGAAGGCATCGACCGCTCGCTGGCGAATCACCTGTTAAATCTCCTGGCATTCCGAAAGATGCTCAAGGAATCCAATAACACCTCGAATGACACTTTGAAAACCTCGCCGTCAAAGCCAGACCAGCGCAGACATGAATCGTCGCCGTCGTCCTCCTCTGCACCTCATCCGGAAAAAATTAATCGCACCAAGCTCGAAAGTTGCCCACAAGAGAGAGAAAGAAACACGAGCGAAGATATTAATTTATCAGGAAATAATTACGAAGCCCGAAGCGCAGTGCCGCGAATTGCGCATTCCGCGGAAAACTTCGTTCGCGAAATGGACAAAGTTTGCAGAATGCGACGGCGTAATATCATTTTTGACGAGTCGCGGGAGCCGGAGAAAGGCGGGAGGGGCGAGCCGTATTTTAAAGAAAATGAAAACAGCGCGGCCTCGTTAAATGCTAAACCTAAGCAAATGAGAATTACGGAGGAGTTCGTCGGGGAAGGTCTTGGAGAGGATGCGAGGAGCTGCGATGCTACGGGAATTCCAGGTGCAAAAGTTTGTTTATGAAATTTATTTATAAGGGACTACGTGAATTATTAAAAGTTATATATTCTATTAAAGCTATTAGAAATTCTTATGCATACAAGTTATGCGGTTGAATAATTGAAAAAATAATTCAAAACGTATTTAGAAACGTATTTGTAGCTTGCTTCGCAGTAGAACAAACCGAATTCGGTCAGACACGTATTCGAAACACCGAGCCTCGTTAAATATGTTAATTCGCCAATTCACGTACGCCCATAATGTTTCTTATCGGTCGAGGTAACTTTTCTTCTTTTATTCTACAAAAGTATGTTAATGAGAAAAGTTGCAAATATCGAGCTCATTATCACGTACAAGATATAATCTTATAAAACTTTGCAAACTTGATTACTGCATAGAGGCACCGTTCTCCTATGAATTAAAATTTTCGGACGATATATTTTTTATCTTTTTGTATTTACCTGCAATAAAACTTTATTAATTTTAAGCTAGCAAGTAGAATTAAATTAACGTAATAATTTTTTTAATTGAATATTTTATCTTGATTTTCATACATATGAAGATTAACTTTTTCGACTAGCTTAATTTGCGAACTATTATTTTGTTTAGTAATATCCTGGTAGAAAAAACCCAACTAAAATGGCCTGTCTATACTAACGATTGGTCATTTTTTTTGAGCCCACGAATAGCAAAAGTATTGAGTAACGGTTAGCCATCGGTTGGTGAATAATCGATAATTAAACATTTAATAGCTTATGAAACAATAACAGTAACTACTAAGAAATATAGATACTATAATGGGCGCATGGAAGGTACCTGTATTACCGACATCGCGAGTTATGATTGATAGAAGCACGCAGTTTGACAGTGCGTTGGTAGTCTCGCGGTAGAGACATACGACTGTCGTCCGGACGGCTCGGGTTCAAGTCCCGATGTCAGCGCGTATTTTTTTCTTATTTTCCCCGAATCCACCCCGTTACATGGCGCCCAACGAAATAATCCACGTTTCCTTTAAAACTCCACGATCGGAAAGAAGTCCGATCGAAATTCTTCCTCCCACCCACGGATACGCGGATCACGATCCCGAGGGATTCCCTGCGTGTAAGTCTGTGCGGTATACGGCCATAGGAAAGCACTATCCTCTGTAGTGTGCATACAGTTACGTGGTACAGTCCCAGCGTCGTGTGAAGGGGACTTGAGTCGCAAGAACCGAGCGGATTTCTCACTCAAGTGTGATTGCGCGAGTGTAGGTACGCACGCATGTTTTCAGTCAAGGAAATAGAGAATTTTTCTTGTACTGATCCGACCTCCACGTAGAACAGAGTCTACGAGACTCCCGCACAAGCATTCAGTTGAGATTATTCCTGAATGGGGGTTGAGCATGGAAAAGTATCACTCTACTTGTTGATAGTTCGCGTTCGAGTGGGAGGTGTAAATGGGAAGAGATTCGAATACTATGTGAATTTCACTTTTTTTTTTACTAGAAGCTACTATTAGTTTAAAGGATTTAAGTAATAACTTAAAAATAATCCTGCTAATTTGCAACTATCTATTCGATGTGACGAAAATATATATTCTAACTTCAAAGAATCTTACTATTAAACTAATTTAAAATATGAAATAGATGATTATATTACTAAGCTTTATAAAAATGCTAGTTGTATTACACAGTGCTATAAAATTCGAATTTGTCAATTATGTAATAAATCCGGTTATGTAGCTTTAAAATATTACAAAATAGTCAGGTATCAAATCTGTAATGAACAAACTATATCATGTAGTAATTCTCATTCATTTTCAAATGAAATTAATTCTTGAACAACTAAAATTCAATTCAAAAATTTAGATACGAGTAATAATTTTTAGTATGAATAAATCTCTAAATTTAAACTAAAAGAAAACGTTTAAGTGTTTTTATTTTTCACATCATCATTTATCTTTAGTTTATCTTTTAATACATCTTCGATGAATAAAATTAAACTTAACCAAATCATGTATTTAAGGTGATGTTAAATACCGACATAATTTTCAAACGAGTACATCTCATGAAAATACCAATAGAATCATCAAAAAAAAATCCGAGTATAGTATTAACATATACAGACCGCTTGACAAACGTGTTTTTTAAAAAAAAATATGAGAATTTAATGAAATAAAAACTGTACTGTCGGTAAGTAGGAATCTGCAATTGACCTACTTTTCAAACGAGCATATCTAACGAAAATGCTAATAGAATCGCTCAAAAAAATTCCTGGATATAGTGTTTATGTGTACAGAGCGCTTGACAAAATTTGTTTTCCGAATAAACGCTTGAATGTTGATTTAAAAAATATTGAAATTCACGGTTTCACATGGCCTTAACTTTCTTTAAAAAAATCATTCTCATCATTTCTAAACAAAAAAATGATACGCATAAAGGAAGGGTCAAATCACACAAACTTTCCACACATCACCCTACTAACCTCCAACTTCTTCTCACTTCCAGACACCATCTCGTGCCCGTGTCTCCACCACCCCGCCACATCCACACCGCAACCACTCCGCACGAAATCACTCACCGCGTCTAGACTTTCCCCGCTCCCCTCGCGCATCTTTTCCCGCCCGCGGTCGACGAGCGACGACGCGCAGCAGCGTAAACGTCGCTGCCTCCAGGACTTCGAGCGCTGCGCCGATCTGTTCGGCCTAATCGACGCGCGCGAGAGCTGCGGACTCGCGGCGGCCGCTTGTACGACACCGCTCGAGGAGTTCGAAGAAGCGGAGGTCCTCGGCACCGACGCTTTCAGGCAGATAGTTCGACTATGTGCTGGAATGGACGGATGGACGTGCGAGAAGAGGAGATTCGTTACCACCGACTCGATATTGCTGCTTTTCAGAGACGAGGTAGGTATAGTGGTGATATGGGTGGCGAGGGAGGAGAGGTTGGCGGTTCAGAGGAGTTGGTGACTGAGGTAGAAAGTTTTGAGGAGACTTGATAAGGTGAGGTCTTTTTTGAGGGTAAGTTTGATAGTAGGAGTTGTGCTTAGTTTACGCGGGGATGAGAGTTGTAATAATCACAGATGTATATGAAGAACGTAATAATTTTAACACAAAATTTTCATCAATTATATTGGTATTTGATTTATATTTACAATAAAAAAAAAAAAAAAATTACACTGAACTACACTGAAAAAAATTTTTTTTATCTGCGAAATATTTAGTCACGCGTAATATAGAAAATGATTTTATTAATTTAATGGCCCATCTCGTAAACTTAAAGAAAGGTTGGTTCAATTAAGGATGTTATATAGCTATACCTGTCAAGTTAGTTTTTATTAACATTACAACTTAGATAAATAATTAATTATTTAGAATAGTTAATGGTTTTTCCATTCAGGTTCACATGTGCAAAAATGCAATTAGGATATTTTATAAGCTTTGATAATTATAAATCCAAGTAAAATAAGAATTTTTTTTTTTTAATTAAAATCATGAAAACACTGTGTGTACTATTATTTATTGTACAATAATACAAAATGAGGAAGCTTCGTCAATTGTTCTTTGATTCCTGATTTTTAAAGCTTGTAATATTCGAATTGCCTTTAAGCAGAGACGTATTGAACAAAAAATCTCTAACTAATAAAAATAATTATTCATTGTATAAGTTATAATGTTAAAAAGTATCTTCTGTCAGGAACTGTACAAGGAGGTTCTACAGCTATTCTTCAGTCAAATAAGTGGTGGAAACAAAATTATTCTAAAGACTAAGTAATCAACTATACATCGAAAATGTTTCAAAAATATTTTTTATATTTTTTAAGAAAGATTTTTATTTTAAACAACAAACAAAAGCAACTAAACAAATATTAAAATATTTATTTGAAGTCAATTTAACTATGTAGTAACGTTAATTAAAGTTATTTGTTTACTTGCAGTCTTTCTGCTGTATGTGCAAGTGAAGGTTAAAATAGAACATAACTATTTCATAAAGAAAGATGACTCTGAAACTAAAACGTGTTTGTCTAAATAAACTTAGAATCAATAGAGGACTTAGAAAAGGACAATTTATAAAAAAATATTGTGAGATAAAATGGAAAAAGCTCTAAAAGCATTAGCATAATTGGAACGATCATGCAGTAATATTTCTTATGTTTATTAGAACGAGTATCGTCGTTGCCAATTATCGTACACGGAGAAAAGTGTTATAATAAATTTTATTATAAGTATAATAAAAATTACTATGTAATATAGGAAGAGTGTGACATTTCCACTGTATGCTGCATTTTTGTTATAACTATATGAATAATTACAACATTTTTAGTAATTTTTATTGCAGTGTTGGTTAAAAAGTATTACGACATAAAAGAAAAATTGCTATACAACATAGCAAAAACTGTGATATAGTAAAATTTAAAATATATTCTTTTAATTTTAGCCACCCGTCATAAGAAATTTTGTTATCCAACATAGTAAAAATTGCAACAACTATAGTACTTTCTGCGTACGTCAAGGCGCGCACATGGTTAATTGAGGTTATGTACTCTATCAATTTCACTTGACCTTGCTTTTAAGTAAGCAAAACTTTGAAAATCTCGATTCAATCATTTTATTTTTTATTATGTACATTAATGATGAGTATTTTTGGTGTAATTGTAGTTATTTATTTTCATTATTCAATATTATTATTTAAGGGATTTCGTAACCAGGGGTTTGACATATGTGAGTTCCAAAATTTTGTACTCAAGAATTCTATTTGGGTAAGTGGTTAACGCGTCCGATTATCATGCTGAGAGTCCCAGGATCGATCCCAACCGTAAAAAAAAAAATTTATTTCTAATTTTAAATTTATTTTCACATTAAGTACTCTATTAAAATGCAAAAATAGTTTAAAAAATGAAAAAGAAATTAATTTTTTGAAATTTAAAATCAGCCATAAAAATTACTATGTTGTGTAGCAAAAATTATTATAATTTCAATATGTCACACCGTTCCTATAAAATATAGTAATTTTTCTTACATTTTACAATAAAACTTATTAGGGTAACTGAAGGTATTATTGCGATGTATTTTGTTAAGTTAGTTTCAAACTGATCGACCTCGTCCGAATGTAAACATATCAATCTGCGGTTTTTTGCTAATGAAACTTTAGTGTAGTATCTATGTATAGAGCTATAATTTTATAGCCAAAAGTGTTTAATTAATTTGTGAAAAGAATATTAAAAGGTACATCTCTGTGCTGGTATTATTGCGGCTTGAAGATATTATTACGCAGGTATTGTGCCATGTTAAAGCATAGGAACGACCGCAATAATACCAGCTGCGCATGCGTATTAAACGTGTAGGTATTAAAATGAATCGTGATATATATAGTATAAACAATCTTTATTGAGTTACACCCATGAAGTTAAGAGAGAGTTCGTTCACGCTGAAGCAATAGATATATATATATATGTACATAGATAGCCACGAACACTAATCGGTTCTTACACAAATGGTTTTCTGAACAACTTTAATATGTATGCCCGCAACCGCGTCTATACCAGTCAATTAGCGATCATAATTTATGCACCAAAGAACCCTAGTGCGGTCAGTCTCGTAGGTATCGCGAATAGGCAATTATCGCCGATCTCGTCAAGCAAACGGGGCACAAAATAAGTGTAACTGTAGTACTACGCGCAAGGATACCACTATTTAATAAGTGCGGGATCTACCGGCGTGTCGAACTCACGTTGTCGTCGTGCCTCTTATTTAACACACGGAGATGGAGTCGTTACCACCGACTCGATATTGCTGCTTTTCAGAGACGAGGTAGGTATAGTGGTGATATGGGTGGCGAGGGAGGAGAGGCACCAGCCCGTGTGTCGCGATGCACAAACCCCGTTGAGCGATGATGGTCAAGATGTATGCCGTGGTGGTCCCTCGTGACACTTACTTTCAGTTTCGGTATCGTACCAATGGCTACACAACACGAAGCCTCGCGTTATTACAATTAGGACGTTTACAACTTAATTTTATACAACTTACCCCAATTGGGCGGTGGTCAGTCTTATTCGAATTTAGATCTACAATAGTGGTGCGCTTCTACTGTACTTGCCGTAATATTATTGTGTTCGCGCTTCGGCGTCTCTAATGCCTCTGACGAGAACCTACGAATAGTGGAGCTTAGTCGCGTCTATTCGCACACACGCGCACATTGACACATACATTACATGTAGCGCTCGCAAACGTATTCAGCCTTCGCTCCTACGCCGGTTCACCAAGTAAGTCTCCTACAGTATTATTGTGGTTTGGCGATTAAAAGTAAAATATACGTTATATTTGTGTTAAAAGATTAACGATTAAGATATATTTAACAATATAAATGAATAATGCGTGAAAAAATTAGGTCTAAAAGTATCATAAAGCGTAGTTTTCTGCGAAATACTGTAAACGCAATAATACCTGCAACCGCAATAATACCTTCAGTTACCCTGTAAAATTTTTCTCCGTGTAGCACCGATATTGCCGACGAATCTATATTTTTCTTTTCATATTTTAAGAGCTTATATTAAAATTTATTAGAATATCATTTTTCAAATTCGTGATAGATTCCTATCAATTAGAAAAGCCTCCACCACCGGTCTCCTTAAACCTTCAGGCCATAAGAGACTATGTTACAGTTGACATTTTCAAAGTAATTGTTCTCCCATTTTTTCCTGGCAAGATTTCCGAAACTTTTAAATAGAACTTGTTGAAGTATTAATTAATATTTCTGAAAAGTTTTAATAACTCCTCAGAAAACTTCAAATAAAATAGAACCTCTTTAAGCAAATATAATACTAAAAACTGTAGGACAACTTACTTTCGATGCAATCATTTTTTAAAATTGTTAAAGTAACTTTAAATTGATAAATTTATTTTATAGATTGATGCATAAAGTCTTGTCAAATCAACACAAAGGTCTTGTTAGTATTCTCTCAATATTGAAAATAATGAAAATCAAAATAATGAACGGGGATTATAATAAAGAAGAGTACATAACAGTTTCTGGGCATTCACATTTGCATAAAGACCATTATTTTATGAATTTACAATGCTTCTTACACAAAAGCTCCGAACAACTTCTCATTTTATTTTCCCCATTATGTTTTGTAAATAATTATAACTTTGAAAAATTCAAGTTTCACCAACAAAACGAAATTATTGAAAATTTCTCACAGCTCATAAAGTGCTTTCGGAATACTGTAAAACTTTTACAATATCGGAGATACGTACCGTGAAATTGTTTGTTGTAAAGTAAGTATAATAGACCATTGCAAGAGATGTAAAGTAAGCTCGAGCTTTTTATCCCGCGTCGGAGAAACACTCGAGCGGAAAATCTGCAAAACGTGCCTTATATGAAGTGCCCTAGATTTAAGTCGATTCGAATGAAAAAATTATTATTTCAAAACGTTTTTCTCATTTAAAATACCAATTCTAGAAATAAAATACCCTCGTTTGTATCAAAAAATTCAATCGCAAACCGTCTGATACTTATTTACAAAATTTTAGTGATTTTAATGTCACGTCCTAAGACACGACATGACTGAGATGTTTAACTCGATTAAGAGTTATGCTCTTTTCTGGTCGTAGCTGCGTTAGCTAATAAACCATGGACGAGCTATGGACAGGAGTGTAATATCAAATTCACTGTTAATCGCTGAGATTTAAGTTTGACTAATTTTTGGTTTAGGATTTGGTTATCGTAAGGACCAACGGTGAGTAGCACGAACGTCTCGTAAAGATCGTTTGGCCGCACGTACCCCCGTATGGACTAGGAATAAGGGCACGATTTTCTTTGGATACCTGGAGTTTGAGATTCTAATAACTTTTCCCGGTCTCAGGTTATTCTCAGATTCGCCCTTCCCTATCAAGAGCAGAGCTCGTGTGTGAATTTAATTTTTATTTATGTAACTTATCCCTCTTGGGATTGATATATATATATTTCTTTTTAATAAATAAATTTTTATCTTAGTAAAGGATAATTTCTTTAGAATTTTCCTACGATTTTCTTGTTTCTTAATTTTTTTCTAATATAAATTGTTTTAGAGTTGTAATCTGAAATTTCTTATAAATTAAAATATTCCTTGTAAACACAACCAGTGAGGCTTACCCGTAAGGTCGTACAACTGCCGTTATGTTTACTTAATTCTTTTCTAAACCAATAGGAGTATGCTTACCCGTAAGGTCGTAACAACTATGGTTTAGAGAAGTAATTTAGGATATATCTAATTGAAGATTTTATTACTTTCTTATTGTAAACTGGAAAAATCTTATAAATTGAAATATTCCTTGTAAACACAACCAGTGAGGCTTACCCGTAAGGTCGTACAACTGCCGTTATGTTTACTTAATTCTTTTCTAAACCAATAGGAGTATGCTTACCCGTAAGGTCGTAACAACTATGGTTTAGAGAAGTAATTTAGGATATCTCTAATTGAAGATTTTATTACTTTCTTATTGTAAACTGAGGAAAAAAAAAAAAATCTTATAAATTAAAATATTCCTTGTAAACACAACCAGTGAGGCTTACCCGTAAGGTCGTACAACTGCCGTTATGTTTACTTAATTCTTTTCTAAACCAATAGGAGTATGCTTACCCGTAAGGTCGTAACAACTATGGTTTAGAGAAGTAATTTAGGATATATCTAATTGAAGATTTTATTATTTTCTTTATTGTAATGAGAAAATTTAATATAATTTAATTATATTCTTTGCAAACACAACCAGTGAGGCTTACCCGTAAGGTCGTACAACTGCCGTTATGTTTGCTTAATCCTTTTCTAAACCAATAGGAGTATGCTTACCCGTAAGGTCGTAACAACTATGGTTTAGAGAAGAAATACTGAATACAGTTAATTGAAGATTTTATTTACCTTCTTATTTTTGTGTTCTTTATATTTTTTCTTTCAATATAAGTTCCTTTGAATCTTGTAATATGAAATTTATTATAATTAATAATATTCTTTGTAAACACAACCAGTGAGGCTTACCCGTAAGGTCGTACAACTGCCGTTATGTTTACTTAATTCTTTTCTAAACCAATAGGAGTATGCTTACCCGTAAGGTCGTAACAACTATGGTTTAGAAAAGTAGTTTCGAATATAATTAATTTGATAATTTTGGAATTAGTATGTTAAAATTCTTTATAAGTTTTGGAAAAAATGAATTTCGAAAATTTGATTTTGGAAACAAAATTTGAATATTTTATTTGAGAGTTTGAATTTGTGTACAGAGTCTTTAAGCTTGTGAGGCTTGTGTCGATCTGCTGTACAGTCAGCAAAGCTTGTGAGGCTTATGTTGATCTGACTGACGAACAGTGCGTGCTCGGCGTATTTAAATGTGTTGCTCCTCCTCCTTTTTTAGCCGGAAAACTGCGGTGTCGAATCGGGTAGTTGCGTCATCTTGCGTTAACGAATCGTTGGTTGCCAAGTGTGATGGCGGTTGATAGTCATATATCCTGTAATGTTAATTGAGGCTAGTGGTGTGAGAAGACGGTATCCAATGGTGTGGGGGCGTCATCCCTTCCAAACGTCGATTTCTGTGATAGTGGGGAAGATCCTATGTTTTAACACAGAGAGCGGTAGAGAGCGGTCCCTTATCCCTTCTCTAGGGTATTTTCCGGCGGCTCGTATCTTCTTTAAAGAGCGAGAGAGAACGCTATATGAGTGACAGAGAAAGAGAGATGAGAGAGACAGAAGATATTCCTATCTCCCTCACTCTTCAATTTTGTCACTCTATTTTTGACAGTTTTCTACAGATTGTGTAGAATCATTACAAATCGCAATTTTACAAATTAGCTATAATTTTAATTCAGTAGATATTTCCGTGACAAGGTATTACAAATTTGAACGGTGGTTATAAGTTGATTAGAAGTAGAGTTACAATGAATACAAAAATCGTAAAATATAATATGTAGTTTTTTTGCAGAAAAATAATTAATATATTTTACACAAACACGAAATTTCATTAAAAATGATAATACTAGACAGTTGAGCTTAAAGTTATAAAAGTGTTTACAAAATTGTGATAGATATCGCTATTATTTATTTAACTACGATGTTTTATTTAAAGTTAGCGCAAAAACATAAAAATTCCATTTCATGGTTATAACAAATATGGTTTCAGATTATTTCCAATCATAAAATTTATTGTTTTTATATTTTTTTTTTGTTTAATTAAATAATCATCTCTATAAGGCTTGGATGTGAATATTTGTATTTTATGGAAAATGAAATTGTTATCAGAGTAAAGCTACTAAGATTTCACAAGAAAAATATTAATAAACCAATAAAGTTATAGATAAACAATTAGTTTTAAAAATTGAGATTAGGGATTAATATTATATGAAAATGTAGAGAAAATTTATTGCAGTTAAATTGCGTTGTTAGAAATCAAAAATGTAAAATAGTTAAATAAATATAAGCTTTATAAGTTTTAAAATTGGAAATAATATTCTTAAGCTATGGTACATTGAGTCCCAAAAAATGCTGGAAAATGCGTCTCCGCGCAATAAGGCTGACGATATCTATTTTTAGATAAGCCATGTGTGTGGGGCTGTTCGTAACGGTAAAACACCCTCTTTGTCTCGGCCTTTTTCTATAATAAACAATCTAGATATTCTACCAAGAATTGAATTATTCATCTTACTAAATAATTATGTAGCAAGACATTACAAATTTGAACGAAAACGCTACGACTATTTTAATGATAGTTATTCGCAATACAAAACTTTACTAACTTAATAATCTAATTTACAATGTAATCATATATGATAATTTATAATAACAGTCAATTATCTAAAATAAACTTAAACCTAAATATTTTGTTATCAAAACTTGTTGATTTATATAATATAATAGCTATTACAGTAATTAATTGTTATTTATTAATAATTAATTCTGTATATACATGTTGTTAATTAAAAATTATAGTTATCGTTTTTTATTTTTGGTATGAGTGTTTATATGGTAACATAAGGATAAACAAACTGTTATTTACGATATAAAAGTTACTAATACTTAAAAATCTAAATTATAATGAGATTGTATTCGATAAAGTTATATATAAAAATAAACACAGTCGGTAAAAATTAAGCTAGTGGTTAATAAGCTTGTTACTTTACATGATATAGTGGTTATTATAATTATTATTCATTATTAGTTGGTTATAATCCATTTCATGCTTAAAAGTTGTAGTTGCAAAAGTACAGGTGGTTATTTATTTGTAATTGTTAAAACAATTTTATCTGTAACAGAGAGATATTGCCTAATAATGTAAAATAGTCTTTTCAGTATATAGTATAAGTCGTGTATTCAAAACTCGGAAAAGCGCGTCCCCGCGTGGGAAAGCGTCGTATCTATATTTAGTATGGGCCATGTGTTTTACAACAATCAAGGTAGTGTATCCGCTCGAAGCAAGCGTCCCTTAAAGCTACTTTCACATTTTGAAGGAATATTTCCATCTCACATGTAATTGTTCAAAATCCAAAAAATGTTTGTTAAATTTGTGATATGTAATAAAACAGTTTATTTATTTATAGCAGAAGAAAAACAGAAGGTTGAATAAGTTTCATTATTTGAGTAGGAAAAATATTCTTTCATGAATGTGTCTTAAAGTAGTTATTGTAATTTTATATTTGTTTGTGATTGTGAATGGAAAACCTTATAAACTCTTATACCTCGCGTTTGGAACGGTTTGCTAGTTAGGTCAAACGTATAAAGGAAGAATTACAATTGTGATTATTGCACAAGGGTTTGTTTAACAATTCGTACTTAAATTATTATTTAAAATATATCCTTGTAGAAAATTAACCCTAATTTATAACTAACTCATTAATACAACTGAAGTATTTCTAAATAAAATTGTATTGCAGAAATATTGTAATTCAACTAAAGGTTTTACTATTGAACATTTTTTTATTAGGGTGAGGTTACTTACTTTTGTACAAGAGAATATAATAATCTTCGATAAACGATTACGTATTATAATTTTACAGTATCTGTGATCGTAGGTATAATCGGATATAATTTTTATTTATTTAAAAGTAGTGTTTGTCTTTATCAAGAAGAAAGGAAAATTTACAGTCCGTTTTTATATTAAGTCTAAATATAGCCTTTTAAGGAAAAGGAAATTGCAAGATTAAAAATTCAGAAATTTTAAAGCATGCGCCGCGTCGGTGTTTTATGACAGCTTGAGACTCCGAGAAGCGCAGGTCACATCTACAACCCTTGGTGCAATAGTGTCGGTAGGGTAGTAGGTGTTCAGGGTTATGACTATGGTTCATCGCATAAAAATATATACAAAAAAAAATTTTCCCATCGTAGACGGTTCCGTTACACCCCCCTACTAAAACGGTTGCTACTACAACAAGTGTAGCAAGCGTTACTCTGAGTAATAATGATAAGATATAATTTGGAATGATAAATGGATTTTATGATTATTGTAAAAGTACGAAAAATGAAAATATTTCTTTCTTATATCTTGATTAGAAGAATTAAACTAATTTATAAGACTTTATATCGAAACGTTGATTTTCGAGCAATTCATCAACATAATTTTGTATTTGTTATAACAAAAATACTTCTTTAGATAACAGGAAAAACAAATATCAATCATTTGTATCACAAACAAAATTGAATTGATTTTTAAACTAACTTGAAATTCAAATGCACATTATTTCTAAATAATTTATAAAGGTAGTAAGGATAAAGATTCTTTGTTTTTATTGTCATCATCAGATACAACTTTGTCTCTCATAGGCTGAGTCGCAATATAGGTTTTATGCCTTTATGTTGGCTGACTAGCATTTGGTTAAATCTGAGCTTTAAAAACGGATTTGCCGCACGTGCTAGATTTCGTTTGTCTGAGATTGTGACGTATTGATCGTTATTTAATTGATACAATAGCCTTTAAGGTTTTCAAAAGAAAACTTCTCATGATCTAAACGTAATAGAGAGAGTTTTGTATATGTGCAACAAGACATTTTTGCATGGTCACAAATTGTGATTCCAGAAGCTTTGTTATCTGCCTGTGTAATAAATAAATTAGAAAATGTGCTGAAGGTCAAATTTTGTTTTTATAAAAAAAAATTCTATTTCTATTGTTTGTGACTTCATTATCTATGAAGCAAAGATTTTGTTAAACAAATTTATAATTAATTAATAATAAATATGTTATTTCTGAATTTCTCGAAGATGTATGTCTTTAGAATATTAAAAATAATTTGTATATATAATTCTTCTCCCATAATAATCATCACCATGCATCCTGAATCCATCAAATAATTAATATTACAATAATAATGTTATTTGTTATATTATTTGAATTTCGAGTTTTTCAATATCAATTTAAATTTCCAAATTATACCTTTTGACAAATATAAATTTACAGCACGCCTTTTAGGATATATCTTGCATACACTCATTTGATATTCATGGTTGGGGTAATTGTTATAATTATTATTTTTTTTATTTTACTTCATCTGTAATCAGAGAGAACTATTAATATTTGATATAGAATGATTTAAATTTTAAAAATTATAAATAAGAATAAGCTGGAAATCTGGTAGAATATTGGTTAGGGAAAGAAAAAAAAAGAAAAATTCAATCTTTAGTCTAATTTTAAATGTCATTTGGGGAAAAAAGAAAAACCAAAAAAAAAAACGATAATTTTTTTCAAATTGGTAATAATTTTAATTCAAGATTTATTTCTGAATTAAATTCATGCTTTAATAAATTCTGTATAATATTTTTAATGTCGAAATGGTTATATATACAGTAGCTGGGCTGGCAACACATTTGTTTATGCAGATTATTTAGCAATGAATTACAAGTAATCAAATTTTTCTTCGATTCATTCGAGTTGATATTGAACTTGAAAGGTAATAGTTTGATATCCCGTGAATATCCAAATGGTAATTTAAGTGGCTTGAACATTAATTGAATCACAGGTGTCCTCTTTAATAAATTATGAAAATACTTCAAAGTTTGAAAAATAAAATTACATTTTGAAACTTTACCTTTATTGGTAAGACAATTATTTTGTAAATTTTTATCTGGCTTTGAAATGTGATATGCTTTTGTATCCTTCGTTTCAAAGGTATTGCAATCAGGTGAAATGCAATTTGTTTGATATTTGGTTTTATCATCACTTATATTTAAAAGGAAGTTATGTCTAGGAGAACTGATGTTATTTCCAATAGCGTTATCAATGCTAAAATCAGAACCTATATTTTGATATTTTGAAAGCGCAGAAGCTTCGTCAAATATAATATCTGAGTTTGAAACTGGAGAATTAGAAAATGCTTTTAAATGGTTTGCTTCCTTGCAGCCTTTAGGCGCGATTGATGTTGGTAAAATTATAAATGATGTAAAATTATAGATTTTATTAGTACTATGTGAGTCACTTGAAACAACCAAGTCACTAGTGGAGTTTGGAATTACAATTATTTTATCCTGATTATTTAATGTCTTAGCATATTCGAGTGCTGCAAAATCAGATTCAGTAAGTGAATTGCTACTTGTATTGGTTTCATGTGATTTTCTGGTATCACAAGGATTTGATTTTGAAATTTTAATTGACTTGTTGGAACTAGTAATATTACTACAATCATTGCTACGTTTACTTGAATTATGAATTACATTATTTAAAGAATTTCTGTTAGAAAAATTATTCTTATTTGTCTGAAGATTAGAAGAAACATCATTATTATTCGTATATAAATTTTTAAATTGTAATTTAGTTGTACAGCACTTAATTTCATTTGAAAATGATTGAGAATTATTACATGATTTAATTTTTTCAATGGAAACAGCATTCTGAACAGTTTCACGCAAAGTTTTACATGGTTTACAATATGAAACAGATTTTAATCCTTTTATAAAATGTTTAATAAGTACATTCTGAGCTGTTCTACCAAATTTTATGTTATTAGTTAGTGTAGTTTC
This sequence comes from Torymus aiolomorphi, assembly GCA_036365515.1. Lineage (NCBI taxonomy): Eukaryota > Metazoa > Arthropoda > Insecta > Hymenoptera > Torymidae > Torymus > Torymus aiolomorphi. The sequence goes on along the minus strand of CM070873.1, from coordinate 42,539,443 downwards.
TGGATCACATTCTTTTACCACTTCATTAGTTTTAATAATTAATCTATTCGCATACTGAATAATACCTTCGTTGGGCAGTTGGTAAACGTTCTGTAAGGAATCGTTTAATTTAATTAGTAAGTCATTTTCTAGAACTTCTTGAAACTTGTCAGCATCTGATTTATTTAATAGCTTATTGCTATCATTTAAGGCATTGGGTGACCAAATTTCGGATTTTTTATTTATTTGAATGGAAGACGATTGAGATTTATAATATAATTAGATATTTCCTGTTCTACCGAAATAGCATGCTTAACGGTTTCGGTGAAAGTTCCACATGGATTAACGTGAGACCATAAATGAGGTTGTAGTCCTATTAGAAAATGTTCAATAAGTACATTCTGTATTGTTTTATTAAAATTTATGTTATTGTTTAGTATAAATTCTATGTCACATTTTTTCATTACTTTATTAGCTTTAATAATAAATCTGTTTGAGTACTGAGTTATACATTCAGTAGAAAATTGACAAATATTTTGCAAAGATTCATTTAATTTAGACAATAGATCATTTTCTAAAATTTTTTGAAATTCATCAGTATCTAACTTGTCTAAATGTTTAATATTGTCGTTTACGGTATTAAATGACCGGGTTTCGGATTGAATCGGACGATTAGAACAATTAGTCGCGGTATGGCCTACTCCAGAGCAGAGTTGGCATTTTACTAGTTTGGGGCATTCTAAAGCTATATGCCCTAGCTTATGACATAGTTGGCAAATCTTTATTGTAGAGCATTGTGGTGCAATGTGACCACGTTTATGGCACAATTGGCAAACGGAAAACATTTTTAGAAATAGTAAGATACAGTGAGATTGGTATAGTAAGTAAATAATTTACCTTGAATGTGTAATAATTTTGTTTAAAAGCCTTTTACAATTTAGTAGAATAATAAAAAAAAACTATCATAATAAAATTCTGAGGATTTGGAAAGAGTAATAGTTTTTCAAAATTTAATAGAACAAATTTGAACGATCTAACAATTTAAAAGAGCATAGTAGGATTTAGAGAATTCCGAAAGAATAGTAATTTTCTTTATACAACTTTTACTTTGACAAAATTCAAAGGGTTTAGAAGATTTTCTTTTATTAAGTTCATATAAATAGCAAAATGCAGAGATGCAGAATCACTTCCGCACCCTTTAAATACCAATTTTTCAAAAGGGTAAATATAATAAAGAATAAAACTTTAATTTTCAAATTGGCATACATTTTTTTCCACGATATTTAGTTATAATTTTAATTTCACAATTTTAATTTTATTCTCGTAAGGTTTTTAAATATGTTTTGAATTCTAATGCCTTTAATTTTTAATCTACAATAGTTTGGAAAACGTTTCATTAAAGATAAGTTGTAATTTAGAAGACTTGTTTTTTTTTCAAATTAAGTTTCACTTAAGTCAAATGCAAAACTGTCTTGTGAGTTATATACTTATTGTTAGAACATCATTCGCTTTGTAAAGTAGTAAGGGTTAGAAAAGGTAAATGCAGATTTACTTTAATTTAGTAAAATTTCTTTTGAACAGTTATTATTGATTTAAAGATTTAGAAAAAAAAACTTAGCGAATATTATTTTCACTTTTTGAATTCAAATAAAGACTTAGAAAAATAAAATTCAGTTTTGTAGATTAAAAACTTGAAATCTTTTTGTAATTTTTGTTTTTGTTTGTTTGTTTTTCAAAATATAGAATTACGATACGGTGGATTCAGAGAAAACAGTGGGTTTAGAATTTTTCTGATAACATAGTAGTTTCAGTTTCCCTTTTTTTGTAAATATAAACGTTTTATAAGACTTATCTTCTGTAAAATAGAGGTTTCTTTTCAATTTTTAATGCTTTAAGATATAGTGAATACAGTGGATTTGGTAATAAATTTTAGAAATTATTTTTCTTAACTTCTCTTCTCAATAATAGAGGGTTTTTAAGTTTGTGGATTTAGTAAGTTAAATTTTTAGATTTAGTATACTTTTGTATAGAAGTTTAATAATACTTCTCTTCCCTAATTTTATAGAGGATTCATAAGTTTGTAGATTTAGTAAATTTTATAGAAGTTTAATAATACTTCTCTTCTCTAATTTTTATAGAGGATTCAGATTTAGTAAATTTTGTAGAAGTTTAATAATACTTCTCTTCCCTAATTTTATAGAGGATTCATAAGTTTGTAGATTTAGTAAATTTTATAGAAGTTTAATAATACTTCTCTTCTCTAATTTTTATAGAGGATTCAGATTTAGTAAATTTTGTAGAAGTTTAATAATACTTCTCTTCCCTAATTTTATAGAGGATTCATAAGTTTGTAGATTTAGTAATTTTTATAGAAGTTTAATAATACTTCTCTTCTCTAATTTTTATAGAGGATTCAGATTTAGTAAATTTTGTAGAAGTTTAATAAAACTTCTCTTCTCTAGTTTTATAGAGGATTCATAAGTTTGTAGATTTAGTAAATTTTATAGAAGTTTAATAATACTTCTCTTCTCTAATTTTTATAGAGGATTCAGATTTAGTAAATTTTGTAGAAGTTTAATAAAACTTCTCTTCTCTAGTTTATAGAGGATTCATAAATTTTGATTTAGTACAAATTTAATAAAAATTTAGTTGAGAGGCCGTTGCGCATAGTCATCTTCTTGTGACTCAGAGGCTTTGGGGCGTACACCAATATTTTGCAAAATTATTATTTTTTTTGATTTAGTATAACGTTAGTTAAAGATTTAGTCGAGAGGCCGTTGCGCGTGGTCATCTTTTTGTGACACAGAGGCTTTGAGGCGTTAACTAATACGATAAAATTATTTTTCAACTTAGTGAAAAATTTTCTAACATGTTTTTTTTTTGTATAAAATGTTTTAATTTTAGATTTTGAAAATTTTGTTATTTGAGAATTCTTTAATTTCATTTTTTATTTCATTTCGCTCAATTTCTTTAATTTTAGATATGTATATATTTTTGTTGTGCAACTAATAATTTACTAACTTAAAGCACGTTGAATCAAACCCACTAATGGCAACATAACTGAGGTTTCAAAGATTCACAAGGAAAACACTACGAACACGAATGTTGAACACATTTCCGGATATCATTGAAAGTACATTGACGAAAGGAAAAGTGCTAATTTGCACTCCTTGTTAGACTCGGATTTTCACAAAAAACTTTTAAATTTATAATTTTCGTAGTTCGATTTGTTCATTTCCTGATTTATTCATTGATTTTAATATTATTTATTAATTCATTTATTTATTCACGTATTATTTAAGTTTAGAAAAGTAAATGAGCTTGGTTGTCTTCTACACTTTGCACCAACTTTCATTAAATTTTACACTTTATTAATTCTTTTATTACATAATGTAAGTAATACAGCAGAAAAAAAAAACCGACTAACATGACTCTAATTTACACATCCTTTCCAATTCAATCCCTCCGGGGCCTCCAAAATTTTTTGTTATAGTCTTATGTCACGTCCTAAGACACGACATGACTGAGATGTTTAACTCGATTAAGAGTTATGCTCTTTTCTGGTCGTAGCTGCGTTAGCTAATAAACCATGGACGAGCTATGGACAGGAGTGTAATATCAAATTCACTGTTAATCGCTGAGATTTAAGTTTGACTAATTTTTGGTTTAGGATTTGGTTATCGTAAGGACCAACGGTGAGTAGCACGAACGTCTCGTAAAGATCGTTTGGCCGCACGTACCCCCGTATGGACTAGGAATAAGGGCACGATTTTCTTTGGATACCTGGAGTTTGAGATTCTAATAACTTTTCCCGGTCTCAGGTTATTCTCAGATTCGCCCTTCCCTATCAAGAGCAGAGCTCGTGTGTGAATTTAATTTTTATTTATGTAACTTATCCCTCTTGGGATTGATATATATATATTTCTTTTTAATAAATAAATTTTTATCTTAGTAAAGGATAATTTCTTTAGAATTTTCCTACGATTTTCTTGTTTCTTAATTTTTTTCTAATATAAATTGTTTTAGAGTTGTAATCTGAAATTTCTTATAAATTAAAATATTCCTTGTAAACACAACCAGTGAGGCTTACCCGTAAGGTCGTACAACTGCCGTTATGTTTACTTAATTCTTTTCTAAACCAATAGGAGTATGCTTACCCGTAAGGTCGTAACAACTATGGTTTAGAGAAGTAATTTAGGATATATCTAATTGAAGATTTTATTACTTTCTTATTGTAAACTGGAAAAATCTTATAAATTGAAATATTCCTTGTAAACACAACCAGTGAGGCTTACCCGTAAGGTCGTACAACTGCCGTTATGTTTACTTAATTCTTTTCTAAACCAATAGGAGTATGCTTACCCGTAAGGTCGTAACAACTATGGTTTAGAGAAGTAATTTAGGATATCTCTAATTGAAGATTTTATTACTTTCTTATTGTAAACTGAGGAAAAAAAAAAAAATCTTATAAATTAAAATATTCCTTGTAAACACAACCAGTGAGGCTTACCCGTAAGGTCGTACAACTGCCGTTATGTTTACTTAATTCTTTTCTAAACCAATAGGAGTATGCTTACCCGTAAGGTCGTAACAACTATGGTTTAGAGAAGTAATTTAGGATATATCTAATTGAAGATTTTATTATTTTCTTTATTGTAATGAGAAAATTTAATATAATTTAATTATATTCTTTGCAAACACAACCAGTGAGGCTTACCCGTAAGGTCGTACAACTGCCGTTATGTTTGCTTAATCCTTTTCTAAACCAATAGGAGTATGCTTACCCGTAAGGTCGTAACAACTATGGTTTAGAGAAGAAATACTGAATACAGTTAATTGAAGATTTTATTTACCTTCTTATTTTTGTGTTCTTTATATTTTTTTCTTTCAATATAAGTTCCTTTGAATCTTGTAATATGAAATTTATTATAATTAATAATATTCTTTGTAAACACAACCAGTGAGGCTTACCCGTAAGGTCGTACAACTGCCGTTATGTTTACTTAATTCTTTTCTAAACCAATAGGAGTATGCTTACCCGTAAGGTCGTAACAACTATGGTTTAGAAAAGTAGTTTCGAATATAATTAATTTGATAATTTTGGAATTAGTATGTTAAAATTCTTTATAAGTTTTGGAAAAAATGAATTTCGAAAATTTGATTTTGGAAACAAAATTTGAATATTTTATTTGAGAGTTTGAATTTGTGTACAGAGTCTTTAAGCTTGTGAGGCTTGTGTCGATCTGCTGTACAGTCAGCAAAGCTTGTGAGGCTTATGTTGATCTGACTGACGAACAGTGCGTGCTCGGCGTATTTAAATGTGTTGCTCCTCCTCCTTTTTTAGCCGGAAAACTGCGGTGTCGAATCGGGTAGTTGCGTCATCTTGCGTTAACGAATCGTTGGTTGCCAAGTGTGATGGCGGTTGATAGTCATATATCCTGTAATGTTAATTGAGGCTAGTGGTGTGAGAAGACGGGATCCAATGGTGTGGGGCGTCATCCCTTCCAAACGTCGATTTCTGTGATAGTGGGGAAGATCCTATGTTTTAACACAGAGAGCGGTAGAGAGCGGTCCCTTATCCCTTCTCTAGGGTATTTTCCGGCGGCTCGTATCTTCTTTAAAGAGCGAGAGAGAACGCTATATGAGTGACAGAGAAAGAGAGATGAGAGAGACAGAAGATATTCCTATCTCCCTCACTCTTCAATTTTGTCACTCTATTTTTGACAGTTTTCTACAGATTGTGTAGAATCATTACAAATCGCAATTTTACAAATTAGCTATAATTTTAATTCAGTAGATATTTCCGTGACAAGGTATTACAAATTTGAACGGTGGTTATAAGTTGATTAGAAGTAGAGTTACAATGAATACAAAAATCGTAAAATATAATATGTAGTTTTTTTGCAGAAAAATAATTAATATATTTTACACAAACACGAAATTTCATTAAAAATGATAATACTAGACAGTTGAGCTTAAAGTTATAAAAGTGTTTACAAAATTGTGATAGATATCGCTATTATTTATTTAACTACGATGTTTTATTTAAAGTTAGCGCAAAAACATAAAAATTCCATTTCATGGTTATAACAAATATGGTTTCAGATTATTTCCAATCATAAAATTTATTGTTTTTATATTTTTTTTTTGTTTAATTAAATAATCATCTCTATAAGGCTTGGATGTGAATATTTGTATTTTATGGAAAATGAAATTGTTATCAGAGTAAAGCTACTAAGATTTCACAAGAAAAATATTAATAAACCAATAAAGTTATAGATAAACAATTAGTTTTAAAAATTGAGATTAGGGATTAATATTATATGAAAATGTAGAGAAAATTTATTGCAGTTAAATTGCGTTGTTAGAAATCAAAAATGTAAAATAGTTAAATAAATATAAGCTTTATAAGTTTTAAAATTGGAAATAATATTCTTAAGCTATGGTACATTGAGTCCCAAAAAATGCTGGAAAATGCGTCTCCGCGCAATAAGGCTGACGATATCTATTTTTAGATAAGCCATGTGTGTGGGGCTGTTCGTAACGGTAAAACACCCTCTTTGTCTCGGCCTTTTTCTATAATAAACAATCTAGATATTCTACCAAGAATTGAATTATTCATCTTACTAAATAATTATGTAGCAAGACATTACAAATTTGAACGAAAACGCTACGACTATTTTAATGATAGTTATTCGCAATACAAAACTTTACTAACTTAATAATCTAATTTACAATGTAATCATATATGATAATTTATAATAACAGTCAATTATCTAAAATAAACTTAAACCTAAATATTTTGTTATCAAAACTTGTTGATTTATATAATATAATAGCTATTACAGTAATTAATTGTTATTTATTAATAATTAATTCTGTATATACATGTTGTTAATTAAAAATTATAGTTATCGTTTTTTATTTTTGGTATGAGTGTTTATATGGTAACATAAGGATAAACAAACTGTTATTTACGATATAAAAGTTACTAATACTTAAAAATCTAAATTATAATGAGATTGTATTCGATAAAGTTATATATAAAAATAAACACAGTCGGTAAAAATTAAGCTAGTGGTTAATAAGCTTGTTACTTTACATGATATAGTGGTTATTATAATTATTATTCATTATTAGTTGGTTATAATCCATTTCATGCTTAAAAGTTGTAGTTGCAAAAGTACAGGTGGTTATTTATTTGTAATTGTTAAAACAATTTTATCTGTAACAGAGAGATATTGCCTAATAATGTAAAATAGTCTTTTCAGTATATAGTATAAGTCGTGTATTCAAAACTCGGAAAAGCGCGTCCCCGCGTGGGAAAGCGTCGTATCTATATTTAGTATGGGCCATGTGTTTTACAACAATCAAGGTAGTGTATCCGCTCGAAGCAAGCGTCCCTTAAAGCTACTTTCACATTTTGAAGGAATATTTCCATCTCACATGTAATTGTTCAAAATCCAAAAAATGTTTGTTAAATTTGTGATATGTAATAAAACAGTTTATTTATTTATAGCAGAAGAAAAACAGAAGGTTGAATAAGTTTCATTATTTGAGTAGGAAAAATATTCTTTCATGAATGTGTCTTAAAGTAGTTATTGTAATTTTATATTTGTTTGTGATTGTGAATGGAAAACCTTATAAACTCTTATACCTCGCGTTTGGAACGGTTTGCTAGTTAGGTCAAACGTATAAAGGAAGAATTACAATTGTGATTATTGCACAAGGGTTTGTTTAACAATTCGTACTTAAATTATTATTTAAAATATATCCAGAAAATTAACCCTAATTTATAACTAACTCATTAATACAACTGAAGTATTTCTAAATAAAATTGTATTGCAGAAATATTGTAATTCAACTAAAGGTTTTACTATTGAACATTTTTTATTAGGGTGAGGGTACTTACTTTTGTACAAGAGAATATAATAATCTTCGATAAACGATTACGTATTATAATTTTACAGTATCTGTGATCGTAGGTATAATCGGATATAATTTTTATTTATTTAAAAGTAGTGTTTGTCTTTATCAAGAAGAAAGGAAAATTTACAGTCCGTTTTTATATTAAGTCTAAATATAGCCTTTTAAGGAAAAGGAAATTGCAAGATTAAAAATTCAGAAATTTTAAAGCATGCGCCGCGTCGGTGTTTTATGACAGCTTGAGACTCCGAGAAGCGCAGGTCACATCTACAACCCTTGGTGCAATAGTGTCGGTAGGGTAGTAGGTGTTCAGGGTTATGACTATGGTTCATCGCATAAAAATATATACAAAAAAAAAATTTTCCCATCGTAGACGGTTCCGTTACATTAACATGGTGTCGAAATAGCGTTACACCAGAGGCATCGATACTGCTGTGAAATCCTAACTGAAATCTAATATCACAGTATTAAACGTCGACATCCTCTACCGTAGATATTAAACAATTAAAAATATCGAATGAATGCCAGCATCAAACATGGAATTTTTAACATTTATTAAGCGAATAACAGCGGAGAACAACAACGTAAAAGCGCTCAGAGAATTACAAAATATGTATACTTCACATTCTTCCGCAGCCCCCTCCGAATATTCTTCATTCCACAAACCACGCTTTTTACGGCGCGCGCTTTACCGCTGCGCGTCCGAAACTTAGTTTATACAATCGACGTTGGCTGCGAAGAGTGTGCGGCGGGGAAGGGGAAATCTGAAAAATCCGCCATCAATCGGAGAATCAGTGACCCCAAAATTACGGTATCGATTCTGCCGTTCGGCCCGGCTGAGGAATGACAAAAAAAAATCCCTTCCTCTCTCTCTCTCTCTGTCAATCCGCGCTCCAATAGGATTTCCAATTTATACACCATTCATGGAATGACTGTTCAATATGTACGCTTTTTTCGGCCCGAGTCCTTTTTCCAACTACCAATGATCGCGAGAATATCCGCTCCGGCATATTGGTTCCGACAGAGACGAAATGCCGCTCGGCTCGGTTCGATTATTTTTTCTTCTTTTTTTTTTCTTCACGGAGAGGGGGGTAGGTTCGAAAATTAACGGTGGCACGCGAAACAAAATATCGCGAGTTTTGTTGATTTTCAATGTTTCGCGGAGTGTTGATTCGGTTTGAGCAAGGTTGTGTAAACTGGATTGAATAGTGGCTGTGATCGAGGAATGATATAGTTTGTGGATAATCTTGTAAACTAAGATTTTGATTGAATTAAAAACAACGAAGAATACTCGGTATACGAATATATGAAAGTATAAATAAAATGTAAAATTTTCGTTATCTTGAACGTATTTAGAACTATGTCGTCATATATAAACCAGTTAATAAACTTAATTTATCGACATTAACAATATCACATAAAAAACTTTTCCTAAAAAAAAAACTCAGAAATGACTTTCACAGCGCGTCAGCTGCTTCAAATAACAACAAACCTCAGACCTCCCGCTCACTCTCAAACTTCAGCTCCCTCTTCCCGCGGAACCCAATAACATCTGCCCCAATCACACCCAAAAGCACACAACACCGCTCGGCCTCCTCCATGAAAAAAGCTCAACACAAAATCCTCCCGCAAAACTTCCCTTCCCAAAATCATACAAGAACTTTTCCAATAACTCGTTTCTCCTCGTCCTCGCAGCTCGCCAAGACCGGAACGTTGGTCGAGCGCCGCTTCACGTTCGCCCCGCGCACAGCCCTGTGCCTTCGCGACTTCGCGGAGTACGTCGCCGACGAGGAGCGCGAGTGGCTCGAGCAGCGCCGGAAGTCGAGAGAGAATGCTGAAGGCGTAGAGGCGAGGCGGTGGAACAAGGACGGGCCGATTTTTAGGGACGAGGATTTCGTGCTGCCGGGGTCGCTGAAGGCCTGTGAAATGCAGTTGCAGAAAGAGGAGAGGGAGAGGGAGAAGTTGGAGGAGTTGGAGAGAGTGAAGATGGAGGAGGAGAAGAGGAAGGCGGAGGAGATGGAGAAGGCGAAGGCGGAGGAGAAGGAGAAAGGGAAGATAAAGAAGAAGGGGAAAGAAAAGGATAAGGGTGAGCAGGAAAATGGTGAGTATAATAATTGTTGAAAAGCCTCGTTACAATTTTATTTTTATTTTATTTTGACATTCGGTTAATAACTGATTTTTTGTCTGTAATAAAATTGCATCTGCTGTATAATAGTTATCCAGAATTGTACTTGCTTATATACGTTTCAGTTAAGACAGGCACGATTTGAGAAATTTTATAGGAATACTATGGTTAACACTTGATTCGCCAAATTTACGTTTTTCAGAATAAAAACTAAATTTTCAATCGAACACTAATCTCCAAAATACTTATTTCCTTGGTCACTGTATAATTTATGTTTAACATTGAAGGTGTGGAAACGAAAAAAGCACGTTATTACGCCCTTTTCATTTGCGCGACCTCAATTCTTTTTTATAACCGATCACTTCGTATAAGGATGTGTTTCACTGCCACCATAACAATTAAATCTTATTTTGCTTACTATGATATCATAACTATGCTAAGCAAAAAGTTTGGTGAAATAAAAACCAAAATATTGTTATACCTTATAAGAAATTTTGTTAGATACACAAAAACTTATCTATACAGCATTGTAAAATGGCCTTTAAAGAATGATAAGTTTTTGGGTATTCTACAATCACGCGTTGCTTTACGAGACAGTATGCTAATGTTTGCAAAACGTTTTATAATGTTTACCAAGCTGTTTCTCACCCATTAATCAACGATCTCTCTTCAACTCCCCCTTGCTCTCACTTCCCCAGCAAAACTCGGCAAGAAACCCGGCAAGAAACCACCGCGCAAACCCTCAACACCACCGCCACCACCGCCAATCGTCGAAACGAAATCCTCGCAGTCACGCTCCTTCGACTTTATTGGCTACGACCTGGGCGAGCGTCGCGTTCAGGTTTCCAATCTCACGCGGGCGTTCAGGGCGCGCGACGGCACGCGCGTACGCGTCGAGCGAGTCACCGGCTATAAAAAGCGCCGCACGAGCGCCAGGATCGAGGTCGAGAAGGAGGCCGAGGACGACGTGGGATGCAGTTTATGGTACCACGAGAAGGAGGGGACGGAGGCCGGAGTGTTTCACCTGACGATGGATAACGGCGTGATTGTGGCGTTCGAGAGGATACGCGGTTGCGAGATGGGTAAGAATTGTGCGATTAGTTGAGTAAGTTGTAAGGGAGGCTGGTGGTTTTGAAAAATGTTTGGGAAGTGAGTGATTGAGGAAGTTTAAGGTTGTATTGACTTTATAATCCACGTCAAATGTTAGTGCATTACTTAAAATATCAATAATTTGCTAGGAACGCTTTTTTACTTATTTTAGAGTTGACAACTTTATCAAGGTATATCAGACAAAGAGCTCTCAAAATCGAAAATCCGATGAAAATTTTTGAAGTATTTCGATTTTTAAAAATCATATGTCTTAATACATTTTTAATTTCATTCAAAATAATGCCGCATTTTCAAATTTTACTCAATTCTGATTTTTTTGGTCTTATATTGTTCGGAGAAGAATTCCTAACAGATCGCGGAATTGAGAAATAAAAAATATGTCTTGACTAATTACTAAACTTAAGTTTTCCAAAAAAAGAGCTCACTTTTTGAGTCGACTGTACTTTTGCAAATATTTAATTATTTGAAACAGAAAAAATATTTTATATTTCTGCGTTCCGCGATCTTTTAGGAATTCTTATCCGAATAATATAAGACCACAAAAATAAGAAATGAATAAAATTTTAAGACACAACATTATTTTGAATGTAATCAAAAATTTATTAAGACATGTGATTGTTAAAAGTCGAACTACTTCAAAAATTTTCGTCCGATTTTCGGTTTTGAAGACTTAAACTCTTTGTCTAGTGTATTTTTATAAACATATTAAACAAAAAGTGATAAATACGGTTTGATAATTAATTATTGATAATCTTTAGCAATGCTGACTCGCGACTTGGATCGTATAATCAATACAGCCTTAAGCGAGGGGGTCAGAGTAAAAATAAAAATGTCAAAATTTATTAAATGCCTCTAATCGATAGGTAGTATAACTTTAGTGCTCAGTTTATTATTTATTCAACAAGTCACCCTTTTGAAAATCCAATAACGTCTATAGTACGAAACTTGAACGCGCCATCTCGAATATATTATTCTATTCTATATCTACATCTATTCTGGACTCTGACGATATATTGTAAATTTCATCCAGCAGATGAATAATTAACTAAATCTCAATACATATAAATAGATCTTCTCTCTAAATTTATATTCTAAAATAAATGTGTAAGAATTTCGAATCGATACAGTATTTTGAAAATGTAAAAGGAGATTGAAACTTAATAATCTTCAAATAGATAATTTCAGTTTTAAGGTTGTATTGGCCGTAAGATCCCTGCCAAAAGTTAGTTTTTCACGTTAAAACGGCGATAAATAATTATGTAAAGCAATTTATCAATTTCTAGTACTCGTGATCAATGTATTAATGCAATTGGAATATTATAAGCTTTAAAAATAAAAAATCAAAGCAAAATTGTAAACTCGGCACTATTTTTTTTAAATCGTCAAATTCGGTAAAAATGCACTAATTTTAACGTAATGACGATTTTTCAAAAAATAGTGCCGAGTTCACAATTTTGCTTTGATATTTTATTTGTAAAGCTTCCCTGGTAGAAACGTTAACGACATGTTGGCTAATTGTTGGTTAATTTTGGAGTTAAAAACGTCACACTATAATATTATTTCGTTTTTAAAGATAGATATTCAATTTTCGTTGACAAGAACATATTTTATCGTCAATATTTGAACATGTGATTATAATTTTCGATACTTTTAATAAGGCTTAAATATTGATTCCAACAAAAATGGTTAATTTTCTACCAGAGTTATAATATTCCAATTGCATTAATACATTGATCGCGAGAACTAAAAATTGATCAATTGCTTTACATAATTATTTATCGCCGTTTTAACGTGAAAAACTAACTTTTGGTAGGGACCTTATGGCCAATATAACTTTAATTCAATCACTTAATTAAATCTAATATTTATACAGGAAATGTTTTTAGCATATTAACCTCTAAATGTAAATTCATGAATTAGTTGCTTATAAATAAAACTATATAATATAAAGATTGTATTCTTCCATTGATATAAATATGAAACTTCAATCACATAACTCATTCTCCAATGACTATTTTAAACTATACCTTCCCGCAATTACAAAACCAAATCGATGCAACTGTCCTACAATTACCACTACCATCTCCCAACTTTAAAAAAGAAAACAACGACTAAAATAGAACACCGAGTCATCGCTCTTTCTCCCTCACCCGGTCCGCTATTTTTTCTATTTTTCCCCTCCACGCCTGTGTACACACATCGATACCCGAATTTACCGCTGTAAAAATTAATACCGCGCCTCCATCCGGTAAAAGTCAATTTTCAGTTAGCGGCGCGATAGGCCTGCGGGCATGCGGACAAAAAATTCGCTTTCTTCGCGCGCGCGTGGATCGACCCGCGATTTTTTCAGAAAGTTCGATCTCAAGCGCGGGATGAGAACGCGTATATGTTTTCCCGTTAGTGAGCCGTGAAAATTGAAGCTCAAGTCGATAGCCACGTATAGGCTTAGGTATACTGGTTTACTGCATATCTGTTTCAAGCGCGAGATGTCGGAAGTTTTGTGTTAAGGGGTTTAGGGGGAAGATCTTTCGGTATCAATAATGTTGTTTGCATAGATAGCACGGTGTCGTTTGTCAGGAGGTAATCTTTCGCGAAAAAGTTTTGCTAAAAGACACGTTTACTCTAGCGTATGTTGCCCTTAGTCGATTGAATAAGTTGTAAATTATGTAAATTTATTTTAGAGTGGAACATTTTAAATTATGCGAGGCTGAAAAATTGAATGGTAAACGATCGGAACGAATAAAGTCTGTACTTTAATGCAATATAAAAAGGTTTATGTGAATCGCTGCATATTCTTCACGATAGCTATATAAATTATGCATGTATTGATTTCCGTATTCCACAATATAGTTATGTTTCAACGACTAATTAACAATAGCAATATTTTTTTTATACCGCTATACTAACATTAACGCGGCGTAGTAATTCTCCACAAAAAGTTCAAGTGTGTTATAGAATTCAAAGTACGAATGCCATTGACCGAGACAGCACTCATAAATATTCACAATCATTCGAACGTAAAAATTCCTCGTCCCCTTCTAACTTTCTAAATACAATTTCCCATCCAGCTAAATTTAATGAACCCGGCCACTACACCCGTTTTCCTCCAATCGCAATTTAATCGAGCCTCGTGTCGCCCAACTCTCCCAAAGAGCCGGCTCTTAATTCGCCATTAACAAAAACCACCCGCGGACTTTTCATATCCAGCCATCCCCGCGGCCATTCGAAATCAATTTATCCTCCTCGCTCGCATATATACATCTTTATTGAATAATCGATGAGTTCCGCAGCTCCGCGCTCGCTGCCGTTTGAAATTCAAATGTCCTGGCCGTCCGGGTTAATAATCAGGCCGGCGAGCTTGGCCGACTGGCCGTTTTACATCCTCCAGTGGTACGAGAACGACGAGGTGGAGAGCCACAGGAAGTATATGAGCAACGGGGACGTCGTGAAATTTTTCAGGGACGGTCGGGTCGTCGTTTTACGAGCCCACGGCAGTGTAATTACCCTCGTGAATCGCGATGAAGGTGAGTTCGTATACGGAGGCACAAACAAAGTCGTTGATGGTAACCCGACGGATGTGAAGTTTCGTTAAAGGTGACGGAGATTCCGAGATGAGCTGCGAGAGTGATGGCTGCGAGATGGGGGAGGAGGACGAGGAGATGTCGAGGGAAAGTTTGGACATGATGCGCGAGGTATATTGCTCTGCGTTTTTTATCTGTGTGGTTTTGCTCTGGAATCAGTTTAAACTATTTTGAGATAATATTTTGTTTAAGGAATGGTAAATATATTTATTTGTTAATGTTCCTCAAAATAACGTAGCATTTAGATTAATATATTATAGAAAAATATCAAAAATGTATCTTTGAAAAGTTTAGATTCCGAACTATCAAAGGTCATAGATTCCGAGAACTTTTAAAATATATAAATATATAAAATCAAACTATTTGTAAGCTAACGTGTTCGAACAGCGTACGAAACATGCTTATTCAACTAAATATTAGGAAAATACAAATTTTCAATTTATTAACGATGTGCGAAACTAAATATGCATTATTATCAGTGTTCAAAAATACATAATATAATATTAGTAAACTCGTTTGTAGTATACGATCTATTCGAAATTTACGCATAGAAAATGTTTATGAATAATTTGACCGTGGCTAATACAAATTTCATAACACCAGTCGAAATTAGTTATTACGTGACCTAACAGCACTCTGTAATACTTTGGCCATTAACAGTTAATAGCTAATGCTCTTTCCACTCTGTAAATTGGGATGATATTTGCATAAGCAAATGAAATAATAACGCGTTATAAAATAAATTATTTATTTGCGCTTTGTTTGTAAATAAGGAAATAATAAATTATTCAATAAGAATGGTTGAATTATTACTGAAATTATTGCAATAAATGAGGGAAAGTTAATTAAAAATAAACAAATAATTATAATATAATATTGATTTTCAAAAGATACGCCTGTGCTTCATAAAATTATATTTATATTTGATATGAATATTGAAAAAAAATAAAAAACAAATTTTTAAAAAACCACAAAAGTTTATATTTCTATTTATTTTATATAGATTCTTAAATCACATTTTTGCAAAAATATAAAATTAGATGCTTATATCACAACAACTGTTGTTAGAAATTTGTTTTCTTGCAGTTTATACTAGCATTATAAATTAAAATCAAAATATTAATTCTATAGGGTTTCAAGGAGAGTACTTTCAAAAACTGTAATCTCTTCTTGTAGATGTTTTCCAAATATCTTTTTATTGATGTTTTGAATGTAGAATTTCCAGTATACTGTAGCACCCTATTCAACTAACTTAAAGCTTGCAGCTTCTTTTTGTTGAAAATGCTAGTTATTTTGATACAGAAATGCAGAATATTCTTTGAAAATTCTTTGCGCGTACGTTCAGCGATATATTTATTTTGTATATATAAATCTAGGTATAAATCTCAAAAAAAAAAATAACCGTTCAGTTTTTAATAAAAATTTTATGAGCTCGTAATAATATAGTTTTATAAATTGATTAGTTGAGCCTCAACGATCAAAATCTCTTACAGTTACTCGTGATACCTTTCCTTCATCGAAATAGTGCGCTATTTCGATATATATTATAGTCAGCCAGTACTAATTGATAGAAATGTCAAAATTTTCTATCAAATAGTGCAGGCCGACTATAATGTAGCACACTGTTTTGATCAAGTAAAGGTATTACGGCTAACTGTAAGAGATTTTGCTCGTCGAGGATCAATTGATCAATTTATTAAACGTTTAGTGTTAAAATTGTCAAGAATCCTCTTTTATTTGAATTACAAACCAAAATTATATTCAGCACCTCGGATATCATTCCCTTACACTTACTCACCATTCATTTAAATCAACTTTTGAGCGGCAAAAGCCATAACGTCATTGTCCCGCTTACTGCTCACATATTCCATTTTATATTTACTTTATACACAACAGCCGAAATCTAATTCCAATTTGAAGAAATACCGATTATCTCGCTGCAAATACAAACGAATAAAATTGCTCCAGAAGCGAAACAATCTGTCTATAACTTAGCTAATCAAGAATTGGCACATTCATAATAAGCACTAATCACCCATAGCCCCTACAAACCCCGCGTCTCTTGTCATCCACAGCTCGGCTGTCCAGAACCAATCCGCTCGACCTCATCCGGCCTGCGCTACGTCGTGCTAGAACCGGATGGCCGGCAATACGAGGTCCGAGGCCGTAGCGGCGCAGTCGTCCGCGAGCTCGATCGATTGCGTGCCAGCCTCGCCGAGGAGTACGCGCCCGAGGAGAAGTTCCTGCGGCGCGCCGATGGCACGGACGCCCTGTTCACCAGCGACGGCGAGCTCGTCGTCTCGTTTTCTGGTATGCTAATTCTGCCCGTCTGGTTTTTGAGAGGGAAAAAGGATTATTCGATGTTTTTTTACGGCTAGTGTTATACCTGCGTGAAATGTTTTCTATGTGGTAGAACGGCTGGTTTTTAAAAAAGATTTTGTTGACACTATGCGCGGTTATTTTGAAACCCCGATTTCTGTTCGTCTTTAATTAATACTAGTTGCATAAATTTTAAAATATGTTAAAAGAAGCTTAGAGCAAAGGAATTTTAAAATACAATATATAATATCAAAATTTTAAAAAGTCAGACAAAAGGTTTCTCAAATCCAACCCAACCCATATTTTTCAGACAGCACTGCTAAAATATTATGTATTTTACGCACAGCGCGATTTCCCGTCATTTTTTGCCCTCGCAGTTTGCACTTTTCCTTGGGCGTGTGACGCAAAAATACTCACTACAGTTGTTTCGGGTATTTTGAAAATTGGAAGCTCTGCCAACAGCGTACTTTCGAAATTTCTCACAGGCAGCGCACGTGTGTGCGTATGTGCGCACTCAATTACCGAGTGCTCGATCAAAGATGACCCACTAACGTTAGAGTGGACCTCCGATACGAGACTCGTGCGTTAACTTTCGTCGGAAAAATTTTTAGATTCAAACGCTTGATAGTGTATAAAGGTGGTGATTGAGAAGGTAAAAAGTTTGGATTAGGAATTGGATCGGTGTAAAAGCTGATGTAGCATTACACAAGATGTAGTAGTTTGAAGTTAAAGATATTTTTTTTATATCCGCCTTTTATAGAAAATGATGGCACTTTTGTTTTCCACTTGATTCGATATTTGAAGTGATTTATTTTTACGAGTCTATTGTATTTTATACAAAATGAACGAATAAAATTCAATGAATAATTAAAAAATGAGTGCACAAACTTATAATCACCCCTTAAAATTTTCTAGAAATTTTCTTATTATTTTACGCAACTCCTTTTCATGTAGACACGGGAAACCGTTCTAAAAAATATTCTTAATGTTTATTACGTGATAAACAGTTTTTATATGATTATATCATTTTATATTACTGCATTTTTCCTGGTATTTTTTTCATGATCGCCAATTCTTACATGTAATGTACGGAAGTCTAAACCACCTAAGACGCGGTATGATTTTTACAATCTATTATAAACACATCATTAGTATTATCCTCTTTTTTGCCATATCTTTACTTATAGTTTTACGGGAAAACTAAATTTATTTGCTATCTTATTTATAAGGTTATTGTTTATAAAATTGTTTATAAAATCACGAATGAGGTTATAAAAATAATTATCTTCAATTAGCTATAACTTTCTGGGTTTTGAATAATTTTGAATTTTTCCTTGGGCAAGTCCCCGTGAAATTACTTGAAGAATAGAATGAGACCTTGATAATTAAAATCGGTTAAGAAACAAAAAAGATGGAGATTTTTTTATCAATAATTGTTTCTAAAATATCGGCATTTTGTTAAAAAAAGTTATTTTAGTCATGTTAAATACACTATATTGATAGTATTAGTGTATTATTATTAGATTAAACTATAATTACTAGTAACTATGATTTTTTTAATCTTAGGTAACCTTTTCACTTAGCACTAATTTGACTGAGAATCCCCGTGAAAGAACCACCTTAAATCTTCTAATGTTATTTTTAATGTTCACTTCAATCACCAGAAATTCCATCAATAAAACCGTTCACTTTGTCGATGGGTTCTAATTGCCAGTATACATCATAAATATGCTGTTGTAAAATTATACATAATTTTCCGTTACTCTGAGTAAAATAGAGATACAGATAATATCTTGGACCGTTTTATCAGAAAAAATGTATATTTATAGTATATGAGCAATTCTCTATAACTTTTAACTTTTACAGTACTGTAAAATATTCTATGGTTCTCAGATATTTAGCTATCTAAGTCAAGCAAATATTTATAAAATCCACTTCCAGTAACATGTTTCACTACGTAGAACTCACTTTTAAACAAGGATAAACTCATGGGCAATCGGAAAAGGCCTAAATTTAGAGATTGTACCTGCGTACTGTAGGAAATTTTCATCCTTTTTACATCATTAAAAAAAACTCTTTTATAAATGCTTTACCAACTTTTTTAGACTATCATTACTTGTTAAGTATTCGAAAATATGTTGTTTGATTGAATGTGCCTACCTTTAAAAAAAGTGCATAGCATTATCTCTGCGACGCTGTATTTTGGTAAAAATAAAAATTAAACTTTATTTGTCAATTAAAAAAAAACTTTTATGTTTTTTTAATTTTCTGGGGCGAAAATTACTAGTCTTGGAAAGATGAACAAAATGTGACTTTGGTTATAAGTGTGCCTCTTACGGAATTATGATCTGCTAAAGAACACGGTGTCGATGCGCTCCTCACCTAAAAAATTATCATTGTTTGGTGGCACACATAAAGCACGGTAAATTAGTCTAAACTTAGTATTGATATTTTTTTTCTACATACATTTTCTTGAACTAATTCCCGGGGTGTCTAACGAAATTGGGATTTATTTTAAAAAAATTAAAAAAGAAAGTGATTGTAAGGTAGTTTTACATGCATTCGCTTACTCTTACTCGTACGTGCATAAGCATACAATATTAAAAAACTATATTTAAAAATGAGGAGCACACCCTTTTTATTGTTATTTGGGGTACCTGAAACAGAAAAAAGTGAGTTTTGTACATGTGCCTCAACATTAAATTTTGTAATTTCTATTTAGCTAAAAGTTAAAAGTTCCAGAGAAATACTCATATATATTATTGATTGTTTAAACTTCGTTTTTCCTTTTTTTTCAGCTAATTTTGGCCTCAGAAGCCTCTACGTGTAAAACCGCCTTAAATTCATACATTTCAAATCATACAATTTTTTCGACGCCATTTTTCACTACTTTAAAGTAAAAAAAGGAGTATACTTCTCATGGAGGAATTACAACTCTTCAAGATGAGAATGAGACCTTCCGCATGTCTGTGCGACCTTTCACTCCTGTAGAAATTAATTTTTTATTCGTCTTGGAAAGACCTATTTAAAATGTTTTATTCGTCTTGGAAAGACCTATTTAAAATGTAATTTTTTAATTAAGGGGATGTAAAATAGGTGCGTAGATCTTTACTTATACCGGCATCGACATGTTATTTTTTTTTTCGTTAATTCTAAAAACTTTTTCGAAAAAAGAGGATCATTTTGCTCTCTGCAATAATGCAAGCAATGTTTCATTAAATTTTAAGGTAATTTCATGCACTACATTTTCTAGAAAACGTGTTCGAAAATTTTAAACACGATTTTCGAAAATTAGAAGATTTCAAACACGTTTTCTGGAAAATGTGCTTGCATCATTGCGGAGGGCAAAACAATCCTCTTTTTTCGAAAAAGTTTCTAGAATTAACGAAAAAAAAGAAAATGGCGATGCCGGTATGGTAGCGATTTATGCACTTATTTCACATCCCCAATAATACAGAATTGCAATACAGAATTTTTTTTTTTTGAGAAAATTTGAAATTCCGAATTTTAGAAGATTTTTCCAATTTGCATTTAAACTAATCGACCAATCTCCTTGATCAACGTCTACTTTTCTAGGTATTTTTAATACCTACAATTTCTTCCAAGCATCCAATTTCATCCGAGCAATAGTTTTTTTTACAAAATGCAATAAACCTTTTTTTGCATCTTTAGACGGTGATTATAAACAAACCGCCGACGGGATGGGCTTTCATTTTTTACAGTAGGTCTGTACTGGCGTACTTAACACGACGGTGAAGGTCGTACTCTATTATTAATTTTGATAGAAAATCACCTCTTTTCGAGCTAATTTGACTGGACTAGATGTAACAGTGCATTTTTGTTGCTCAAATTTAAACTTTCATAAATTTGGAAGGAATAAATATTTTTTAATTCTAAAAAAAGAGTTCTCCTAGTGAGTATAGAGCTAGAATCGCTATTTTTTTAAATAGTAAAGATATTTAGAGGAGAGTGGGGCTATATTATACACTCTTCTTTTGTACACTTTCGATCGTAAGGTAATGCAATTTATAATCTTCGTAACTTTGGAGGTGTCAATGCTCATAAGGCTTTTTTAAGTTTCATTTTATTGTAAAACAACCAGTGATTATACCGAAACGCTAAAGTATTAGCTGCTAATAAATTGACTCTGAGCGCACAAAATAGCCACACTCTCCCCTATGCACCTTCCTCTGCAAAAATAATAATAAGTATGAAAAAATCGAAAATCGACAAGTCGCTAGATGTATAACAAAAGAAAATCGAATCAAAAAGAGAAAATATTGTCCCGTAATAAGTAAACACAAACAAAAAGAATAAGCCCTGTCTGGTAAAAATCGATATAATCGGTCCCGAGATCTGTCCGCACCTACTCATGCACACAACCATACGGACATTTTTTTTAAATAGTGTATTTCGATTTTTCGTTAAAAAAT
Source organism: Torymus aiolomorphi (assembly GCA_036365515.1). Classification (NCBI taxonomy): domain Eukaryota; kingdom Metazoa; phylum Arthropoda; class Insecta; order Hymenoptera; family Torymidae; genus Torymus; species Torymus aiolomorphi. Next base: position 42,517,970 of record CM070873.1, on the reverse strand, counting down.
TTTCTTCTTCACCATTAAAAAACTTTCTTTCAAAGAAAGCAATAAGCATTTCATTATACGTAAAAACACTCTATCAATCCAAACCTCATAATTTGTTCTTTTCTTCAACAAACCGACCATTCTGAAAATACAAAACTATTCTTCTTCAATTCTAAAAAAATCCAGACGGCACGCGCACCCTAAGCAGCCCGTACACCGAGGCTACGCCGGCCACGTGCGACTGGTCGGCCGACGAGCTCGACCGCTACTTCCCAGACGACCAGCCCGCCGACGGTTTCGTCTCGATCCTGTCGCGCGGTCGCGCTGAGCACGCGAGATACGCGACGGTGGCTCACGAACCGGACAGCAGCGTGCGCGTGACGATGGGGAAGCTCTGCGTGAGGCTAGAGCCGCAGGGCTACGGTGCGGTCGAGGTTGGCGATCGGATCTGCGTCGAGGTATGTGTATATGGGACGGCGGAGAGAGAAGTTTCGGGGAAGTGGAGTGGGTGAAATGTAGTAGCCGATGGCTCCAGTCTTTGGTTATTATAGGGGGAAGGGGTGGAAGGTTAATTTCGAAATGAAGCAGATGGCGGAGATGGGGTATCTTGGAGGAGTGCGCTTTGATGAGGATGTTATCGCGGTAATGGTGTTGCTAGTTTCAAAGCTCGTCGTGGATGAGATAGTGAGGAATGTTCTGTAGAGGGGAAACTTAGTTTTATATAAGATCATTCTTTTATATCTTATGGAAGCATAATGCATCTGTCCTTAGATATTAAAAGAGTTTCCATAAAATTTAGGTTTCATTTTCTAGATCATTATTGGTTTCGCCCGTGATTTCTTCAGTTTTTATTACTTACATATCACTGTTAAAAATTATGAAGTTTCATTCAGTTAAATTTAACTGAAATTTAATAAAACTATTGAAGTTTCAGTTAAATTTAACTGAAATTTAATAAAAATTTTGAACTTATATTCAGAATTTATCTTAAATTTCAGAAAATTTTTGTAGTGTACTGCCAATTATCTACCTCGTTTTTTTCTTAGCGTTTGTATTTATCTCATACTGTTTATTCCGTCCAGCTCATCTAAATGGATCTCGAATCTCTACTAAATAATCAAAATGAGTAGCTGCACTTAGAAAAAAAAATCCAAACTCATTTTCAGCTAAACGACGACACCGTGATCCTCACCCGGCGCGCCTGCCCGAGCTGTCCTCACTTCACCTCGCGCGCCACCTTCCACCTGCTCACCCCACCATGTCCAGCGGACACTCTCCTGACCTTCGACGACACCTTGAGTCACTTGACAATCAGCCATGACGGTTCCATCTCGCGCAAGTCTCGCGGCAGTCCGCCGACTTGCACCTGCTTCCACGACGTGAATGAGAAACCGAGGTTACGGCTGTTCGCGGCGCGCCGCGATGGCACGGCCCACGAGTACCACGATCGATCGGAATTGGAGGACTTGCTGGACGCGATGGGGGAGGAAGAGGAGGCGAGTCTCCCGTGCGACGAAGTCGAGGGGAGGTGCGGTATGGAGTGGAGAATGGGACTGCGACCGTTGCCCAGGATCGTTGGGACCTCGAGGACGTGGAGGATGGATTATAAGGTGAGGATTCGGCGAGTGTATTGTTATACGCTCAAGGTTCAATAGTTTATATCGACGGTTCGGTGGACAAAAGATCTCAGTTAAAACTTTGCTAGAAGGATAGGTGTCATTTGAAATGTTGCTTGAAGAAGGTGTCATTTCAGGAGCACTTTATTTTCCATAGATTTTGTCGTGATACCACTTGAATTTATTAAAACTTATCGTTAATTGACGCGATAAAACAAAAATAATAATAATATGACAATAAAGATACGAAAGTAAATATAAATAGGTAATTTACTTGATTGACGATTTTGTATTTTTTAACACAAAAAAGAAAAACAAACGGAATTTTAATTCGCTTATACATACAATTATAGATTTTGAGTTTTAAATTGACAATTTTCCATTTTAACAATAACACCTATTCATACAATAACATCATGCTAGATGTTTGAGTAGAGAAACAGAGCTAGATAGTCTAGAAAAGTCCTCTCTTAAAAAACTATGGCCGGATGTTGTGAAGCACTTAAAGAGTGATTTTGATTGGTCTGTAAGGAATAGGCGCGAAAATTCTCTACTTCCGCTACATTTGAATTATTGAAATTGAATTTTTATTCTTAACTATTTAAAACTAAATAATTAAATCAAATTAGAATAAAAAGATTAATTTTATCATGCTTTGAAAAATGATCTGATTATTCTATCATTTAAACCAATTAAAATGAAATCATAATGAAAAATTATATATTCATAACCTAAAAAAAAAAATAGTACTCAAAAATAGTATCTCCGAGTCGAACGCAAATCTCAAGAAGACGAGAACATATGCGCACGTACCACGACAAAATCTATCGAAAATAAAGTGCTCCTAAAATGACACTTTCTTCATGCAAAATTTGAACTCACATCTTCTTCAAGCAAAATTTGAATTGACACCTTTTTTCCACCGAACCGTCGATATCTATATTTGCGTTGATTTGAGATTTATTGTTTGATTGATAACGATTAACAACACATTATTATTATCAAATCTTTGCATTCAATTTGCAGTGCGTGCACTGATCTTATACCATGTTTTCAGATCCTTTTTCTCTATAGCGACATATCCATGCTGAAAAGCGCTTCATAAAATTATACGATAAAATTTTCCTCACCCGAGGTCGCTACACTCATCCACAGATCACTGAACCACCTAAAAACCAAGACCCGCAAAAAACATACACAAATTGCAGCAGGTCTACTCACCCTCCACTCACGAGCCCCCCCCCCCCTTCCATCACCGATCACCTCTTTACTCCAATCCCACGTCAGAAAAAATCCCATTTAGCCGAGCCAATACTCCTCTATATCCATCCCCCCGCAGACACGTTCGTCCACTCCACTACCTACGTAAAACATGCAGGATCCCAATCAAACGTGCGTCTCCGGGGCGAAACTTTAACACGCGACAATTTATGCGCGTCGAGCTGAATAATGCATCGTCGCCGTGTCCGCGCAGATCCGCGAGGCGAAGCCGATGATGTCGCGACGACGCGACGATGACGACGACGAGGCTGACGAACCGCTGCTGACGGCCGTGGCGGCGGCTGGGGGTGTAAAGAAGACGTTTTTGACGGCCAGGGTGTTCGAGGGCATTGGCCGGCACGGAGAGAATGCGTTGGCGGTGGTGCAGGAGGCGCTCGCTAAGTACTGGCGCGAGGTGAGCTTATTACTGCGCTATATTCACTTTTCAGATTTATTTATATATCATTATGTTATTTCTTATTTTATTTATAGACTTTTTATGTTTTTACTATAAATAAATAATATTGATAAACGTAAAATATTTTTCTAATTATCTTATATTGGATTATTTTTACAATAACGAAAATTGTCACCCCACTCAATTTATTCATCGAAAATTGACATTTCCTCATTGCAGCATTTCAATAAACAAACGTCACTATATTACTCCCTCGGCCATCATTCGCCAAAAATACATCTGACTGTACAAATCACCGGCCTTTTACAGATAGCAACGGGCACTCGATCCACCGAGGACGACGAACGAGCCAAATGCGAGTGCCTCGACGAGGCTGAGGAGCGGATGCGCGACATCGCGCTGGGCCGCGCGCGCACCGTCGAGCCCGAGATTTACGAGGCTGGGCGACAGGTTCGTTCTGAATTTTTAAGCGCGCGAGAGCAGCAGAGGTGGCCTTTATTTTTAGGCGGGGGAAGTAGTGGTCGGTTTTGGAATTTTTAAAGGTTGATGTTTGCACTTTTGAACGCAAGGTTGTAGCGCTCTTTTATCTATTCAGCGACTGAAAATAACTGCGCGATGTTTTTTCATGAGAAATGATTTTTTGGTGAAAATCGTTCTGTTTCAAACAATTTTCTTTTGAAAGATGTACTTTGACAAAAAACTTTTAGTTTTCTTAGATTTAAGAAGATTTCCTTTTTGATTGAAAATAATTTCTACAAAATGAAAAGTAATTTTTTTCCTTCAAACAAGACTTTCTTTTTGAATATATTTTTAATAAGTATTTCTAATATCAGAAAACTGATTATGAAGCATGATAATTTCATATTGCAGTAAAACCATTTACCATTAGAAAATAGACAATATTAGCTTCATGTTGATTATGCTTTTACTCCAAAGTGACTGAAATAGGAAAATACGAGTAATTAGTTCAAATAATTAAGTATGGGATCAATTACAATATAATTTACTAGTAGTACCTATTTACATTAAATATAAATCATAACTTTAATTTAAAAAAAGAATGAACTCTTAAAATCAAATAACTGTAAAGATATAAATTTTTGAAAATCCGTGACTTTTTAGAAATATATATTTCTATTTTTGCAAGGCTCCGATATATAAACTTAGTTGTGTGGTTAAAATATCAGCTTCGCAATTTAAAAGCGGGACGTTCGATTTTCCATGGCTACGCTTCCAGAACTATATTTATACGAATACCGTTTTTTCTTCAGTCTCTTATATAAGGGTAAAAACTGAGCATGATAGTACTATACAAAAGTAATAACAGCGATTGAATCATTTCTTAACAGAATACATCGTAAAAAAATTCTCCTTTTGGCACAATAATCTTGTTACAAAAACAGGATTTCTTCATACTCGAACATATTTAGAATATTTTAATCTATTCTAAGTATAGATTAGTAATAATATTGAGAGCAGATATCTGCATTCCATTTAAATTATATTTACCTATTCATGTTTCGCGAATCAATTCTTTGCACGACGTGAACTGTGCTACAGGTTAGATCGAGCAAATATTGATTTTCCGTAATTAAGTATACTGAATTAATAATGCTTCGGGAAATCTTTATCTCAGTTTACCAACGTCTTGACTGAAATAATAGCACACAAGACATTCAACGAAACTATAGATTATCACTTCTAACAAACTCCTCATACTTATTACGTTTTTGCACACATTTTAATCCACGCTATTAACTTTTCTTCTACACAAACACCATAACAAACTGAACACCTTTATCTGCCCTATACAATTCTCACAGCTTAACCCTCCTATTTACCCTCCTCATTATAGAAACTTCAAAAGATTACCTCCGCCTAATCCTCGCCCATTTTTCTGTACTAAATTTTTACACAACCGCTCTATCACAACCTGATAATCGTGAGACACGCGACTAATCAACGATATATTTGAAACGCAGCATCTGAGACGGCTGAAGGTGCAGCGCGACGAGGCGCGCGTGCGATGGATGATCGATCGCGCGTACCGCCGGCCCCGCGACGACAAGTGTCCCCGGTAATGAATAGCGCTGTAGACCCGCGCGCGCTCGCAAAAATCTGCTGACAGCAAGAGGGTCTTAAATATTTGCACAGAACGGTAGCGGAGGCAGTTTGCGAAGAGGATTTTACCGCGCACGCAATATGAGTAAAAGTGCGTGTACTTGTAGAAAAGAGGAATAAAGGAGTTTTTTTGGTGTTTTAATGGGGCCTTTGCATAATGCGCTTGAGTTGGTAAGAATTCGTGAGGTAAAATTTTCTTTTATTTTTGATATAGTGGTAACAACTTATATTTTGTATGGACACAAAATTGGTTATATAAAGGAGTTTGCATTTAGAGTCACAGTGGAGAATGTATGTTTGTAATGACAAATTTTCTGAGAACGTGCAGGAAAAACTACATACATTTTTCGGACGTTGGCTTTGAACTTCAAATCATGCTATTTTCATCTGTTGTTATACAATTTACTTTATTATCAATAACTTTTCAAATGCAACTTTCAATGATATATCATAATTAAGAAAATGTAAGTTCATATTGTATAAATTTTAAATATATAAGTGATGGGTCTGAAGTTTGCATCGTTGGATTGCAACGAAATAATTTCTTACAATCAATTTAAGTTATTAAACAATGGAAATTTCATCTAAGCCCTTGTTATTAAGTTATTTTATTCTATAAAACACTAAATCTACACACAGAATTAATATTAATTAGTATAACATTGAAGCAAAATAATTTTTTTTTTCATTTCGTTGCACTCCATCATTGGGAACTTCAGACCCATTATAAGTGATACAAATTTGTTTTAAAAGTTTTAGACAGCAGTGAATATTTCACGTGCCATAGAAATTCCTTTTGCAAAACATGTCCCTTCTTTAAAAAGTGATGACCGGAAAATGTAAAGCCTCTATAGATTTGATTTGTGATTGGCTCTTGGATAAAAGGCGCGAGAGATTAAAATTAAATATGAATTTTTTTAATGATTACTATTTATTGGACTGAAAATGATTAAAGTGAAAAGTATTAAATAAATAATAATTAAATAAATGTTGGTTGTAGCTTAAAGAATAAATAATACGTTATAATTGTTTGTTAAAACCATGTCTAGAAGTAAACACAATACGATTAGTTATTGAATTATGTGATAAAATTCAAAACAATAAGCAAATTTTTAATTTTAACAAAAAGAAGGTTTCGAAAGTTGAGATGAAAAATAAAAGAGATTCTTTAAAATAAATTTTGTTAATATTATTTTTTTTTTAATTTTATTTTACTGGTATTTAACGGGAGTTAGCCCTTTACAATTTGATATAAAAAAATATACATAGACACAGCTATATCAGGCGTCGCAATATAAACATGGTACAGAAGATATGATATGATACTCTAAGAAAGACAATATAATTTAATAAAATTTAAGTATATATGTGGTTCGGCAAACTGTTAAAACGTATAAATTGTTTGGTATTCGGATAAATTAATATGCAATCAATTCCACGATCTTCTAAGTCTAAATTTATCGCAATTAAATGTCGAGGCTGATGAACAACTTTTTTTTTAGTAGACGCGTATCCCTAATAGGATACGTGTAAGATTTTACTTGAAAGAGACTTTTAACAGATTGATTTCCGGTGTTCAGCTTAAGAAGTATAAAAATCAACACGGTATCGTATTGATTATGAATAGATGTATGTATATTAAAATATTTAGATACAGAGTTGAAGTCATAGTCGAATCTGTTGATGGGTACATGAAACCTGTAAGCTAAGTGTCGAAGAATCTTATGCTGAATCGCTTCAAGCTTATTAATCGATTCAATAGTATACGGTGTCCAGATAATAGTGGCGTACGTTAATACCGATAATATCAAGCTTTTATATAATACAATTAATGAAGATGCGCTAGAGAAGGACTGGGTATTGCGAAATATGAAACCTAATACCTATTATTATGAGTGCCTTAGTCTTTCATTGAATGTAGAGCTTTAAGGTGGCTCCGGCAAATTAGCGAAGTCGATAAATAAGAAAAAAGAAAAATACCTACCGAAAGTACGAATTTAAAATATTTTTTTGTATTTTTCTCAAGTAGGGTCACCAGGTGAACAACCGAGAAAAAGATTTGTGAAAATTCAATTTTTAACGTAGGCTCTTATGGAGAGAAAAGCATTTTCCCTTGTCATTTCATGAAAATCAATAATTTTTTCATAAAACCACCTACAGAGTATAGCATTTGAGTTACAAAATCTTTTTCTGTAAAGAAAATATCGTCACCAGCAAAATTTAAATTTAATTTCATAAAAACCGAAAATCATACTTTTTACACGCATACACTCAGAAAAACGATCCTCCGGTACCAAAATAAAATTCCTCCCGAAAAAATCTTCCTGCAATAAAAAGGACTTCCTCCCGCGCAGCATAATCGTAATTCGATTACAGGAACCGTCATCTCCTGTTATAGGAGGCCAATCCCCCTGCAGGAGGAGAATTCTTCGTTTTATTACAAGAATATTATATGTCAGTAATGGAGGAATGCTATTTTGGGTCTTAGGTCCCCAAAACTCTATTTTATAAATATCATTAAATTGCAGTGTAAGACAAGTTTTATTGATAATAGATGCCACTAGGACTACTATATAAATATTTAAAATAACTAAAGTCTTTTTATTTAATTCATGTACAACAATTTTATTTTTACATTCATTATTTTTTTTTTTTGTTAATAATTATTGTATATATGGAAGGAATTCCTCTTATCGCGATGCGACATTGTACCAAGTGGATATTCCTCCTTCCATAATTTGAAAGAACACTAGGTTTATAAAATATTTCTTTTAACATGTAACCTTATGGGAAAAGACATTGATTTTGTATTTATTCCATTATAAATAAATAGTTTTTATAAAACAGGATATAATATTGATGATTTTTTAATGGAGATTCCAATGCTGTTATCATAAATATGACTTAACGACCAAATTAAAGAGATATTAGCAATAAACTTAGCATGCTTCTGCGCATGCGCACTAAGAGCAGCCAAACACACAAGTGATAAGAATGGCGATTTTTTTTCATTTTTTAACAAAACTGAGACTTTTTAAGACTTACTGAAGTAGTTTGGAGGTAATTACTAAGATTAAAATTCGAAAAATTGACAAAAACAAAGAAGGCCTCCACTGGGGCCCCGGATGATACGGCACCACGCGCCGAAGCCACCTTAATTGAAAAAAATTTTCGGTTTCTAACAAATAAATTATTCTTAGCATGTTTAATAAAAAAAAGTACGGGGAGCGCGCATGGATTTAGCTAGTGATTTTAAATGGTAAAAATAGTAGATAAACAAGAATTTTTAGATGGGCTTGATAAAGGGAAAGAAAATATATTATTTTGATTATTTTTATTTATTAAATTTAAAAAATACTGCTATATATTAACAAAATACAAAACTTGTGTACATAAATATTTTAGTTTTAACAAGATGCGTCATCATTTTTTGATAATTTATGAAAACTAATCCAATGAAAACTTGTTGTATTCCCTCAATCGGAATCATTCTACAGCTCATTTTCGATTATAGCCGTACTTGATATATGCTGCTAACTTTCGCACGATCGGTGCAGATAAAATCGCGCGCTTTTTAGCCACTTCAAACTTCGTGATGAATTCATCAGCGTATATCCTGAATGATATCACGTAACCGCTTGATTCGAACGCCGTGACGATCTCTTCGTTCCTAGCTAGGGCTGCGAGCTTCTCTTTGTCAACTGAAAATATGTAAAAGAATGATATGGCACTATCCTCTGCGTCAATCTTGTCACTTTGCATTCGCTTGACCTCTTCACGGCACTTCTGGTCGAATTTCGAGTAATTCTTGCGGGACTGGACCATTCGTTTGTATCCCTCAGAGAGGGATTGGCCTAATGCCTCACGTTTAACGGCTTCCTTGATGATGACTCTAACGGCATTTTTGCTGGATGGGCTGTTTGGCAGCAGTTCGAAAGGCGTCTTGCCCTTTTGGTTGCGCGCGTTCAAATCGGCTCCAAATTTAAGCAATAAAGCCGTCACGTCAGCCAACCCATTCTTGCAGGCCATGTGCAGTGCGGTGAAACCCGTATCGGTCGCTTCGTTAACGCGCGCTCCCCACTTCAGCAAAAGATGGACATAAGCCGGATTCCTGAATGCTGCCGCGAGTAACAAGGAGAATAAGGTATGGCGGGACTTTGAGTTCACATCAGCGCCATTCTCAAGAAGAAGCTGGATCTGGAAAACAAAGCGTTTGTTGTTTTATGAAACTATAAGTTAAATTTAAAAAACTGTTGCCAAATCAATGGCACGTGACTTCCTCAATCTTATCTCACTTATTCCTTATGTTTATTTGCAAGTCTCATAATAATTAACCTTTTTCATTCTATTTGGCCATTCTTTGTCTTCGTAGTGATTTTTTCTGTCTCTGCTATCCTACACACATAAGAAGCAGGGATTTTTTGTAAAACCTGATTGCTGGCCTAGAATCAGGCTTTAAACTTTTAGATCACCGCAAATATTCCATTGATGTTCCCAGTAGTTTATTTTCTCCAAAACTATCTGCAAATTCTCGTAAGTCTCTTTGAGTTTCGTTGAGGTGCATATGTGTTCCCATTATGAAGTAGCACTGCTTTGAGACTTCGTTTTGAAGAATCAATGAAAAGTCTCCACTCTTCGTCTTTATAAGTGTTTGATTTTAATTCATCAACACGAGTGTGATAAAAGTTGTGATTCGTTTTGATTTGTTTATGGTGAATTTGAAGTTTCAAAATATTGGAATTGTTTAACTAAAAAGATGAAATCTTTTTACCGTGATTGCTTTGGCTTGGAAATTTACAACCAGGATGTTGAGTAGATGCTACATATCATTTATGTGGCTTGTATTATACAATGTTAATGCGATGGAATAGGACTAAAAAGCAGCTGAAACTTTTGAAGCCGATGGATATGGTCTGCACCGTCATGCCGAAAAAAGGGCTATTTTTGTATGCCAAACGTATAAGGTTTTACGGCGACTATCAAAGCTATTATTTCTTACGCCAATGTATCTTCAGTCGCAAAACCGGAAAAAAAGTACTCATCAATGAAATAATCCCTACTGAACATATGAATGTAGACCATTCTGGGGGGGGGGGGGGGGGGGGGAGAAATGCATGTTAACGAGATCTCTGAGGAGGAATGTGAAAATGATAGTGAGAATGACGAATACTTACCAGCAGGTGAGAATTAGCAGGAGTTAAACGACGTCATACGAGATTTGGGGCTACCCAAAGATGGAGCTGGATATCTAGCAGCTGTACTAAAGAAGAAAAATTTGTTGTCAAAAGGAACCAAAGCTTACGTTTATTGTCATAGAGAAAAGGAGTTTCGCAAATTTCTCCGGAAAGATGAGGAGAATTGATTAGTTTTTTGTTCGGATGTAAAAGGGTTGGTTGATGAATTAAAACCTAACACTTATAAGGACGAAGAGTGGAGACTTCTCATTGATTTTTCAAAACGAAGTCTCAAAGTTTTCTGATTCATAACGGGAACACACACCTATTTCGATAGCTCACTCAACGAAGCTCAAAGACTTACGAGAATTTGCAGATAAATTTGGAAAAAAATAAACTACTAGGAACATCAATCTGGTGAAAAGTACAGAACACTTTTTTTTGTGTGCCGGTGATTATTAGTGAAAATACAAACAATTAAATGACCAAACACTCGAAATTACAAAAAAAAAATTTAATATTGTGACGGAGATACGGCTCCGCATAAGTGCGAGCAAAAACACACACTTACACATATACACGTACGCGTACGGCTAGGTGGAGCCGCAAGCAAGGCGGCAGGAGCCGCGCGCGAGAGACACGCGACAAGCAAGGCGGGGGCAATCACAAGAGAGTGAGACACTTATAGGTAAACAGAAGAGGAGAGAGAGAGAGAGAGAGAGAGAGAGAGAGAGAGAGAGAGAGAGAGAGAGAGAGAGAGAGAGAGAGAGAGAGAGAGAGAGAGATAGAGAGAGAGCATGCACCAAAGGAATACGATGATCTCGCGAATTTGCGAGAGAGAGAGAGCGGAGTAGCGAATTAAGGAGCAGGGAGTGTGAGCCAGGGAGAGGCGCCTAGTCGAGAAGTTGCATGCGCGCTGAGGAAGTCGAGCCTGGTCGAGGGCACCGCGTCGTCACTGCAAGGGCGACGCCTACATCCGGCTGAAGTCGAGGACGCGTCCAGCGCGACCTGGCCGCCGGCGAACCATCGCGCGCCATCATCGAGATCCAGCACGGCAGTGGACTCCGAAACCACCGCTTCCGAGCAGAGCGGCCGGTGCGTGCATCGCAAGCACGATCGAACAGCAGTCCTGAGCGCCGCGAGACGCCTTCCAGCACGAACGACCCCGACCGACTTCGAAGCGCCCCGAGGACTGCGGAGCCGAGGAACCGACACCACCGCGCGACTCTCGAGGCCCCGCTGCACTTGCCGACCGGGATACAGCCATCACACAGTGAGTCACGTGAATGTTACCGCAGGCGGAAGGTGAGCCGCCCGGGAAATAAGGTGGCCCCACTCTTTCTCTCAGGATAGCACGACCAATGTACGTGCGGAGAGACGCACCGTCCTCCTAAGCGCCTTGCTCGCGGTGACGCTCGCCGTCGCCCGCTCACACCCCCGAACACACACACACAGACCCGCGAGCAAGCGAACCGCATCGAATGCGCAGAACACAAATGCATTTTAACCGTAGTCCAAGCGTTGATCATTTACGAGAGTGTCCGACTCCCCGCAACTCCGACGCTTTGCGTGCGCGTTACAGCGAGGAGCCGGCGTAGCCCAGGTAAGGTATAGACGCAGCAGCCCAGGCCGACGCCGCTACACGAGAGAGAACCACGTCGCCTGACCCGAGAGCTAGCCGAGCCGCCCGAAAGGCCAAAGGCGCGAGCAAGCTCGCCAGACAAGTTCTTTTGTGGATTTTGTGCGCGCTGCACCCCGACGCCGATCCTCTCGGCCTGGAGAGAAGGATCGTAAGCGCCTCGCATAGCCCTTCCGGCAATCGCGCGCCGTCGGATTGCAACGTCACAATGTTTTTAAGAAAACATTTTATTACGAAGCTCCTTCTAGGAGGAAGCAAAAATATTTCAATATGTAAAATCAAATTTATACATCCATATTATTTGTATACTCACAATTTCCGTCTTGGGTTCGGCCCTAACATTCGCAAAGCAGCGGGTCAGCGGTGTACGCTCATAAATATCCTTAGCATCTATATTGACTTTATGGGTGATCAGCACCTTGACCATCTCCAAGTTATTGAGTATTACCGCCGTGTGCAGTACACTCGATCCCCTCATACCAATGGCGTCAACACATGCTCCTCCAGCAATAAGCTTTTGTAGCGACTCCATGCAGTATTTTTCTTTTGCTGCATAGTAATGGAGAGGCGTCATTTGATTATGGTCCCGCGCATTAACGTCAGCCCCTTCGTTGATGAGCACTTCGATGATGTTGGGGTGAACATCGTCTGGTGTGGCCCAGTGCAGCGGTGTCCCGTCCTGACTATCACGCGCGTTGATATTTGCACCAAGTATTACAAGCACACGTATGCATTGGACATCACTCCTCGCCACTGCATAGTGCAGCAACGTCGTCACAGGATCGTAGTTTTCCATATTTCTTGGCTCGTTTACGTTCGCGCCACGGTAGATCATGTAATTCGCCAAGTTATATTGCCTCGAAAGTACCGCTGTCCACAAATCCGAAGACGATACATCCATCTTTTTTCCTGTCATCACGGAAAGACCAAAAAGATTTAAAGAGAAACTGTCGACTGCAATGTCTGTACAACGATTGAGCTCATCTGGGCTTCTGCTACCCTATATATACGCAAGTCGATCGATCTGAGAGACAGGAAGGAAGGACCTTAGGTACGCAGTTAAGTATAGGTCCCTCTGAGTCTAATTAGGAAGCGAGAAGCTGCATGCCATTAGTTGTTACCAACGCTTGGATTTCCCGAATAGGGAAAAGTAGACAAATTCCCTTCAGGTCAATGTTATGAGATTTGTGATGGTCGAAACCTTTTGGGGTTATAAACCTTAACGGGGTGCCATAGTCCTACCATTACCGACCGAGCAATTCACACAGTTTCAAGCTGATTAAAAATAAAATACGTCGAATCACAAAAAATCAAGAGAACACTCTTCTGTGTTTTTTAACGTTCTATCATTCAGTCAAAGTTTGGAGTCGAAATATCAAGTCATTTCTGCAAAAACTTTGAACAAACGAAATTTAATTTCGTTCAAAGTTTTTGAAAAAACGGCTTGATATTTCGACTCCAAACTTTGACTGGATGATAGAACGTTAAAAAACACAGAAGAGTGTTCTCTTGATTTTTTGTGATTCGACGTATTTTATTTTTAATCAGCTTGAAACTGTGTGAATTGCTCGGTCGGTAATAGTACGAGTAAGGCATCCCCTTAAGGCGGTTCATGCGTTTGGGGCCATACCAAGTCGGGGGGCCGCAAGGGGCTTCTTTATTATTGTCAAATTAAGTTAACGTATTTTACGTAAATTTATTGTAAATAACTTCTAAATGTCCAAACGAAAAAAATATTTTATAAATAAGTAAAAGCTTTGCGAATTTGTCCCTACATTTTTATCGCTGCTCGCAGTAACGCTTTGTTAATATCTTTTCTGTTTGTTCGTTAACCTATAATTATGATGATATCATAAAATTCGTCACAAAAAATCTTTAATTTCATGTATTGTACATTAAAAACTGATTTTTTACAAGTTATTACGAAACAACAAACTGTTCATTCACATAAGGTTATGTGTTAAACGTACCTATTTATAAACTCAGTTTTTTCGATAATTTGGCAGTTGACCTACAATTTTCTTAGTATGGATCGAAAATTTAATGTCTAAAGAACATTTCTATTAAGTTTAAGATATATCTGCTATTTTATAACAAATCGCTTGAGCTACCTTAAGGAGGGTAATAGGTCTGGGTAAGGACTGGCTAATTGAATAAAAACTATTAGAAGCTTTTTATTACCACGAGCAAAATTCAAACGTGCTTCGCACGTACTATTTTGTTTTTGGGGTTATAAAAACTATTTTTCACTATGATTTAGTTTTGATTAGTTAAAAATCAAAATTTTTTATTCTATTTTAATTATTAAGTAATTTTATAAATACTTGAATATCAAAATTCAAATCTAGCACATTTTCAATCCAAATAAATTTAAATGTTCGCGCTTTTTTCAAATAACCAATCACATAGAGTCTTTAAATGAGCCACTATTTCTGGTCATCATTTTTTTAAGAGAGGAGATTAAATACGTCCCCTCAAAAATATTTAGATAGCGAGAAAATGCCTGTTCAAAATATCAGCTTTTTACTTTGTTTTTTCAAATTGTCGATTTTTCACCGGAAGTTATATTATTTCTCCCCAGAAAACCCGGATCTCGAAACAGCAAACTAGGTTCGGAAAATTAAAGTTTTGCTTTTTCTTATGAGATTTTAGAATTTTTTCCGAAATAGTACATTGTGCAACTAGGGAGGAAAGTTGACTTTTTTTAGCGAGGATGATGATTGAGCACAAGTAGTTCACGAGAGCGCCGGAGTGATACACGAGTGCTCAAAATCATCATCCTAGTCTGAAACAGTCAATTTCTCCCCTTGTTACACATAGTACTTTTTTCAATGAGTGCAGGACTAGGGCCTTTTTTGCATGATTGATGGATGTGAGATCGGGTATATCGAGTTCTCATAACGAGAGACTAAATTCTCTTCCTCCCGCTACTAGTTTTCCACCCGTTGCAGCTCACTAGATGCTCGAAATACGCGATTTTCCATTCACCTTTCTATGCAGCAAAAGGGCCTTTCTCATGCACATTATGAAAAAGGATATTTAATCACAATCAGCAGTGCAATATTCAATTAAATTCAACTAATTTAATAATGTTTATACAAAAATAAATGTAAAAAAAATAACATTTATCCTCAAAAAAAATAAGGGCTGTAACCCCTCAGCATGAGAATTATGTCCGCTTGATCGTTTTGTCATAAGAAATAAGATAACGTTCAATTCATCCAAAAATTCCAACTCTCTTCTTTCTCCCTCTCACCAAACCACACACACACATACACGCACACACACACACGCGCACACATTATACCCACTTGCATTCTAATCTTTATTATTGCATGACAAAGCCAGCGACTGTCAGTACTATGGGCTGCCGGTGTTGTGGTGCAGCGCGAGTCGTTGGCGCTCTCCGTAGGTCACGTAGCTGTCGGTGCTCTCGGGATGATGTGGCCTATGTCAGGACCCGTCGGGACACTCTGCCACCGCCCGGACGATGAGGCCCCTGGCCAGGTGGAGGCAAGGATCCGCCGCTTGGTAGTCCACCGCCATCGTCGCCCATCGGACCGCCAAGCATAAGTACCAGGAGGCGGGAGCTGGGGTAGATCGCCTCCGTGTATGTCGTAGCCGCGCATCTTGAAAACGGTGCAAATGTATAATTTTATGGGAAAAATATTTTTTGTATAAGCTACTTTTCTGATCAATTGATAACTTGTGTTTCTTCATAGAATTGCTAGTCAGAATGTTACATCCCATCGTTGATTATAGTTATAAATTTTTTTGGTATGATGAAAATTAAGATTAAATTCTTGAAATACGAATAATTACCTGAATTTCTTTCTCGCTGACTAAGAATAGTATTCTGCTTTTATTTGATAATTATGTACTCACACAAAGTCAATTTTGGCATTTACATTTGACGACATTGATATTTGTTACACCTTGTTTTTTACTAAAAATGCTTCCATAAGAATATCGTCCTTCTCAACTATATGTAATTCAAATATAATTCGCAATGTTGACAGCTATGACGCGTAGCATTTCAAAAGAGATAAAAATCAATCTTTTTACAAAATCCTCTCTTAAAAAAGTGACGACGGAAATGTGAAGCCGAAATAAAACCTTCGCAGTTGGTTAAAAGTAGTGTGTGATTGGTCGTCGCAGACGTAGACTTTTTACTTAAGGTGTCATCTGATCGGTTGTGTTTCATATTTTGAGACTTATCCCCTTTTTAAAAAATGATGACGGAAAGGTGAAACCGAAATAAAAGGTTTGCAATTAACTTATTTGTAGTCTGGAATACCTGATAAGTTAGTGGTATGATAAAATGTCTAACCTAAAAATGTGTGTATTCTCGAACTTGTAACATCAAAAATTTTGTATGCAAAATGGGTATTATTAAAATGAATTATAATATAATTGAAATACAAGAAGTAATTGCAAAAGTTGTGTAATTCATATATAAGAATTATAATGATATAAGTATTAATTAAAATATAAAAAGTTGACTTATATCATTTAGCAAATATAAAATTTAAAATTAAATGTATGTAGCAATGTATATTGCTAGTACCGAAAATGCTTCAAATGCATAAAATGAATTCAATTTCTCTGCATTCGCATTCTTTATGTAGGTCAGTTTGGCTATATAAGTTCTTTGATCTTTCCTAATTTCATTTGAAGATAATATAAAAAATTATATTAAAAAAAAAACATTTTTCTTCTATATTTCTTCAAAACTAACTACAAAATCTTCTTTGAATATAAACAATTTCTTTTAATTTAATAATCTTTCTTAAGCACAAATAAGAAAATTCAGATCTTAACTAAAGCACCTTAACCATAACAACAACTACCTCATAAAAAAGGTAACATCGCCTGTTTAATAATATACACGCCAAACCAACAAATTTCTATAAACCCATCATCCGACCTCCACTCTACCCCAACGATCCCTTACCCCCCAAAAAAATATCCCGTGAATGCCATAAAGCCCTAATACCTGGCACTCATCGCATCGCATTATATATACATTCGCACTATGACGTAAACTCGCGTCCCTTTTGCGAAACAACAGTTGCCGCTCTGCCTCGACTTACTAACTCCCCTCCCGTACAACCCCGTGTCGACGGCGCCCGCCGCCTTCGAGGCACTTTTACTCCACGACTGACTCTAATAACCTCACCTCTTCTTATTTATTTCGGTCCTTCCATTTTTCTCGCTTTCTCGCCGCCTCGCGCTTTACGCCGCCTGTTAGTGCCGCACGCGCGTGCGAGCGGCTCTTCCTTTTATTTACAACTCTCAATACTTTTTTCGCTTCGCTCTATCTCTCGGCGTGTGTTTTATGTTCCTTTTTTAAGGAAGTATTTGAAAATTCTTTTTCTTCTTCTTCTTCTTCTTCTCGTACTTCGCGTTCGTGTGCTTCACGAAGGACATGTATATAGCTTTTCGCATTTGAATAGAGGAAATTTTTTAGGAGTTGAGTAGAAGTTTTTACATTAGCTTTTTCTTGTTTCTTTTGTTTTGTTTCTCGAAAAGTTATACTCGTGATGATAATTTATGTATATAGGTTCGATGTGAATTTCTAATATTTATAAAAAAAAATATTTTTACGGTCTATTATTTCGCTTTGTGTAAAGAGGTTACAAGTTTTAGAAACTAGAATTACAACAGCCTTTTGAAAAATGTCTATTTTCACTATTTATGACGTTTTTACAATTTCCGTCGAAAATTACGACTCTTTCCAATATCCGCCGGCATCTGCGTGTTATAAAAGCGACAAAATATTACCTCCACGTTTTAGGCAAAAATTTTTATAATAATATGCCAAAATACACACGAAAATATTTGTCACATTTTATATCCCGTGACGAGAGTTATTACTCGACTCATTGCGACCCTGTATTTTCAAACTTTCAAACTATTATAATAGTCTCCAACAATTCATCACATCTTATTTTTGAACTCAATTTTATAAATTGCATAATAGTAAACGATTTAATTAATAAAGACATTTAACTAACAAACAACCCTATTACATAATACACTAATTCCCAACCGACCGACCGATTCATCATCTTCAAACTTCCACCCACAACAATACACTCACTCACTTTCTCAAAAACAAAAAAAAAAGTAGTTACTAATCGCCCAGTCCCACGGCACCCGCCACGCTATACTCCCATCACATCCCCGAAAATTACATCTCATTTTTACACCCAACACACACGTAGCCCGCAGCACCCCCGACTACTCGGCCGCGTTATTTCGCGGGCGTGCCACGCCTCGGCGATCGCGTTCACGTACTTTCGACCTATATCATTTTTGCGTCCCCCCGCGAGAGAAAGAAACTCCCTGTCTCTCTCTCTCCTCGGCGTTATAAGATTTTTTATCGGACTCGGGACAAACGCTCCCACGGGAGAGCGTCGTGCGCGAGCTTTTTCCCGTTTTCTTGCTAGGAGGCTGATTGTCGGTGAGAAATTAACAGCGATATTAAAGTGATTCGAGGGAATTAGATGGGAGGTAATGAAAGAGGGAGAGACATGAATTTGTTGTTAATACGCGTGTTTGATTGTGTGGTAATTTTATTTAATGGTTTGTTTGGTTGATTTTTGTTGTTTATTGAGTTGCTTTGGTTCACGTGTACAAGCTTTTGCCGTTTCGTGCTCGAATTTTTAATTAATGTTTGTGAACAAATATTTTAGTTGTTATAATTATATGTGCGTAAAAATTAAGTGAAATTAATTGAAAATACAGAGGAAGAATTGCCTTGCTGAATACAAATTTTAATGCTTCATTTGCTCTTCCCTTTAATTATTCTCAAACACTGCGTCGATGATTTATCTGATATACCGCAGCAATGTATTTTCGATGTTGAGAGACTGATTTTATATATTATATTTCATTTCGATACATAAAATATTCAGTACTAATAAGGCTTTTCGTGGATTTCCGTAAAAATAATAAGGAGGTGAAAATTATTTAATTCCAAGTCCAATCGTCCAAAATATATCTCTATATATAAAGTATATTCATATTGATCTGGAAGCTGATCAAGAAGCTAATTATCGAACATGTGGAATAACAAATTTTTGAGGTAAAGAGTATAGTATACTTCTAGTGAAAAAGTACATTATGATCTTCATTAATCAATAATTTTATAATTATTACACTAACATAAATATCTATTTTAACTGAAACATCATTTTAACTAACTTTGTTAACGGACCGAGTAACTTGGTACTTCAGGACATCAGGTGTTCATCAATCTTGCGTTAACGGCTGTATCGATCAATTTTACAGCGTTCATTATTAAATAATACACCTAATCTAGCAGATTAGTAGAAAAAGAGTATAGTAATTACATCAAAATGAAAATTAATGTAACATTAAAATACTGTAAGATATAAAACGTAATTATAAAAATTGGAACATATAAAATAATTCCGACCAATAAATACATTTACCTCAAACCCTCACATAAATTACGTCAAATTTAGATAAAACTGTCCGACTGAAAAGTCGCGATCTGTGTGTATGTGTGCGCGTGCGTTCGCAGTAAAAAATTGCGTGCCCGAAATTTTCAAAGCGCAGTTAATAACACACTTTCCTTCAATATATCAGCGCGATAAATCATCGGTCGAGCCGGAAGGACGAGTTTTATTGGCGATTAATCTAGGACAAAATCGACAATCGATTTTAACGTTGATAAAATAATCGCGCACGCAGGCAGCCCAGGAGGAGGAAAAAGTCGACAGCAGTGTATAGGCGCTGGCGTCAGTGATTTTGCACTGAGCTTCTCGTTCTCCGTTTGCCAGAGGAAGAGGTAAAAAATAAAGTAATCCCGCAGTAAGTATATATTTCAATCATTTTACAGAATTAGCACCTACAATGATGCCACCAAAGTGTTTAGTTATGTGTGTGTGTGTGTGTGTGTGTGTGTGTGTGTGTGTGTGTGTGTGTGTGTGTGTGTGTGTGTGTGTGTGTGTGTGTGTGTGTGTGTGTGTGTGTGTGATAAATCAGTAAATTGTGTTTCATCTTTTGAATTCATTCTCCAATATGCATGGTCGTTGTATTTTTTGGATTTATCAGTGATTGAAATTAGTACTAAAAATTATTTTGAAAAAAGTTTTGGTGTTAAGATTCACTATTATAATCCGTTTCTTGACACGTTTTCAAGAACAATTTTTAGTAACAATGATATCATATATTTGTTGATAAATTAAAGAATTTGAATGGATACCCATTGAAATTACCGATTCTATATAGTCCACCACTTATAAAAGTAACAGAAGACAATCTTGGAAACGTGGTGGATGCTAAAGGAATATTTTATGAGCTGATCAAAATAGCTACAAATAAGTTAAAGCAAACCTTAGTTTTCATTAATGTAAACAAAGAAAACGTAACTTTTTCAACGAAATTACTGCAATCATGAATTAAAGTAAATGATCGGCAATTGAATATAGTGCCAGTTCCTCTTTGGTACCAAAATTCGAGTTTCTATTCTAATATCGAAATAAATTATGGGCATGATCATATAGTCGCACTTGTACCAATTCTATCATACAAGAAAGTAACTACGCCTTTATAACTTACCACTTACGTTATGATTTTATTATTCGTAATATGCCTTATTCTTCTTTTGAAGTTTCTCAAAGTAATTACGGGAAATTGGGAAATGTTTAAAATTATTCAAATTTTGTTTGGTGTTCCTACGTTATTGTAAACGCCAAATTATTGTAAGACCAATCTATCTTATTAAGTGTTCTTTGTCTTTCTATATATTTCTCTTTTAATTTCTGCTCAACAATATTAGAAATTAGTTTCACAAATTTTGGAGAAGCTTTTGAAATATTTGAAGATATCATTAAATCACCTTTGAAAATGATCAGCCAGACTTATATCGATAATATAATTTCTGGCTTCGATAAAAAAGATCTTAAGAGAATTCGTCAAAAAAATATTTCAAAGAAAGCAGAAAACACACCAGAAGAATGCACAAATTTTCAAAAGCAAGAATGTAATTTGTTTAGCTATGACCCTTTTTGTCGAACATGTCGTAAATGATAACTTCGATATTAATGGACAACCAGTAGTAAAAATGGCCAAGCCAAGATTTGGTAGTGGCACGTTAACTTTTACGTGTGAAATTGGCTTTCCACTGATTGACGAATATCAAAAAATCTTTCAGAGAATCTATGAATCTGGAATACTCCTAACCATTTGAAGAATCATGTCCCATGTTAGACGTTTTTTGAGAAAAGAAATTGACAGTGATAAAGAAGGTGCATCCATAATACTAATGGGACCGTATTGCATTGGAAATATACTTGAAATTATTATCTTTATCATTGAAATAATATCTTTACAATTCAAGAAAAATTTATATTTTTTAAAACGTAAAATATTTAAAACGTAAATAACAAAGTAGTTGAAAAATATACAAAAAATAAGTTTTAGTATTGATTTTCGCGGAAAAAAATGCAAAATACTATTGTCTCGCATAAAAAAGAAGATTACACTCGTAAAAAGTACAAAAAGCAATAAAACAAAAAGGAGGGTAACTAATAATGCATGTGCACTTGCGCTCAGCCAACTTTGGTGGTCGACGAATTTCACCCGATAACGAGAGAAAGCCGCGGCTGGAAACGCTAGGAATTTCCTGTTTTCACTCTTGGGTCGACGTAGTAGTGACACGACCTTACTCCCACCCCAACTTTGCTCAGTCTTCTCGATAGCGCGACTGGATATTACGGCACTTCTCCAGTCAGGATGTAATTGACGTCGGTTTAACTAGATCCAGATAAAGAGGTGACACGCTCGTGATAAGACCAAACTACAGAAACTCAAAAACAGGTGTATTGCACTGTATGGTGTTTAACACTGAGTGTAGCTAAATATTCATACTTTCAGTTAGATACTTCATCTGTAGAGTACAATTTGTCGAGCTGTGCACACACTGTAATGTCACGGAAACTAGTTATTACTGTCATGTTGACGTTTGTATTTTGGATATGTAGTAGCAAAAATTTTCCGGGATTGTATATTGCACTAGTAAATTAAGGTTTTGTCTGTGAAAAGATTGTCAAAGAAAAAACTTTGTAATATATTTATGTTTAATAAAATTTATTGTTGATGCAATTTAATGTTTTATTATACCCCTTCCCATACGATTTATTTTAATAAAATTGCAAATTTTGTTTCTTTTTGAGTATATAATAAATAAATTATACATTCTTAGTGAATAAAACCGACTGATATTTGTAGTATTTCACCTAAGGAATCTAATGCATACGACATTTTCTAGTTATTATATAAGATATCGTCACAATACAAATTTTACATATTTGGACTTATGTGGACACTACTTTCCGCACGCAAAATAAGCAAAAAAGGAAAGTTTCACACAATCGCTTTTCAACGATTTCTATTTGTTTTCTATCGATTTTTCGATTTTTGAAAATTTTTTTTCGATTTTTTTGTACTTTAAAGTTAATATCTCTTATATATTATATGGCGAGCGCTCCACCAATTGCTCTGCTTCCTTTTGCATACAATTTCAGGGGGGGGGGGGGGCGAACGAGAACGCAGCTACCCAGGTAAATAGAAGACTGCGCAAGGGGACTCACGGCAGAGAAGCCAGCGAGCTAGCCCGGGGCATAAGAGGTTCATCCGCACGCGGCTCTCGCCTAACGCGGGAATTCCTTCGCATATTTAGGGTTAAAATTCTTTTTTGCATAGTATGCGTAAAGTACGTCGATTCGCATAGTGTGCGTAAAGCTTCGCTTTACGCATACTATGCGTAAGATTCAACTTTACACACTCAAACAATGCGACAACGTGCTTTACTCATAGTATAAAAAAAAAATATTGTTCGCCACGCGGGCGAAATCTTTACGACCTCGTGATCGCCCAACACTCGGGCCGGCTGCGCCGACCCTCGTACGTGTCGATCACTCAGTGCGTAAAGTTCAACGTTACGCCCTATAAGTGACGAAAACTACTATTTACGTATTTTTCAAAATCGTAATTTCTCAATAACGACTTAATGTATCAGTTTGAAATTTATAGACTACTTTGTATGCGATATATACAATACCTATGTAAAATTTCATCCAGATTATAGGGTTAGTTTTTGAGATATTTGATATTTAAAATTTTGGTATTCCTAGAAATGACTTTCCATGTCGCACAATAACTAGAGTAAAATTTAATTACTTTGAAATTTGATGGAGATGTAGAGTTTGTATATTATTTATTACGTGAGTTTTTAGGGTAAAAAAATTAGTTTATAAATTTCAGAAATATTTGAGGTTAAAACTTTTAAACTGTTTTAGCCCTCTTTTCAAAGCGTAATTTTTCGGAGGTTAATTTACAGTGAGCTCTACAGAAACATGAAATTAGTCAGGTACGCTGGCCAATTATTTTGAGTTTGAACTAATTTTTGGAATCATCGCGATTTGAGAAGTGAATATAGTAAGAATTAATTAAAATTATTTTTGTCAAATACAAATTCATTTGCTTTGTGCAATTCTCTAATAAATCGTTCTACAAAGTTTCTATAAAAAAACAAAAAAAATTATTTTTTATTCTTTGAACGAAATTTCGTTATGTCTCCATATCAAATTATATTACTTCTGAGAAATCTTCGAAGTTGACATTATCTTATGTAACTGGCAGTTTTTTTATGTTGCTACTCGTTCTTGAGAAAATCTACAAACGATGCGGAAATGCGACGCAGAGGAAAGGCAACACAATCGGAACGCTGGTACGTGTGAAACCTTCGGCGAGTTTTGCGTTCCGAAGGCAGAAGGCTGCTTAAAATTTAACAGGGGGCGCATTATACCCATGGACTAAACGCGGACTATTTTTTTGTTGTCAACTCTGCAATACTTTGAAGGTGTGTGGTATAGGCAATATATGTGTGAAATTTCATAATGAAAATATAATCTGAAGTAAAGGTTATTTAGTAATTTTAAAAGGTTTTGAATGTAATATTACAATTAAAATAATACAGATGTTTATTATTTCTTAAAGAACTAATTATTTTGAAATATTTTCGAATACTTATTTTTCAGAGAATATTTGACAAATCGACTCAAAATTTTAACCACTTATTACACTTATTAAAAACTATATTTGATTAGAATTTCAATAAATTTTCTTCATTTGTTTTTGAGAAAAAAATGATTTTATTAAAAAGTATAAAAAAAGGAATTGATAAATTAGTTTGAGGAAGCTACGTGCCAATGAATTGGCAGCGGTCTTATTGTATTATGACACTACAAATTAGAATAAATTTATCCATCATGATACAATACTCAAACACTCTTTCACCTCCAATTGCGCAAATCGGCAAAGTAATACACCCCATCAACAACGCGCGACGCAATTGCCAGCCCAATACTCCGATCGCAATCCCCATTTCCCGGACAATCCCCCCGAAAATCTCGCTCACTGTACAACAAGCGAAAGAAGATGAACGGCACAGATCCCCTCTCTCGATTTAAAGAAAAAAAGAAGAAGAAGCAGCAGTCACCGGCGCTGCCGCGCACGAAAAGAATCACTCTCATGAATGAATCAAGCGCGCGCACGGCCGCGTGATAAATCTCTCACACGGCCCGGCTCCATATATACATACGCGTATCCGACACCTACCCACATACACACACACACACACACACACACACACACACACACACACATATATATAATACGCAGCCTGCGGAGCGCGCAAAGTAAATGGCCGAGTTACCGAAAACCGCGTTAGCCTGTGCATGACGAGCGGCAGCCGCGCGACGGAATATCGAAACGCGCGAGGAGAAAAACACGAAGCTCAAAGACCTTTCCTCCCGCTCGCCCGGGCTCCATTGTGTTATTGGACGAAAGTTGGCCCCATCCCTCTCGCATGTGCGATTTGATATATTGCTAACGCGAACTCGAGTGAGAGAGAGTGAGAGAGGAAGAGGGAGGAAAGTACGGGACGGGCCATTTCTCAGCGGCGCGCGTACGTATGTACGTATATACCTGCCTTTTCTCTCTCTCTCTGTCTCTGGATTTCGTTCTCTCGCGGGCAGAGAGCGAGGTAACTCGAGAAATATCTGTATTGCGTAACGCGGGTAGAGAGAGAGAAAGAGAGACAGACTATATCTGATCACGATTTTTATCCGGGAGAGAGCTGGCTGTCTAGCGCGCTCTTGGTCCTTTTATACCGCGCGCCGCATTACGTGCCGCGTAATTTTTATTTTGATTTATCGGGGCTATTTTTATTTTCGCGCGACCTGAGCCTCCTGTGTGAGGGTTATGCCATTTTTTCGGCTGGGGGAAGAGGAGAAGAAGAGGTTTGTTGAGATAAAAAAAGGTGAATTTCGGGGCTGATAAGTGCGAAGATGTAGATCGCTTGTACAATTTATATGAGCAATTCTCTAGAACTTTTAACTTTTACAGTACTGTAACATATCTTATGGTTCTCAGATATTTAGCTATCTAAGTCAACCAAATATTTATAAAATCCACTTCCAGTAACATGTTCCACTACATAGAGCTCACTTTTAAAGAAGGGCAAGCTGAATGCGCAATCGGAAAAGGCCTAAATTTAGAGGTTTTGCCTGCGTACCTTAGGAAATTTTCATTCTTATTACATCGTTAAAAAAACTCTTTTATAAATACTTTACCAACTTTTTTAGGCTATTATTCCTTGTTTAGTATTCGAAAATATGTTGTCGGATTGAATGTGCCTATCTTTATCTCTGCGACGCTGTATTTTGGTAAAAATAAAAAATAAACTTTATTTGTCGATTGAAAAAAAAATTTTTGTGTTTTTTCAACTTTCTGGGGCTTAAATTAATCGTCTTGAAAAGACGAACAAAATGTGAGTTTAGTTATAAGTGTGCCCCTTATGGAAAGTGAATTAAAATCTGCTAAAGTACACGATGTCGATGCACCCCTCGCCTAAAAAATTATCATTTTTTGGTGACATACATAAGTCCCAATTTGAGTATTGCTCTTTTTTTCTACATACATTTTCTTGAACTAATTCAGGGGGTGTCTAAGGAAATTCGGATTTATTTTTAAAAAAATCAAAAATGAAAGTGATTGTAAGGCAGTTTTACATGCATTCACTCACGCTTATTCATACGTGCATATAAGCATACAATACAGAACAGAAAAAAATACTAGAACAGAAAAAAATGAGTTTTGTGAATGTGCCTCAACATTAAATTTTGAAATTTCTATTTAGCTAAAAGTTAAAAGTTCCAGAGAAATACTCATATACGTATAATTGTCGAAAAAATGAGTGTACAGTTATATGACTGTTGGTTTTCTTTGTTTTTTTAGTTTTTTTAGAGGATTTAAGTACATGGCGAATAATGAACTTTTTGATGCAATGATTTATATTTTATGTACACTGAGAGAAATGTTTAGGAAAATTTATACTATAAATGTAAGAAAAATTACTATGTTCGATAGGAACTTTGGGACAGACTCGAATTATCATAAAATTGACTACAATTTATAGTAAAAATTGTTATGTACATAGTAAAAATTACTCAAAACATAGGAATTTTTATTATAAATTGTAGTAAATTTTATGATAATTTAAGTCTGTCCCACGATTACTATAAATATAGTAATTTTTGTTACACCATTTTTCTCCGTGTAATAAATATAACTTTACTAATATAATGGGGTGAATTCAAATTTAAATTATTCATTTGTTCATTGATTATAATTATACTGATATACAAGATATTTTTAAATCAAACTAATTGAAAATTTCCAATGTAGCAATATATAATCAATTCCAAGCAAAACAATTCCAGTATTGAATTTAATATATGAATATGAAATTCGAAAACGTAATTCAGACATTTCCAGGAAAAGCACATTTGGATTGTTTAATGAACAATATTTCGTTTCATTGGAGGATTTTTTGTGTGTTTTGATAAAAGCTCACAAAAGCGATCAATAACTCCCAGCTTCACGAAATGAAATTTGTTTCATACATTAATTTTTAAAGTACACTATCGGGATAATGGCTCAATGCCTATTTCATTTTTAAGCTAGCTAAATGAACGAATAGTTATGAACGTTTAAGAATGCAAATTGCGCTGATCAATAATAAGATTTTCAGATAAAGCTCATAAGTCCATTAAAAATATCGAATCCCTTTGATGTTGTTCAAAAATAACCTTTTCCACTTGACGAAACTGAATAAAATATGGAGAAGATGCTTTTAATCCAAACAAATATAATAGGGGAGACCGGGGCGAGTAGGCGCACTTTATTTATTTATTTATTTATCCAGATTAATTACACTGGAGGAATACAATAGAATAATAACTTACACAACTAACTTACGTACTAAAATTTTAACAAATATAGAATTTATATATTAAGAAAATCTGCTCTTAAAATTAATCCTATGTTTACCCTCTTTTAAATATACTTTTTTAATTTACTCTTTAAATTTTTAGCCTTATTCTTTTTACCATAAAGTTTCTTTAGTTCATTAGGTAGGATATTAAAAGTTTTTAAAGCTACCAAAGTACTATTCTTATTACTAACAGTCTTCGTTGTTTTAGGTAATTGGATACACTTATTTCTAGTCTTAGATTTACTTTTTTTTCATATATTTCTGACAAATCTTCGTAATGATACACTAGAACCTCAAGCGTAAATAGTTGATTTACATTAAATAGGAAATTTGCCAGGCAGTGGTTTTTTACTTATCAATTTCAATGTTCTTGTTTGTATTTTTTGTAGAAGGGTTATATATTATTGTCTTTGTATGCCCCGCCCCAGGCAATTCCATAATTTATCAAACTATGAAAGAAGACATAGTATATTGTCATTAGTGTTTTCGTATCCATGTACTTTTTGATTTTTGCAAAAATTGAAATTAAATATTTTGTTTTATTTATAATATATTTTTACATAATAATTTTTTTTTTAATTCCTAAGTATGTTTTTTGAAAAATCGAACATTGCTATTTAAAGCTGTTATCCCAGGTATTGTTCTACAATTTTTACCTTAAGTTTAAAATAAGTAGTTTTAAAAATACAAATAAACATATTTTTATCATTCCTCCTTTGCACCAATTCGCTCTTACCCCAGGGCTTGTTGGCTCTTAGGTTGGGGCAGGTTGACTAACAAGAAATTTGAGACAAATCATTAACCCAACAGATTTATTATGGTTATTTTTTATTTAAATTTAAACAATTTAAACACGCTTTAAGTGCATGTTTATATTTGATTATCAAATGTACAACATTTTCGCATGATAAATAAATCAATACAATTTTCATAATAGAACTTTTATAAACATATAGAAAACACTAAAAAATTATCATGGGAAAGTATTTTTTTCTTATTTGTACACTTTTCATTTGCTAAAAAGACTTTTGTAAAATGACTCATAGTATTTAACCAATTTACCCCGGAAAAAGTGCGTCAAATTACCCTGAGGGTTAGTCATAATTTCAAACATAATTTATGCATATGCTAATTACATTTTCAAAAATGTGATATGTATGAAATAAAAGCTAAAAATAAGCTCTATAATATAAATTAACATTAATTACTCATTAATATTTTATTAAAATCGATAAACGACTTTTTCCATAAAATTGTTACATTACACTAGCTATGTAAAAAAGTTCAAACTTATTTCTTAGCACTTATACGCACGACACTATTACACAGCGCAGGTATCGACAGTATTGCCAAATGTTGCTGATAGGCGAAGTTATTAACACGGCGCCAACTTATCCCTGTACCCAACACGCCCCGGCCTCCCCTATTACTAGTCATGCTTTTAGTTATAGTACGTGATACAAGTACGTTTTCAATAAAAAAAATAACTTAATAATCTATTTTCATATAATCACTCCTACAATTATTTATCTAAAAAGAATATTAACACCTAGAATTCTTGACTTCTTAGTATATTAAACTATTTGAGTCACTTCGTACATTCTATCTTTCAACTCTAACGGCTTGTACGATCACATGATAAAATTCTGCCCATAACGCCGTAAATAGTTTAGCACCATTTCGAAGCTGACCATTTTTCGAGACAAGATTGGCTCTTTTCTTCAAAATTTATATCGATCACACTCGTACCTTTTCATCCAACCTTTCGATAAACCCTTCATTTTTACATCCCCATACGCCCACTACAACTATACTATATTCATGCAACTTCCTAAAAAAAGACCTTCACGGACACACCACCTCCACGCCTCTTAAAACAATAACGTTTCTTCCGGAAACTCAACACGACGACCACCATCAAACACGCATAAACCCCCTGCCTCCCCCCTACGCCCTCCTCCTCCCCCTATTCATCATAAATTCAGCGTCGAACGTCGCTTCCTCTCATCCCGAGCTCTCGCACACGTGCGCGCCATCGTCCTCGAACTTAGCATAGCGCACGAACGATCCGGACACACCGGAACTTTGCCTTTAAAAAGCGTCGAAAAATTCTACGTGGCGCGACTGCGTATCCCCGAATTCCCGGCGAAAGTTCGCGCGCGCCCATGTATACGTGGCCTGCGTCTTGAGAGAGAGAGAGAAGAAAAATCCGGGCGCCAGACTCGCGCGCCGCGAGTGTTTTATATACGGACAGGGAAATGCAGTTTTGGGAGGAGTGGATGAGTGTTTGGAGCTATTTTGTTTAGAGATGGCCGCAGTTCTGCAGTGGAAGGGGTAGTAAAAATGTTTGGAGAGGTGGATTGGTCATTTCGAGAGGGATTGGTATGATCTTTGTAGATGGTATTTTTAAAAAGAATTTTAAAGTTCTGGTATAAAGTAATGTGTGTGTGTGTGTGTTAGTTTTGCGTGATAAATATATTTTTAAATTATAATAGTCCATGTTAAAAACTTGTTTATTTTTATACATTTATGTATTATATTATTGTTCGCATTTAAACATATATTTCATTATGCAGTTACAATTATTATTCGAAATATATCAAATTCGCACAAATGATCTTCGCGTCTAATTGCATTATCAAGTTGCGTCTTGTCCCGTTATATAATGCCATTCGTCAATCGTGCGAGGTGCAGCCAAACGAACACCTTGCTTGAGAACGATCTGCAGCTGTAGGAAGTCCCTTTGTCGAGTTAGCAGCGTGCTGTTCTGTCTTCTTGTGTCAGCGAGGTACGAGAAAGGTTCCACTGCTTGCAGAAAATATCAGCACAATAGGATGACTTGCATAGATAATTATCTTACAATAACATTGAGTTGTATCTTACATCGGGCGATTTCTACGCATGTATCTTTATTGCAACCTCTTACTCAAGACCCGCTAACTCAAAAATAAAAAGTATGTCTTACATTTTCATTAAACTTTAGTTTTATAAAAAAAAAAAAGAACTCATTTTATAAGTTGACAGATACACTTTAAAATGTTTAATTATTTAAAATATAAAGTTAATTTTTAATTTTTTGTATTAGTGAATCTGGCAAGAACTCTTTGCTGAACAACATAAGATCAAAAAACCAAGAATCAAATAAAATTTAAAGGTTCGATATTGAAAATACAATTAAAAAATGTCTTAGAACATAAGATTTTTGAAAATCAAAATACTTAAAAAATTGTTATCCAAATTTTTATTTTGGAAGCTTAAACTATTGGTTTTACGCTCTTCTAAATAGTTTTATGATAAAAAATAAAAAAGAAAGAGCTCATTTAACTAATTATTGGAGTTTTAAGTAAAAACAACTTTTAACGCCGATTGTATAGTTAATACAACGTTAAATAGCTCATACCCGCTTACGCCACTCTATTTACATTTTAATGCATCTATGTACATACATTCGCATACTGGTCCGTTACAACACTTGCAAAAAATGATGTTCACATTATAAAAATAAATTTTTGTAATTTATTTTTATATAAACGAATTAAACTAAAGTCTTGTATTACATGAAAAAATAAATAAAGAAATATGAAGAAAAAATTAAATATTTCAATTTTTTGATATTTTTCTCTATTGTCGACCAAGTAAAATTGATCAAAATCTTAACAAAAATAAACACCAAAAATCTAAATCCAGCATACCATACTTCTCCATCCAAATCACGTTAACCAGCTCGCCTTACATTCTCCTCCGCTGCTCCTTTCTACAAACTACAAAAATCCCAACCCCACCTCCCCAGCTGAAAATCCCCTCGTTCTAAACCCACCGATCCCCACTCAAAAATGCCAAAACACACTCGCCCTCTTTATCAAAGCTACATCCACGCAAACCTAGATGAAAAAAAGCTGCAGAGCAAAGCGCTCAGAACCGATAAGCCAGCAGAGAGCGCCGGCTTCCGCGCTTATTATCATAAACAAACCATGAGTTTTGCAAGTATAAGCCGCCGAAAAATCTCCCGGGGATATCGGGTCTCGAAATTGTAAATAAGGAGAAACGGCGCGTCGGCGGCGTCGGGGTCACCTGCATCCAGGTGCAGGCGTATACCTCCGGGGCGACTTTCAATAAGAGGGAGAAGTTTGTCTGGTCATTCGCATGCAAAGCGACGGTAGCGTAGTAAGAAGGAAAAGGAAATATCCATAGTGAAATGGGAGAGGGAGGGTAAGTAAAGGGTGTAGAGGGGTAGACGGAAATAATTATTCGTGGTTTCAGTGTGGGGAAGGGGGGTACGTTGTTTCGACGGGATATGTGTGCGTTCTTGATGAAGAGAAAATTTACGAAATTTCGTTCCAGGAATGAATAAATGCGTGTCGTCCTTATTTCACCTTGAAACTTTGGAGAACAACGTATTACTTGATTACGCAGCGCAACTTAATTTGTTCAAAACGTAAAAGAATATTGTCTCTTTTTTATGAATTAGTTTTATATATTGCGCCACTAAAACAGTGTTAGTGGTAAACTAAGACTATTACCTAGATCCTGTTAATGGTCTTGCAAAGTGTATAATAGAAAACGAAGAGATAGATGCTACGGTTTTGAGAATGTAAAAAATCAAATGTTTAGCTTTATTTAAAAGGTCAGCTACAGGATGAGCCATAACTCCTCATTAAATTTTGCTACCCCAAGAGTAAAATCAAGTAAGATAAAAAGTTTCATAAGGTCGTGAAAACTTACCTGAAAAGAATATATTCAGGTAATAAACATTTCCACGATGATTTAATGTACTTTTTTCAATAAGCTTCTACTTATGCTTGCTACATTCCAAATTTTAATTAATAAATTTTTT
This sequence comes from Torymus aiolomorphi, assembly GCA_036365515.1. Classification (NCBI taxonomy): domain Eukaryota; kingdom Metazoa; phylum Arthropoda; class Insecta; order Hymenoptera; family Torymidae; genus Torymus; species Torymus aiolomorphi. The sequence continues at coordinate 42,485,556 of CM070873.1, read as the reverse complement.
TACATCTCGTCAGGTGCCTTAGAATTATATAGGAATAATAGTATTACAGCCACTATATAGATGTTCGTCCATAGATTCTTCTTCAAACGGTGAACGTCCATATGGTATACGTAGCGTATACGTATTGATACTATACTTTACAAAAGTTTAAAATTATGATTTCCATGTCCAACTTTGAACTCATCTAATTCAATTCTTTTTGAATTTTATTGCAGATAAACAATGAATAAAACTGTGTCATTTTTCATCAAAAAGCTTGTATGTTTTACAGTTGCGATTTATTTATGATGCTGAGGTAATCGAAAAAACTCTAGAGAGAAAAATCTGTTTTATACTATCGAATAGTGTAAGGTTTTTTTCAAAAGTTTTGAAGAAAAAAATTTTGTTATGTTTATAGGTTTACGATTTTGTACACACCTCAAATATGACGTAAGTTCGTTACTATTTGAAATAAATAAATGTTGTTAGTATTATTTCATGTTGTTATATAACATAACAACAATATTACAATAACATTATCTTGTATAATAACCATGTCAATATTACACGCAATAAATTAAATTTTATGTAAAATCTAATCTTTTTTTGAAAAAGTTCTATATATTTTTTATTCAAATAGTTTTACGTACAAATAGATAGAATACTTCGGATAATGCATTACTTATCTACATATACATACACTAAAAACAATAATATGTTGTCTCAATTTCAGTATAATAATTTATCAAACTATTCAAAATATTGCCTTAGTTGTCAACCTGTGAATAATTCTATATTTTGAAAACTTTAAAAAAATATATCGCCTATACAATTGCTTTTTTAATAGGAGACTTTATTTTAATTACCATTAAAAATAGCCATTCTTAAGTGGACATCGGATACCGACGCGATTGCGGACATCACAATTTTAATATTTCTTCAAACAATAATTTATTGAATTGATGGAGTGATTTATTGAAAAAACTTTTTTTTTGTTCCCACTTCTTTCCGATAAATATAACGTGTAGATATAAAAAAAACATTCTATAATTTATAATTTACTGTTGTTATTAAACTTGGAATTACTGTTTTATAATTTATTTTACCGAATCATTTTAAGTTAACCCAAAAACTACATTGCGGAATAAATTTTTCTCAAGCATATGATCGCAATAATAAAAGCCTTTTTATTTCCGGAGTTATGTTAATCTAAACAAAGTGGGGGCTGTTGTTGATTTTTCATTAAAACGTCATGTTAATAATATAAGTATTAAGTACGTCATTTATGAAAATACACCTCACTAAATAGCTAATAATCACAATGTATAATTCCACAGAAGTTTTGAAACTCCCAATGGACACGTAAATAGGATCTATGGGTAATAGAGATTATATAATTTTGCGTTTCAGTTACAAGACCAAAAGCCGTTGTATGGTCTCGTTTGCCAATTTATAATCCAATTATAGTTGCTTAAGCGCAAAGATATTGATTGAAACAATTGACAGATAGAGCTTAACTCAATTTGTTACATGTATCAAAATATTATTCATTATCTTTACAATGCAATTATCATTTATATTAAAATTGGACAATATTAATTTTTTCATCCCATTATTTACTAAATAAAACTTTTCAGATTCTATAGTACTATTTTAACATTTCAATAAATATCTATTTACTCAAAAATAGTCACAATTTTTTTTAATTTCTATTCTCATTCCAATAATTCATACAATAAAACCATCAAATTAACAATTTAATAAACCGTTTTACAAGAAAATTTTTTCCACGCAAAACCAACTTATTATCTGAGCTCAACTCGCACAAAGCAAATCTCAAACTCATTCACCGATTCCACCGCTATTTCTCCTCCTCCTCCTCGCTTTCAAACGTCTCCTCGCCGTGTATATCTCATTTCTCCGTCTGTCCTTTTGCATCTCGTATCCCTAAAGAAATCGACGGCCGAGATTTTCTTCTTCCTTTTTTACCTCCGCCTCAGCTCGCCCGTCGCGCGGATATCCGATCCGGCAGATTGCAGCAACGGCGATGTTTCTGTGTGCGCGCGCGTCGATTTGCGTGCAGAGAGGAGGAAAATATTGCGCTGAAGTATTATTCGTCGGGATAAGGTACAGGATACTATTGCAGATAGTGATGAATAAGTTTGCGAGATGTGGGTAAGGGTTGATGCCGTTCGGTCGACGAGATGGATGATGATTTTCGTAGAAAGGCGAGGTATTTTGAGGTAAGGAATGTAGGTAAGTAATGCGTGACTATACTTTCCACTTCTATAAATTTGATTATATAATTGTTGCGATAATTTTTCTATTTTTATATAATAAAATTATAAACTTTTTATTTACTTTAACAAAATATTTACACCTTAAGGGTGTGGTACTCATGCACTTTGTTTTACCGGCAGAACTCGGTTAATTCTATATTATTAAAATAAATATATCGAATTACGTCTTATAAAGAGATAGTTGCCCTGTGAAATGTAATAATCTACCAGCTTGCGCAGTTTTGAGCCCAAATATCAACGGCACCCTAAAAAATTTTGCGAACGAAATTTCGGTTATTTTTGTTCGCAAAATTTTTTAGGATGCCGTTGATATTTGAGATCATTTTCTCTAGTTCTATTTTCTATTTTTGAAATTATATTTAAGACTCCCCGGAGTTAAATGGTTACCGTTTCAAGAAGAGGTTTTTTTCAAGCCTTTTTTCAAAATAAAGCTAAAAAGGCGCAGAACTTCAGTTTTTTGAGCGTTAGGGTCTAATATTGCAACTTTCTTTATATTTCTACATCCAAAAACATATCGCAAAGTTTGAGCCGAATTCGTGATCCGGAGTTCGCGACCTCTCCTAGTGAGTAATTTATGGAATAAATCGTCTTTTTACTGTTTCTTGTAATAGCCATTTATTATTTTTAAGGTTAGAACCTTTTTTTTTACACCGGAAATTCCAAAAAGAGCACACAAATACGGACAGGCACACTGGTAGGGACAAGTACCCTATGTGTGAAATTTCACAAAGAAAATATAATTTGAAGTAAAGGTTATTTAGGAATTTTAAAAGGTTTTGACGGTAATATTACAATCAATTATTCTATTTATTTTTCACACATAATTTAAAAAATAAATCGTATCTATTATTTTATTCATATTTTATACATCATATTTAAAATTAATACATCACATTCAAAAATTTTAATCTTCATAAATGAATTTAATTATAATCATGTCATAAATTCTTGTGAACATTATAAATTTTGTTATTAAAAATTAATTAAAGGAATCAGCAAATTAAGTTTGAGGAAGCCAGGAGCCAATGAATTGGCAGCGGTTTTTTTTTAAATGAATTTTCAAAATTTTAATCGAGTTTTTCGATTTCTAAGCTCTCAACTCGTGCCGTTTTTCAAAAATGGTGCCATTTCTCTACCTGTATTACTATCCTATTTACTAATATATTAATAGAATAAAGAAGAAACTTTAAAATACGTCACCAAAAAGTTTTCTTGATCAATTATACGTGAATTTATAGCCATTTAAAGTTTAAGAAAGTACTGAAAGCTTAAACAAAAATGTATGTTCATCTTGATTTACTATTCTCATTTCACACTCTCGAAAGTCTTACTGAGATAAATATTTATGTTCTTACCATTAGTTTGAATTTCGCGCCAGCGCTTTGATTTTAGCCCGCGGGGATAGTTCGCACAATCCACCGCTAGGTGACCGTGATTAATTACAGGCGTTCCCACTAACAATTTGAGGCGTCGCGGGGCATATAAAGCGGTGAGATTGACAACCACGATCTCTATTTCTTACATTATTATACAAATTACTTTTATATACTGTTAAAGAAATTTTACATGATTATAATGGCACCGATTCCTACCAAAAAATGATGCAAGAACCTAAAAGGAAGGCACAAGAATGCAGTTTATCATTCTTCAAAAAATCCGCTTAGGGAGTTAGAGGACTTAACAGAGGCTCTATAGAGTTTGTATCAAAATATTCCTCTCTTTAGAGAAGATATAATTTGTGCAAATTGTTGTATAATATTACAAGAAGTGAAACCTGCTATTTCTGATGTACCACATTCAAGTAGTCAAGAATCTTCCGTTTCTACACCAATTATCAGCAGTGAAGAAATTTTTTATGATAGTGAGATTTTTGTAAATGAACTTAATGAGGCTTTATGGAGGTACATAGGCGATATGAAGATGCAAAGATCATAATGAAATTTGAACACATTATTCTTTGAATTATGCGGAGCACGCACGATTTTTTTCTTTATTTATTATTGCACATATTTTGAAAATATTTGATTCGAATGTTTCAGGTTATACACGGGCTCTTATGGGACTCGGTCAAAAACAGATGATTGATATAGAGTGCGATTTTGTAAAAAAGCAGAAAGAGCAATAAAAAACTAACGAACATATTGGCTAAAACCTTAAGAAGCTGTTCGCGAAAGTTCAACTAGTGTAACCGCATGAATTTCCGAGTATTTAACGGAAACGTAAACAAAACATCAAACTTGGTGGCTACGCGCGGAGGTGCGTGGTAAGAGGAGGGCCGGTGGGCGGTGCGAAAGGAGTATCCCTCTCCTCGCCCCGCGGCATGACTGCTATGTACCTTCTTAAGTTATTTAAAATTAAAAACTTCTCCTGTCAAAATGCCTCAAACTGTAAACAGTAAGATGCAACAATCATATGCCATTAGGAAAAGAAAACAAATTAATGATGCATTCGATTCGGAAATACCTAGTAAAATGATGAAATTTTATGATGTAACGAATCCTAAGTTCAATGAAAACGCAGTGTGCGCAACATATCAGAAATGGCTCGAAAATATTAAAATAGCTTTCGGGAATTGCTAACTTTTATTCCAACTGATATTTCTAAAAACTATTACTGTCAGTTATACAATTCAACTAAATATATGATTGATGAAGCGCGAGCACTAGTGAACGATGTAGATATCTACAAACAGCGTGGAACTTATATGGGCCATTCTTTAGATAATGACATTGTGTCCAAAGTCAAAGATTATTATTTAAATGACGATTTTAATTGCTCTCGTCAGAGTGCAAATAAAAGTGACACAATGTCCGCATGAAAACTAAAAAAGTTAAGTGCTTTCTCACTCGCAGCTTGGAAGAAATGTACACATCGTACGTATTGGGGGTTTAGTTAAACCCTGTCTAGAAAGGATGTTGGTTTCATTACAAATGCAGACGATTTTGTGACTCAAGCATCAAACTATTCTTCGTCGATTAACATTCTTTTTCTACAAAAGAATGATTTGGAAGTTTTCCGTCAGACTAAGAAAATAGAATGGGATGAACGTGTTAGAGAAATCAAAGTAATACAAAAATTGCACTGCTGGAAAAGTGAACAGAAAAATATTTGCACTGCTAGAACTGCGAAGCGCGAATAAAAAAGCTTACATTGAAATAGGGGTTTCGATTCAAACAATTCAAATTCAAACAAAATAAATATTCATTCATATAAATAAATATTCCTTTTGTTCTCGAAAGGCTTTTACAAGAGTGTGAAATGAGAATAGTAAATCACGATGAACATACATTTTTGTTTCAGCTTTCAATGCTTTCTTAAACTTCCAATCGCTATAAATTCAACACAAGAAAGTGCTGAAATCAATTTATTGTAGTCAAGTACCCATAAGTTAACTTAACTGACATAAAACTTTTCGTACCTACTCAAAAATATTCAGCCGGCGGGCATAAAGTACTACTTAACGCCCAAGAGGCGTAATAGCTCACATACTCCTACAAAATCTTATACCTACGCACTTTACGCCCGTGTGGGTGAAAATTATTTTATAACTATTATGCCTTCTTTTCATTTCTAAAATTCATAAGAATTTTTTCAGATATTTACGAAAAGTCAAAGCCTATATAAAAAAATTACATAGTTACCAACACATCCCTTTTTTTCATTATTCTTTCTCAATTTTGAACATTCTATAATATTACGCATCTTGGGAGGACAAGAGAAGTCTAAAGCTGCTCTAGCAGGAGTGGGACTCCAATCTCACACACATACTTGGTGAGCCCGACGGTTTGCAGTTCAAGGTGTAGTCATGGTCATTTTCATATAAATATTCATATGTTTGGAGATCAGATAAAATGTATAAATGGTTTCCATCTACATATTTAAATACTGATCCATGAATCTGTCACTATATATATATATATATATATATATATATATATATATATATATATATATATATATATATATATATATATATATATATATATATATATATATATATATATATATATATATATATATATATATATATATATATATATATATATATATATATATATATATATATATATATATATATATATATATATATATATATATATATATATATATATATATATATATATATATATATATATATATATATATATATATATATATATATATATATATATATATATATATATATATATATATATATATATATATATATATATATATATATATATATATATATATATATAATGTTATCTGCAATTTTATATATATATATATATATAATATACACTTATCGGGGTTTATGTGGCCCAAGACTGTATATTAGTACCTACAGCCCAGAATTCCCTATGGCAAGTGACTAAAGAAATAATGGACCCTGGGGTTATAGACTCTAGGTCGGGCCGCATAAACCCCTATATTTAGAAATATTATGAAACCCGGGCTGCATAATCAAAATCGGGCTCGATAAACTATATATAAAAAAACGGGCTTTAGAAACCCCTTTCGAGAAATGTATAATATATATATATATATTCGTTCGTGTACGTTTTCGTACGTTTCCATATATCAAAAAATGGGATGTTACACTATTATTTATTTATATTATATCGTATCTGGTTGGCCAAAGGAAAAATTACTTCCGAAAAGTAATGATTATTAAAAATTCAATGATTTTTACATATAAAATTTTATTTCAGTATTTTAGGTACACGACGTCGCTTACATTATCAGTGAAATCTGTTAGTGCGATATGCCTTTACTAACGTATTGTCTTCTTGACGAGATAACAAACCGCATTTTCTTTTCGTTCTCGAGAAGTCTCGCACTCGGTCGGCCAGCTCAATAAATAATCTGTACATGATTCTGACTCTAGCCCTTTTATTTCAGTTTTCTTCATCTTCTTCATCATCATCTTCGACAGCCGTGAAAATAAACTTCATTTTCATCACCAATCACATTTACGACTTCGTTGCCGCTGTCTGTGGTTGATTCATGGCCGTCCCCACTGGGCCTTCATTCGGCGTCGGATTTTCAGCACCTGAAGCAGCACTGCAGGAAATAGTGGAGAAGGACTTTTCTCCAGTATCGCGGACAGCGATACATCCGAGATGCTTCGCTTAGCGGCCTCCTGCTTTAGGGCCATGGAGGTCTCCTGCATCCAAATTTTTAAGTCCTCCTCAATCAATTTTTTAACCCTGCGCAGCTTTTCAAATTTTTTATTTTGACGCCTCGTATGTTTCGCTCGCGGCTCGATCAGCTTCGTCCTGGGGCGTTCTGCGATGCCAACTGCTGAAAATAAAGTTATATTATTAGGTTTAACCGTAAACACCGAATATGTTTGGTATATTGCCCAAAATGAACATTAAAAAGAGAAGAAGATTCAACTTACCAGGGCAAATTGTTTTGGCTGCTTCTATTTCCGTCGTTTCGAGCGCCTCTCCATCGTGGAGTTTAAAATCGCTGTCGCAGCACGATAATGAGGTTGAGTCCTCGCCCGTCAAGTCAACGATATAAGTCGTTGGAGTAGTCTCCATCTCTGTAGGTTTCGCTCGCTGCTCGCTCTTTTTCGCCTTGCGGCGTTCTGCAATGCCAACTGTTGAAAATAAAGTTATATTATTAGATTTAACTGTAAACACCGAATGTGTGTGGAATATTTATTAATCTTGCAAATGAACATTAAAAAGAAAAGAAGATTCAACTTACCAGGGCAATTTGTTTTGGCTATTTCTACTTCCATCGTCTCGAGCGCCTCTCCATCGTGGAGTTTAAAGTCGACGTCGCAGCACGACCAGGTTGAGTTCTCGCCCGTCAAGTCAACGATACAAATCGTTGGAGTAGTCTCCATATCTGTGGGTATCAAGAAAATATTCAATTAGATTAGAGACGGAAAAGTACCCAGAATTATAGTGAAAACAATAAGGACATAACATGATATTCGCACTCTCGTTCAGCGAGATTTTTCAAAGTTTAGCAAGCAAATTTCAACTAATAATGTTAATTGTCAAGGTAAAAGTTACATAAAATATAATGTAATGCAATATTGTAAAACACACGAGAAAAATGTTAGAACAATTTTGAGAGCTCTATATAAGAGAAATAACTTAAACTTGAACTTACCGGTACAATTTCTTGGACGTACAATTAATAATTGGCAAAATATAAAGACAAAAGTTACAGTCTTCAAAAATATTGCAAGTATCGTTCGAACTTGAGAGAACAGCTGAGAGCTAAAACAAAACTAGTTGATGTGTCCAGGTCTATGTGAAGTTGAACAGTGTGATTCACCACAGCAGTTGCCCTTATTTATAAAGGCCGGCCGAGCGGTCAGTGTCGGTGGTGGGGGATTTAGGGCCAGACCATACCTGAAATACGAATAGTTCCGGAAACATCTGCAAAAGTAGAGACTTGAGTTAATAGAGTGTACAGGGCGCGAGGGTCCGACTTTGGCAATAATATTTAGCCCCTTGAGTGAATAAACTGTTGTTGATGAAACAATTCCAGCCAGGTTAATGTTTATGTTCCCTTTTGTGTGTAATAGGTGCCAATGTACCGGAAAGCCACCACAGTGGCGTCTAGAAAAGCTGCACAATTCTTACCGCCAACCCTCACCGCCATACTACAATAAATAGTGATTATTTACAAATAGCAACACTTTCTTTATTTTTAGTAGGCACAGAAGATCCTAGCAATTTGTTTTTCAAAATACAAAATTTTTTCGCATATGCTGTCGTAAAGTATTCGTGTTTATTCCGAGAGTTGTATTTATTTCAGGGAGCAAAACGTCACATTCTCTCTCTTTTAGAAACATTTCCATTTACAATTATCATACGTACGTCTTCTTAGAATTTATCTCGCACCAAAAGCGATTATCCTCGATCGGGACCATTCCTTTGCGAATCTCTTCTAGACCCATTAGCCTTGGGTTTCTCCACTTTTCGGCTCGCTATAACGACCGGCCCAGTAATGGGTAAAGGACAACGCTGGAACAAAAGGAGTATAATTGTAATTGTAATTTCAGGCGTCGTTGGGGGTATATATGTAAACTGGAGATGGGGACGAAGATTAGGTGGAGCGGCGACGGACGTTTTGATAACCATTTAAGTGATTGTGTATTAGTCAGAATTTTTCCAAATTTAATGACTATTCTATATGTACATTAGTGAAGCGTGAAAGTAACGCGATTCTCTATGGATCGCATCCTTAGTGGAACTAATGAATGTTAATAACTGGAAATAATAGTACATAATCTTAAAAAATTGTAAATAGCTGTAAATAACAGGTATTTGCAGTTATTTGCAGTCATTTACAGTTATAATCAGTTATTTACAATTATTTACAGTTTTAAATAATTAGAAATAAAATAAAAACTGTAAAAATGAAGACTTTTAAAACCGCAATTAATAGTTATTTACAGTTACCTACAATAGGCCAGTCAATAGAGAAAAAAATCAGCGTTTTCGTGCCATAAATCTTATTAGTAAGCGGTAAACGCTATTGTACGCAGAATAATCCACAGTATAAGTGGTATATAAACTCGACTAGCAGCTCCGTTCTATATATATTGTTATTAATAATTTAATGCAAAAAAAGCGCTTTTTTATGGTTTTTTGCTTTTATAGCCGAAACTAGTGGACCGATCTTGATGGTCCAATGAGATAAATTGTAGTAAATGAAATTACAAACAAAACTAGATGTTGATCGAATCGATCGGACGATTAGTTACGGAGAAAAACGTGAAAAACCGAAAAAATGAGCGTTTCTTGAAAAATTCATATATCCGCCATTTTTAAAGATGTGGCGAATATCTCTGGCGAATTGATAGTAATTCACATGTACTTTATGTGTGCGAAAATCAGGGACTGTGCGATTATTAGTTTTTGCGTAATCGCGATTTCAATTTTTGAGTAGGCTATTTTTGAGCGAGGCTGTATGCTCTACGGGTTATCCGATTTTAATTATCAAAAATGATTTTGAAGTTCAAATGTTGAACTATAAAACGTCTATCTTGGATTTTTGATTAAGTACTGTTTTATACCTGAAAACAGCTGTCAAAGTTGATCAAAAACGCCCGAGCGCACGGAAGTGGCGGAATGGTGGGGGGCGCGCGGTGGCTGAGGGGAGCCGATATATATAGTAATAGAACGCGCTGCGCGCAACGCACAGATCTTTGCTTTTAATTTCCTCAGAAACTAGAGGAGCTATTTTAATCATTTTTTTTTATTTCGGGGTAACTCAACCCAACTAAACCGATTCTGCACTTTTATTTGATGAAAAATGAACAGAAACGCTAATTTTGCTTGAGATTTGAAGCAGGTATATACGTATCTACTCGGGCGTGTATTATATAATCAAGGACGTTTACGCTCGGAACATCTGCTTGTATATACAGTACAGTAATGCTATTCGCTCCACTCTGTTCTGTTCCCACTTTCTTCCACTATACCATACTATTGTATATCGTGGACTGAAGCGGTCAAAGAAGGAGAAAGCGACGCTACCAACGGTCTTTTCAGCTGTTTATACTACAGTTGCCACCGAGACTCTAGCTACTATACCTTTGCAAAGCATATTTGATACATGTGTTTATTTTATAAATAGCTACTTAATTATTACTAATATTTTAATTATTTTAAAATATTAAAATTGTTAATTTTTCTTAATTTTAATTGTATTAAATTAATAATAAGTTCAGTGATTTTATTGTGTAATATCAAGTTTTTGGAGTGGAGTCGACACCGTACTGTACATTCATTATACGAGGTGCACACAAAAGTATGTATAATTTTTATTGTAGTATATGTAGTATAGGTGAAAGTCTTTGTAACAATCAGAAATCAAAACAGGATAATTTTTAATCAAGTAGTCTCTTGTAAAATATTTTAGTTTATCAGTAGCATGCTAAAATCCGGTTACTTTAGGTTCTTGTTTTTGAAAAATCTTTGTTGAATTGAAAAACTTTTTTTTCTAATTCGTAGCGTTTTTTTTATATAACTTGAGGTTTAAATCAACTTAAATTTTATTATAAGTAATATAGCTTCATGAACAGAATAAGTTTGAAAGTGTACGAGTATAAATGGAATCGGTATTGCCGGCATTCTGTTTAATCATTTGAGTAGAAAGAGCAAATAGCAGTGTGAAGGATAGCCAAGTTGCAGAGACACTTGATTCTCACTCAAGCGGACGGAGTTCGATCCCCGATACTATCACGGTTCCATTTTTTCTAATTCTTTTTTTTATTTTTTTTTTTTATTCATGTGTATATAGTGTATAAGTGTGGCGTATTTGTATGTATATTTATATATTTCAAAATTTCTTTTCAATAATTGTTTTATTAATTTGTGCCTGTTATTTGAGTTTAAGAAACATTACTTTATAAATTTACATTATAAATAACAATTAAAAATTAATAATAATTTAGATTGTTAATAAGACTTTGAAAGTATTTAAAACACTCGATGTGTGTTGTTATACAAGTGGTATATAATACTGATTCTCATTAGTTAAATTTAATATAAGAGTCGTAAATATTAATTATATTTTATTAAAATTCCTAGATAATCAGTATACAAGATCAGTATACAAAACATCGTAATGGAGCTTACCGACGAGGCAGAAGCATCTACATCTACGAATGTTAGGTAAATGTTATTGCAAAAACACCCAAATTAAACAGTCTTATTAAAATTAAATGAAAAATTATTTACTCGGTCGTGTTCACACTAATAGTAGATTATGCACACTATAGACACTAATAAAGTAAAGAATGTCTCAGATCGCATATAATTGTCGCTCGAGCCGAAGGCTCGGGCGACAATTATATGCGATCTGATGGATTCTTTACTTACTCCCGTGGTGCATATACTAATTTTCTCCACGACGAACGTATATGTGCAAATCTCACGAAAGATGCGACAAAACCCGAAATCACGATTTGAAAATTTTTTTGGAGCACACCTACCAAACCTGGTTTTTCTCGTTGTTTGTGGTATGTATAAGAGAAATTCGTGGTTGAGCATCGTCCATCAAGTTGCCTATTTTTTCTAGAACCACTTCTTACTTTTTAAGAAAATGGCAAAAAAAGCCCTTCTCTTCAAACCTCAGTTATTTAGCCCACAAGCGATCTACTCAAAGTTTACAAAAAGAAATTAAAACATGAAAAAAAGAGTTTTAATTCCTTTTTTAAAAGTTAAAATGTTGATTTCTTCAAAAGTTACAAGGATTTGAAGTTGAACGTCGAAAAAGCATAAAAATGCAAAAAATCGCAGGAATCGGACGCGCCGACTTTGAGAGCATTTTAATGCCTTTTCGACGTTCAACTTCAAACCCTTGTAACTTTTGAAGGAATCAACATTTTTTAATTTAAAAAAGAAAGAATTAAAGCTCTTTTTTGCTAGTTTTAATTTCTGTTTGAAAACTTTGAGTAGATCGTTTCTGGGCTAAATAGCTGAGGTTTGAAGAGAAGGGCTTTTTTTGCCATTTTCTTAAAAAGTAAGAAGTTGTTCTAGAAAAAATAGGCAACTTGATGGACGCTGTACAACTGCGGATCTTCATTTTATATACTACAAACAATAGGAAAAACCAGGTTTCGAAGGTGTGCTCGAAAAAAAATTTTCAAAACGTGATTTCAGGTTTTGTCGCATCTTTCGTGAGATTTGCACATATATGAATTTTAACTTTACGTATTCCATTAATATTTTTTTATTCAGGCACGATGAAAATACACAAGCTATGGAAGACGAACAGGAGTGGCTTGACGACGATGAAATTTGTTTACTTTGCGACAAGCCTAATGAACCATCTAAATCGCACATATTGAAAGAACGGGCCATTAATAATCTTATTCTAGCCAGTCATAAAAGAAAAGATAAGAAGCATTTAAAGTTACAAAAATTAAAAGAAATCACAGTACATAAAACTTGTCAAACTCTCTATACGAGGGAGTCTAATATAAAAAGGGCGTTAGCAGCATCGGCATTAACATGGTTAAAAGACCGAAATCGTTGTAAAGAAGGACGAGGGTTCGCTTTCTCAACTCATTGTTTTTTTTGTTCGAATCAATGTCACAGTTGTAAGCAAAATTTAACCCGCGTTTCAAAGCAGGAGACTATCGATAATATTTTGGCGCAGTTACAAGCTCTCCCTAAAAGCGAAGAGAATAAAATTCTAGCGTCGCGGTTATCTAATTTGAAAAAGAATCTGATAATTATTATATAGAAAACACCGTTTATTATCACTCGAAATGCTTAAGCGTATTTTACTCATATAGTCCTTGTAATGTTAAGGGTAGACCGATAACCGAAGATATGAGTAACTTATTATCTTTTATTATCAACTATTTATTGGAGAATAGCGATCAGTGTCAATTTTCTTTAAAAGATATATTACAAATATATGTAAATAAGTTCGGAGATACTGATCTACCCCGACTTGGTCGCATAGAAATACTTTTAAAAAATCATTTCGAAGATGAAATAGTAATTTATTCTAGCTCAAATGATCGTTTTATTTGTTTTAAACAAACGTTAGGTAAATGTATACAAGATAGCTGGTATTCAAATCGCAAAGTAAATGAAAAAGAAGAAAGGTTGAGAATAGTGGAATTAGCCAGTCATTTTATTCTACAAGATGTTAGGGCTATGAAAGTTGACTTAGAGAATTATAATACGCCAACGGATTTCTTAAATAACATTAAAGATATTCCGGAAACGTTGCAACTAATGCTCGAAATTCTTATAAAAACTCATAAACATGAGCGAAAAAATGGATCTTGGGATAAGTGGGAAAACAGAATTGTTACCGCAGCCCATATTTTAATATCATCTATGCGACCACGATCCTTTTCATCGCCTATATTATTAGGACTTTCATGTATGATACATACGAAATTTGCAGCACGAGGTTTAATAGATTGTCTCTACAATATTGGGCTCTGTGAGTCCTACGCAGAAACAGTACGATTCGAAAACTCCCTCGTTAATGACCCTGAACATTTCGATTTCATTGGAGATACCTATTTGCAATTCGTATATGATAATGCGGACCATAATACAGCCACCATTGATGGCAAAAATACGTTTCATTGTATGGGCGGTATTATGTGTGCGACTCCATCAAGTTCGGTTAATTTTAATAATTGTGTGCCTCGTTTAAAAGGAACATTATCTACTAGTACTGATGGCACGTTCGGTTTCCTTCCATTGACCGATTTTAAGAATAACAAGCCATTCAAATTAGATAATATAACTATACGTAATTGGAAAGAAATACATCGTGCTGACTTTACAATTGAAATCAAAGCGATCGATTTTTTATATTTTTACGGCAAGCATACTGCACCACGGAAGACCCCGAATTGGCACGGATTTATGAATAAATTTCATTTATTGAATAATGATTTTTGTACGACGAGAATTATTGCTTTGCCGTTTATTAAAGCGCCACCGAGCGACCATACAACAATTTTAACATCTTTAATCGATGCACGACGGAGAGCAAATGCAAATAATCAAAAGCACTGCTTTGTAACGTTTGATTTGCCTTTATACATGAAAGCTAGCGAAATCGTCGCTTCTATAGAGGCAGATAACGATCCCCATAATATCCGCTCAGTAATCCCACGATTAGGAGGATTTCATCTTGCGATGTCTTTTCTTGGCGCTATTGGTAATATAATGGCAGGTAGCGGCCTGAAAGAAGCTTTTTCGACGATATACGCCGAATTATCAGCGGATAAGGCTTTAACAGGTCATGCTTTTTCGAGGTCTGTGCGAGGTCACCTTTTAGTACAAGCTGCGCTTGCTACTATTATTTTAGAAAAAATAGAATTTACAGAAGAAGAGAAAACGTTTTTAGATGATAATTTACAAAAAGTAGGAACCGAAAATTTTGAAAATTATTTAATGACTTTCTTAATGAAAAGCGTACAAATAAAATTTTCATCGGTAATAACGAATTTAGAAAATAATGGCCCAACAAGTCAACTGTGGCTACAATATTTTAAACTAATTTATTTACTGCAAAGATACATAGATGCAGAACGTTCTGGTAATTTTGACCAACATGTAGAAACAGTAACGTTAATGATACTTTTTTTTCGCTTCAGGTCATCATTTATACGCTAAGGCGTGTCTTTTGTACGTCCAACAGATGGTTAATTTAAAAGAAAGCATGGATATAGTGGAATATGATAAATTCTGTAAGCAGGGCTTTCATACGATAAGACGTTCAAATCGCTTTTGGTGCGGATTATGGTCTGATATGACCATCGAGCAGGTTTTGATGCGGTCAATGAAATGCGCTGGAGGCTTGACACACGGCCGTGGACTCACGGAAAATGTCATTGGAAAATGGGTGTTGTCAAGGGCAGCTGCATTAGAGGTCAGCAATGCCATAGAGCTATTTTGCAACATGACATTTGCTACATCTGAACAGCATGTCGACAATCGAGTTTCTCGTATCTCCAGAGACGCAGATGACTTAAAAAACTGCAGGACTTTTTTAATACATTTGATCCATTCCCAGAAAGCGATAAATTAATTGGTATATATTCCGGAGTGATTGGTGATTTATCGCTCGTGAATTGCCACAAAGCTTTTGAATTAGGAAAGATTTTGATGGATGAGGCGTCAAATAAAAAGTTTACTGACGTAAAATATGCGAACTCCACTATAAAAAATAGTGCAAATGAGGATGTGTATATCTCACCGTTGCTAATTTTCCAAAAAATTTCGCTCAATATTCAAAACCAAGACGATATGAAAGAGTATTGTAGTTCGTATGAACTATCGCCGATTCCGCTGTCATTGTTTGATGAAAATGGCATGCGGAAAACATCTAAATCCGCATTCTACCTCAATTTTGATTCATTACCGAGTATAAACGTACCATCAAAGATAACACATGTTGTCGACGGCGGATTATTTTTGCATAGAGTCGTGTGGCAAAGTAACATGAAAATGGCATTATATACCACTTATACTGTGGATTATTCTGCGTACAATAGCGTTTACCGCTTACTAATAAGATTTATGGCACGCAAAAAACCTCTATTGATTGGCCTAACCATAGAGAAAAAAAACTGAATATCTGCTATACTGCTAAAACATATTAACTGTTAAAAAGCTGCAAATAATGTTATATAGTATATATATTTACATATAATTCTTAAGCTGAAATTCTTTTATTGTCGAACGATAACGCGAGTAAAGGACAAATAACTTACTTTTTTTTCTCGAAAATAGTTTTCACCGTTTCCAAACTACCTCTGACGAAGCAATTAATTTTTACACAACTCTTTAGAGTAAGAGAGACACATAGCGGCGGTATTCTGAAGGAGTACTGTAGCTATATTTACTTCAGTTTATTTAAGGGGATGGGAGTACCGACGTTATTTTTCAAACGAGTACATCTCACGAAAATACCAATAGAATCATCCAAAAAAATTGTGGGCATAGTATTTACATATACGGACCGCTTGACAAATGTGTTTTTCCAAAAAAATGATGAGAATTTATTTAATTAAATAGAAACCGTACTGTCGGCAAGTAGGAATCTGCATTTGACCTACTTTTCAAACGAGCATAGCTAACGAAAATGCTAATAAAATCACTCAAAAAATTTTCTGAATAAGGTAAAGTACCCAGTACTGGGACAAAGCTAATTTTGGAACCAGTAGTGGGACAACAGTAAAAAGACTACAATAAACGGTTAAGACGATAAAAGCATTAATTCATTAGCATTCTTTATTATGTTAACTATGTAGTCACTTCGTTATTGTGTTGATTTACTTCTTAAATTAGTGCATAATAAGATACAAACTTTTCGCGGTTATGTTTCAGAAGCGCGCATAATGAAAATTTTGTCCCACGTTAAGTCCTCTTAATTATCATATCACAGTAGTGGGACACGTTTAAAAGTATTGTCCCACTATTGGGTTCGAACGGGCGTCCCACTACTGGTTCCAAATAAGTTACCTTGTCCCGATACACCAGTCAAACGTTATTTTCATTTAATGCGATTATTTTAATACAGGAGCAACGAAAGAAGGCATTTTTTTCTTAAAATAAGAAGAGCTGAGATAAGAGCTATCTGCTGAGGTAATTAGTTTTCGTGTATTATGCTTAGTTTCGGCAATAGAAAAGATTATAAAAAAAGTATGGTCATAACTGTCCCAGTACTGGGTACTTTACCTTATAGTGTTTACGTGTACGGAGCGCTTGACAACCGTCTTTTTCCAAATAAACATTTGAATGTTGATTTAAAAAATATTGAAATTAAGGTTTCACATCACCAAGGCACTTTATTATAATACTGATTTATTGATTACACATAATATAACTTTTGCCCCTTAATTATCGCTAATATTTTCTCTTCAAAATCGTATTAGAATAAGCAATTAATACCAAAAAGCGTTATAATATATGTGTGAATAACGCATTCTACCAAATGCATATTTAAAAGTTAAGTTCTACAGCAAATAATCATTCTCTAAGAATAATGGAACCGAGCGATATTAACATATCTTTAATCTCTACAAATTCTTGTGTAGATTACAGATATGTAGAAAATATCTAATATCTTTATTTTATATATCTCAAAAATGTACTATATTCATCTTTTATTTTAAAATCCCTAGCTAAATCGATGCGCCCTGCACGCGCTCCATCTACTTTTTTTATTAAACATGCTAAGAATAATCTATTCGTTAGAAGCCGAAAATCATTAATGTTATTTATGTTTTCGTTAATATTTCATTTAATTTGTGTCATCTCTGCCTGCTTTTATATTTTGCATAAATTTTTCTACTAACAATTACTTATTTTGGAAAAACCATTATGCTAAAATTGATTATTTTTCAGAAAATTATACATATAATTGTTCATTCATCGTTTCTTAAACGTGCTAAATTTGACTTTTATAAAATCAATTACATTTTGTGACGAGGAAAATGCCAGCATAGGCAAAATCCTCGTATGGTATAGTTAACAAGATGCGGCAGCGGGTACAAAACGAGGCGCGAGTCAGCAGCCAGCAAGGAAAGAGAGAGAAAAAGCAGACAGGGACTCCCCGGTACCGCGCGAGCCAGCGGGCGAAGGAGCGCCGAGAAGTCGGAGAAGTGGACAGTATCAGTGCGACACTGAATAGGTGATCGGGACACCCCAAAAAAGTTGTGTAGAAACAGCAGTATGTGATCACGAAGTGCTAACCGCGAAAACCATTTTTTTTTATTCTTTCGACGTTACTGAATACAAATCTCAAGTTATTTGTTTTCAATTAAAGTGCTAATAAATTATTGTATCTATTATTAATAAGTATGTTAGTTTTAAAAATTATGGTCTCGCGAAGTCGATAAAAATCCGAGCTAAAACCAAATATTCACATGACTCGAGCGAAGCGAGGGCAGCAACACGCAGGCGGCGCCAGCCGGGAATAAAGTAGAGAAACGTGCATGCGTATAGCAGTTTCTGGAAGGGAGCACGCCCGAGCACATGTGATGTTTTATTCTCTGGAGTCAGGGAATAAACACAACACTTTACGCCAGGATGTACGAAAATAGTACATTTCGACACGGGTGGGGAAGTCGATTATTTAGCTGGTGTGACTTTTTGCACGAGCGAAGCGAGTGCGAAAAAGCCACACCACCTAAATAATCGACTTACGCACTAGTTTCGAACGGTATTTTATACCACGAGCGCCGAAAAATCATATCAAAGTTGTGATTTTGAGGTTAGAGTGGTATAAAATTTTATTAGATATAATGTGACAATTGAGGGTGTTGCTGGAAAAGGGGCACAACTTATTATACAATTTAAATGAGTTATGTGCCCTTTTTCTAGCCGCCCACTCAATTATTACTCGTAATAAAATAATGTAATAAAATTTGTGATAAATCGAGTACATCCCGCGGTTATTTTAAGATATAGTCATTTTTAGTATGTGACAAGGAGCACGCTTAACAGTGGTGCCCTCGTCATGTCGCATTCCTCAGTGCCTGCATTGGCCAAAGCCCATATGTATGTTTACAGCATTGCCGTTACATTAACATGGTTTTGGTTTTCTATGAGGATTCGGCAACGCGGCAGCAACGAGAGCTGGAGAGCGCGGTCCTCGAGGTGCGACACACACATGAAAGGGGGAGCCCGTACAAGAGAGGATTGGTGGAGAGAGAGGGGAGCGACGCCGAAAAAGTGCGAGAGCGCGCTTCATTAGGCCCGCGAGATAAGGAGTCTCGACTGAGTAGCCAGCGCGCGCGGAAGCTTGTCGCCAGAACACCTTTGAGAGAGAAAGAAGATCGCCAGCTTCGAAGCCACCTCGCAACCGACCCAGCACTGCTGGCCGACGCAGCTCCAGCAGCCCGCCTGCCCCCGCCATCCTCGCCAGCAGCCGCCGCACAGTGAGCAGAAAGGGTCGATTTTGGAACAAAAATCTCCCTACTATCGTGTTTGTCATCAAACGCAATATATTTTTTTTTTAAAGATTCATGAGGCTTCAGACTTTCACGTAGCACTGCCAAAAAAAAATTTACTGGGTCCAAAAGTCAGTGTTTAAGTGACCTGAAATTATATCAATTCGTCATTTCGAAGCTTAAACTTCAGCAGAAGATAAATCTAAGATAAATTTGACTATAAACGGAAAATCAATTACTTTTAAACCAAGATCTATGAACCTACCCTGTTAATAACATATTTTTCCAAATTTAGATAACATAACCTCAAAATCATTAACCTAAGCCTTGAACTAATGAAATAATGCATACAGCTAAATAAATAACGACTTCTGGACCCAGTAAATTTTTTTAGACAGCTGCTTTGAATTTTTGGCAGTGATGCGTGAAAGTCTGAAGCCTTATGAATCTTTAAAAAAATACATTGCGTTTGATGACAAACTCGATAGTAGGGAGATTTTTGTCCCAAAATCGACCTTTTCTGCCCACTGTGCGCCGGTCACGCAACAACCCGACCGGCGAGGCCGAGTCAGCCACCTTCGGCCAGCGACGGCAGCAGCGGAGCCAGAGCGCGCACCATAGCAGAGGCACGTCGATGGCAACCTACGGAAGCCCCACTCACACAGTCGGAGCGAGCAGCCTTGTTGCTTGCTCTCACTAAGTACGAACAAAATAAAAGATACGGTAATCGCGAACATAATAAATATAGTGTTTCAATTATTAAAAACTGTTGCTAAATATTCGTGTTAAAATTAAATAAGTATTAAATAAATAAAAATAGAAAACTTCATAAAAAAGTATTTTTACAAAAATTTGACTCATAAAGAAATATCTGATATATTATATAAAAAACATAGAATCTTAGTATCTACAACAACTGTAAAAAGAAGACTTTGTGCTTTGGGTTTGAGAAGATGTCAAATTAAAGAAAGCAATATTGAAGATATATGCTATACTGTTGTTGAAGAGTTGAACTCTGATAGATACAATCTTGGATATACCGTTCTTTGTGGATGAAGTTAAGAAAGAAATATAACTTAGTTGTGAAAAGAGACACGGTATATAGTCCGGGCGCCTTGATGTTACTGTATGTTTTTTGGTAAGCTGAATCTATTTTTCAAGGTTACCAGGCCGAGAAGTGGTCAGGTTAATTGTTAATTAACATTTTTTATAAACAATATAGAAAAAGTTATATTTTCGATTAAAAAAATTCTGAGCTATTCTCTGTCATCTTCTGAATAAAAATGGTCCTTATCAACTTTTCCCTCCAATCCATAGTTTTCAAGAAAAAAATCCCCAAAGTTTCAAAAAATCACATTTAAAAAAAAAAAATCCATTGTCGATTGTCGATTGCCGGGTTAAAGTCGGGCCAAATGTCCATTGTCGGATTAAATTGTGTTGAAGACTGAATAAATAAGAGTCAATTGTTCTTGTGGCTTAATTATTTGCGAATGCCTCTCCTTGCATTTCCTCTCAGTACAGGAGTCGGCCTCCCACGGACTCCGTGGCTGTCGGAGCATCAGCCTCCGGATCCTGCGTTACAAATAAGTTGTGGCGGTTGTACGGGAAGGTTAAAGTACAACGTGTTATATATATATATATATATATATATATATATATATATATATATATATATATATATATATATATATATATATATAATGTATAAATAGGGAGCTTAACTAGAGCTCCCTGCCTTTTGCCATATTGCTGCAAACCATTATTTCCGTTTTTCCATTACTTTTTTAAAGTAATGGGTCAGACTCTCTGTCACAGCAGTATTGCAGCAATATTTAGCCAATATTTATCAACACGAAAGGAATATTAATTTTATAATTCTATTTTTATCCTAATTTTTCTCATGATTTTGCAATATTGCAAGAATATTTGTATAATATATATATCAACATTAGACGAATATTCCCGTATAGCACTGATTGTTGGAGCAATATTGCCTCAATGTTGCTTTGATATATTCGCCATATTCCCGAGACTTAATAACACTATAGTGTTATTATAACACTATAGTGTTATTAAGTCTCGGGAATATGGCGAATATGTCAAAGCAACTCTATAGAGGCTATGTGCCTCTATAGAGGCACATTAAATTTGAAGTGCTTATGTTTTAAAATCAATGTTTAAAACGAACTTAATTTAATTCACGCATATATCGCGTAAAATTGAGTCCACATTGCAAAGGGGATATCAAAAACAAGACAAGCCTTGTAATTCAGACTCTCCGAAAGAGTCATTTGAACGGTTGAATTACATGGGTTATATACTCTTGGCCATCCAGTATATTCACAGAAAGCACTACCGACGCGCCGCATAGCGGTGATAAAGGGGAACTTGTGATGGACGGCTCTCGGTAAGCAAGCTTCGGCTATTTATCCGGTATGCGGCGCGTCGGTAGTACTTTCTGTGGATATACTGGATAGCCGAGAGTATATAAGCCATGTAATTCAACTGTTCAGATGACTCTTTCGAAGAGTCTGAATTACAAGGCTTGTCTTGTTTTTGATATCCTCTTTATAATGTGGACTCAATTATACGCCATATATATACGTGACGTAAATTAAGTTCGTTTTAAACATTGATTTGATTTTAAAACATAAGCACTTCAAATTTAATGTGTCTCTGGTGTTATTAAGTCTCGCGAATATGGCGTTTATGTCAAAGCAACATTGAGGCAATATTGCTTCAACAATCAGTGCTATGCGGGAACATTCATCTAGTGTTGATATATATTATACAAATATTCTTACAATATTACAAAATCATCTGAAAAATCAACATAAAAATAGAATTATAAAATTAATATTCCTTTCGTGTAGATAAATATTGGCTAAATATTGCTGCAATATTGATGTGGCAGAGAGCCTGACCCATCATTTTAAAAAAGCAATGGAAAAACGGAAATCATGGTTTGCAGCAATATTGTAGCAATCCATGGTTGCATCCATGTATACTTACGTTGAGGAAACATTAGCGAATATGGAGAATATGTCGAAGCAATATTGAAGCAATATTGCTCCAATATTGAGTGCTGTAGGGGATTACGTGTATTCTGTTTTATTGTTCTAATAAATTATTATTATTATTATTATTATTATTATTATTATGCCAATGAATTGGCATCGGTTATTTAAATTTTATATTCAATAATGAAGGATCCACGGCAAGAAGGAGGATTGTCAAAATTTTTCATTTTTCAGAAAATCCAAATTTATTTTTCAATCTTTTGTTATCAAAATACAAACAAACTTCGAGAAAAAAATGAATTATCAGTTTTTTAAAATTCAATTCTATACCTTATTTGAAAAGAAAAATAGTTTTCCAATTTTAACTATAAATTCATAAAAAGTTAAAAAAAAAAAACAACAAACTCAACAATTCTGTCCGCAAAAAGGGAGATGTCAAAAAAGCTTAAATTGAAAATTTGACAATATTGTACACAAAAAGGCGGAATATCAACAATTCCTTTAATTTTTTTGTTTAATTTCGAGAGGTAATGCTGGTAGCTGGCTGAAGAAATCTCGCGCAGTATTATTACAAGAAACCTTTAAATATTATAAATCTGTAAATTTTTCGGCCGTTATCAATTTTAAACACGGTTTTAATATACCAGAAGGTACATAAGTATAATATTTTCGTGACATTCCCCCTTTTTGCATTTTATGCCTTTTTTTAAAATCTCTAAAAAATAGAAAAAGAAGTGTTTTGAGCAGAATAAGACAGTTTAAACTGATCTACGAATCCAAAAATATGTGAATCAGTATTAAACTCAAAATCGTAAAAAATTGACATTCCTCCTTTTTTCCCCTGGGCCCTTTCAGTTATGATTTTAAAAAATTCATCTTTCTTCCTAAAACATTTATTTACACCTTCTCATAGCGAAAATTATCAACATAAGTAATGTAGGTACGTATAAAACGCATTATTCATATGTTAGCTTACAGATAATTGATACATATCTACTTTTTCATCCTGTGTATTAAATATCTTGTAGCTTCTGCGATGCGAATTTGAAGATAAATGTTTAAGTTGCATAATGAACTTTTAAAAATCAAAATTGAATAAAAAATGAAAAATTTGTAAGTTTCAAAAAGACTTTCTCTTTAATAAACAATATCCACGCTTTCGATTTTCATCTCTTGTTAAAAATCTTTTTTTCTGTAGCATACAGCATATTTTTTCATACATACATTGCCACTAAGGTTGTTATAGATTTCAACAAACTATAATAGCAATCAAATGGGAAATCTTTTTCCTCCAATTAAACACTTTCCAATAACTACAGCCATTACTGAATGTCCTTATCCAATCACCTTATCCCATATCGCTACAAATCTCCGTCGCGCGCTTAACCGCGATCAACAGCCATAACTCCCGATAACATCCCACCTCGTCATCGCGATAACAACCGGCCGTCACCGGCCAACTTTCCACATCTTCTCCGCAGCGTCTCTTCCCTCCTCCGCACATAAATAAATCCTCGGAAATCCAAGTGAAAACAGCGTAGAATCCTCCACCCCCCGACTCCGATGACCGACTTTCCGCGAGCGCGCGCGCGCATTATACACGCCGCCGTCCACTGTATCTTCCACACACTATCAATCACTTGCCGGCCATATCTCGGGGGGTTTAAAAGCTGCCGACTGGCAAGCCGGTTACAGCTCTGTCTCGTGACTCGTATAAATGACCCGGAGAACGCGGCGACTAGGAATGCGCAATTTCGAAGAGAGACAGAGGTGTGCGCGACCGCGAAACAAATGATCGATTTCTGAGGCGCTGAAGAAGCAGGATAGAGAGGAATGCACTCGTTTTTCTCGCAGAGCAGTAGAAATGCAGTGTCGCGGTGAATATGGAAACGATAGGCGAGTGAGAACGAAGCTAATCTTGGATATTTGGGAAGGTGTGTGTAGAACAATTGGGTATTTGAAAAATTAATGATTTTTAATTTGAATTGAAATGAATTTTAATTTTTGGAAGTGTATTATTTTGTTTAAAAAAGAACTGAAAATATAAATGATAATAAAATAGCACTCCTTAGCCTTTTATGTCATTCTAAACCAATTCAAGAAGTCACGGAACCTTTTTTTCATCTTATTTAAGCAGTATTATTATTCCACATAATTTTTTAAGACCTCGGCTACATTTTTTACCGAAATGTATTGAGTGCATTGTTCTTATTTTTATTACGTTTAACTGTAGCAAAATGTGAATTTAAGCCTGTTGAATCAAATAAATAAAGTAAAATAATATTAGAAAAACAAACATATAACAATTACTAAGCCATTTAAAAACAGATGTCATATTTTTACTGCAAAAAAATTACATAGCTTAAAATACTAACAAAATATTGCTTTCGAAACCAAACAATATTACAGGTTACATCGAATGATACTGCTGAGATTATTCTAGAACACTGTAAAATAATCCGGGACAATTAAGCGAAATGTATTCATGGAATTTCGTATTTAAATACAATCGTTCGAATTCAATCTTTGATTTCAATGAACTCTAATTGAGAAACAAAGCGCGCCAGACGCCGATATGGAGTCGATGAATTAAGAACTCTCGACGTCCTTAATTTGATCTGGCTTGATTGGATAGCTCGAGTGCAATGACGAGCCATAGAAGATGACACGGACAGAATGGGAGATATATTCGATATATCGACACCAATGACGATCATGATAATTATGCTGTTAGTGGAGATGTGGCGATAATCACGATAACATTGATACTCTGCTAACTATCGGTACTGCACCTAATTTGCTTATAATTGCACATTGTATCAAGTTCTTTGATCGCACGTTAATGAAAAATTTTTATTTTTAAAATTGATTCTTTTCGATATTTTAGTATTAAAATAGTGCAACAAAATCTAGTTGTTACAATTAATACACGGAGAGAAAATTTTCAGTAAAAATTACAAAAAGTTCGATAATTTTTACCGAACTTTACGGTACTACGGTAACAGACTGACATTTTTGTAAATTTTACAGAACAGTTCGGTAATTTTTCTAAGCACTTACTTTTTACTGAACCGTTCCGTAATTTTTACTCTTTTTTGAGTTATAAATTTTATAGAATATGGCGAATATAGTAATTAAAAAAAATTTATCTATTTATGGGAATAATTTATATTAATCGCACTTATCGCCATTTTAATAGTTGGGAATCCAGTGTTGCTTTCCTTGTGGTGTAAGATAAGATGTAAATATGCACGCCGCTTTTACATAGGAAATTTTTATATCTAAAGTCCTAAACATATCTAACTACTATACTACACATAACCTAAGTAATGCCTTACATTTCGCAATACGCAAACGCTTACATATGAACTTTAGAAACTCAGCGGACTTATATACTAACTGAGGAAAGTCGTGGTCACTTGCGAGTTTCAATATTCGCCATCTATCGGTTGTGCACGGTAATTCTCGCTGAAATTCAAGAACGCGCATGCGCACAACAGTCAACAGCACCACCGCGCGTTACGCCAACGAAAACTTCCAAACCTTCTCTTAAAAGTTACTGAACAGTTCGGTTATTTTTACTGAAAATTCTATAAAAAGTATAGAAAGTCAAGTAAATCCGCTCATTTTGGCAGTCTGTTACTACAGTACCGAAAAGTTCAGTAAAAATTGCGGAACTTTTTGTAATTTTTACTGAAATTTTTCTCTCCGTGTATAGCTATTCGTTATCACCCAATATTAGTACACTATGACACTGGTGTGGAAGGTGATTATTTACCGCACGAGACGTTTTTCGCATCACGAGCGAAGTTAGTGAGAAAAGTCGAATGCGGTAAAAATCACCATCCACGAGTTTCATACAGTGTTTTATACCACGAAAACTTAAAAATCGTGTCAAAGTTGCGATTTTTAGGTTAGAGTGGTGCAAAATGATTTACCAACTCTCTAAATTTGAATCAGTGAAATTCACTGAAAATCAGGGGTGGGTCTAGATATATCGAAAGGCTGATAGAAGCCTTATCCTTCAGAAAATTAGGAATAGAAGACGCGCGCCTCATTAGCAGAAGCCGTCTTATCATACAGGATTTATAACAGAAAGCACGATTAACAGAATGAGGAAATACATAAATATATCTACAGAATAAACTAATTTCATACTGCCACAATTGTAGAAAATACATAGTACGAAACGCAGATTTATAGAAAATACATAAGACGAATATCACAAATATAGAAAAACTATGGTGAATTTTATATTATATGGCATTCGTCTTATGTATTTTCTATAAATCTGCGTTTCGTACTATGTGTTTTCTACAATTGTGGCAGTATGAAATTAGTTCATTCTGTTAGATATATTTATGTATTTTCGCATTCTGTTAATCGTGCTTTCTGTTTTAAATCGTGTATGATAAGCCGGCTTCTGTTAATGGGGCGCGCGTGTTCTATTTCTAATTTTCTGAAGGATAAGGCTTCTAACTATCAGCCTTTCGATATATCTAGACCCACCCAAAATCAGTTATAAGCATACCAAATCAACTGAAATTTCAGTTGCTTTTTGGCTTTCACTGAACATTTCAGTTGATTTAGTTTAAAGAGAACATAGATAAATTAGAACGAAGCCTTTGCTTAAAACTACTCTTTCAAATCGCACAACACTTACAAAATAATTTAATTGCTAATTAATTTATAAAATTAATAATTGATTATTAACTAAACTTAGTACAATCCCTTTCCTCGTAACAGCACTCTCACCCGATAAAACTCTGACGAAATAAAAAAGTCCGACCCAGCCGCGCAAGGATCACCATTAACAATACACAGAGAGCTCCTCGTCTCGCCTTTCGCGATAGATATACGAAAAAAGCGCAAATCCGCGAAGGAGCGCACCTGTTAAAAGCCCATTTCGTCCTCTCTCTCTCTCTCTCTCTCTCTCTCTCTCTCTCTCTCTCTCTCTCTCTCTCTCTCTCTCTCTCTCTCTCTCTCTCTCTCTCTCTCTCTCTCTCTCTCTCTCTCTCTCTCTCTCTCTCTCCTCGACGCACTGGGATTCTCGAGGCGGCGACGCTCGTACATAAAAGAATCACTCGGCGAACGTGCGCGACTGCTGCTGCTTTATGTTTTTCGCGGATCGTTACAATCATACAAACAATAGTCAAAATGGCCCATTTGCCGCTGGGTTGCGGAGAGGGGAGAGGGATACTTTGCTCTTATCGCGAGAGCTCGAGTGGCGAAATGTAGGGTATTAATGACGGGCGGGGGTGAGCTACGATGTCATTTGAAATATTGGGAACGAGAGTTAATAATGGCGTGGAGCGCGGCGGGTGAAGTGGTGTCGATATTCGGCTGGATGTCTAAAGTATATTATAATGCTGAAATTGGTGATGGGATTGTAAAGAGCGATGATGCAGCAGAAATGCGCGCAGTCGACGACTCCCACGTAAAAATGATTCGTATATACTTACATATATTTATATATACTTATACATGTTTATATATCCTTATATAGAGCTATATATATAAATATATATGAATTATGTCATGTAACTATGTATAAATAAGTAAGGTTGTAGTTATTTATATATAATTATATATAGGTACATACAATTTTCTCCAACACCATGCATAACCATTAATGCTCATGACTGAATATAATTTTGCATGGGTCTAAGCAACTACACATAATCTTAGGTAAAATTCATGATTATGCATGGTGATACATTTTCATGTATTATGGTGTACAATTTTATACATCAATATACAATTATAGGAATAATACAATCACTAAAAGATTTATATGCAATACGAAATCATATAAAGTTATACATAATTATATATAAATATACATGACCATATACATTTGTGCACAGTTATATAGAGACATAAATCATATATACTTACACTGACAGAAAAACCCGGGGAAAAATTCCTATGTTGCTCTTGGAAGTTGCCCACAACTGCTTAAAATTGAAAAATTTACTATCTTTTATATGAAAAAGTCCAATGTCACAAGTAAAACTTCCTATGCCAGCATAGTAAAAATTAACACGTGGCTAATGGAACTTTATCTTTTGTACATTTTCCCAGGCTAGCATGGTAAAAATTGAGAGAGTTTTAGAATAAGAATTCACACGGTCAATCGTAAACAGCCCGCGAGTGCACGAAAAGTTGACCTCTTCAATGTCAAAATAGGAAAGATTCAGACAGATACATGTCAACAAACTCAATCCACCTTGGCAACATCGAGACAAAACACAAACGCTAAACGCAACAACTGAATGTGCCGTTCTAATCCAATATACTTGTTTTTATTTATTTTTTTTTTATTTTTTATGATGAGACAATTTTTAAAATAATTGTTTATTTGTAATATTTTTAAGGAAGGTTGTGAAAAACTATTATATCGAAAATACAAATTCATTAATAAATAAATGAGCTTGTTTAATTTAAGGTATTGGTAATATTTATAAAATGTTAAACAATATTCTTAATATATAACATTTGTAATAAATTACGCTAAAATAGAGAATAGTATTATTCGAGTTAAAGCATAATTTGTTATAAAATTAGCGCGCATATCTTACGTTTGGGGATATACAAGTTCCAAAATTTTGTAGGACATATGTCTTTATAGGTAAGTGGTTAGCGCTCCCGACTTCCGTGCCAAGGGTTCCAGGTTCGAGTCTCGATGTCGTCAAAAATTTTTAATTTATTTAATAAATTTTCTTTAATCATGTTTAATTCAAAAATAACTTCTGTATTGTCTAAATATAATAATTATGTGTCTGATACTCGCTCCTCCCCCACTCCTAAAAAAAAAGATGAAATAATTTTTTTCGCTCTTTAAAATCAGTTATAAAAAAATTCCCATGTTAGACTTGGAATTTTTCCTACGTGTATTGTAAATTCTGCTAAAAATCCGACATATGGTCGAGTTACGATTCCAACATGGTAATTTTTACACGACAACATAAAAATTTTTACCAGATTTTTTCTGTCAGTGTATATATAGTTCTACATGAGGATATATATAATCATATATAACTATATGCAAATCGTTTTTCGCGAGCTATTTCGAGAGGGAATGAAATTGCTCGATGTTATGACTCTTTTTACTCTGTGTATTACAAACATTATTTACGTACATATTTATAGAGTATATTTATACTCAACTTTTGTACCCTCAGGTTATTTATCTTCATTAGTATTCATAAGCATATCATTTTCGTTTGCAACAAAATGGATGTAAACATTGATTAAACGATAACAGTTAACATTTTTACGACGTTGTGCCGTTACCTTACTTCCACAAATAAATTATTTCAGACGCACTACAATAATCCATAAAACCTTTATTACATACTACAAATTCCACTCCAACCGCAAATATCAGGATACACTGAAAGCACAACCCGATCGACCGGCGCTCTGCTTATTGCTCTCTTTTCTCTCCCTCCCTCTTCGTACATCACCTACGACACGCGCGCACCGCCGGCGCCTGTTTTACGCACTCTCCCCGCCCCCGGGACCTTATCAATCGGCTGCACACCCGCGCGCTCGCGTTTATGACGGAGGGGGTAGGGGGAGCTTTAACGCCCACGATCTGCGCGTATGCAGTACCTATGCGCGCGTCAGCTAACGAAACCGGAGCCTCCGCGCGAATTTCGGGGAGTCGTAAAGCGTTGGTTCAGGGAAATGTGAGAGAGAAGGTTTCAATTAACGAGGAGGTTTAGAAGAGCGAAATATTGAGTTCGGAGAGAAGGTGGTGGTGTAAAAAGTTGGTAAGGGGTGGCTGGATAGGTGGAATGGTGTAAAAATGTTGGGTAACTATTATGTAATAATCGAAGCTATTATAGAGAACACTGAAACAAAAATCTTTAGTGGTAATTATAGATAACTAGGATTTAGTAGAAATACCTTATATTAAAAAATTGACAATATTTCAATATTTTTAAATATATTTTTATGGTACAGACAACTATTAAATATTTTAAAACTTTAATATTTAAATTATATTTAATTTGAATATAGTTAGATTCTTTCTACTTAATAAAATTATAGAAACCACTAAACTAATTTTCGTTGAATTAAAGTTGTCTGAAAATTAATGCAGTGACAAAAGCATACTATACTTTTTGGCTTAGAAAAAAAATTCTTTTATTTTACGATAAAACGGTTGAAAAAGACTTTTAAATGATAAAAGCTACTGCTTTATTATACATATAATACGAAAATCGTTGAAATACTTAATCTAGATAAGTACTACTTAATATAGTATATTTCGACACTGGTGCGGAAGGTGATGATTTACTTCATGTGGCGTTTTCACATGAAGTAAATAATCAACTTCCGCACTCGTTTCGAACGGTATTTTATACCACGAGCGCCGAAAAATCATACCAAAGTTGTGATTTTGAGGTTAGAGTGATATAAATAAACCAGGTAGTTCATTATTATCGCTTGCAACTGATAAATAGTACACACCATTCTGTAATAGTACATTATGTAACAAGGGACTAAAGTCACAGATTATTCCCGCGGGTGAGTTCACTCAAGTGATCACCCAAGGGAATGATCGACTTTAGTCCCGCATTACGTATAGTACTTTATTCGCATCGTCACTGTGGCAATTTCATAGATTTGAAAAGTTATTTTGTATTTATGTGTTATAATTTTGTTAGTTTTAACCCAATTCACCATAAACGTAAAAAATTAGACTATGTTACTTTATTCCCGCATTATGCGGGAATTTCCGTGCACGTCAACGATTCGAAGCACCGAACCTCTCGCCCTCCCCTCTGTTCCTCATTTCAAAATAAAAGCAGGGCGAGGAATTCGAAAGCCGCGCGGCGCTATTTCCAAAGACGCGCGAGAAAATCGAAGACAGATGACAAACGGACAGACGGACGGACAGGGCCAACTTTTAATATCAGTGCTCCTGCTGCCACTGCACCTGCAAGACGATATCTCGCCTCTCTCGCTCTTTCTTTCTTGGCTCCCTTTTATTTCACGATGTGCGACGGTACGCGCGACATTCTTGCAGCAGCTTTTTTTCATTGCAGAGGAGGTGAGAAGGACGAATCCGCGTTTAATTCCCCGCGTCAGTCGAGAGAATGACCGGATCTCGAGAGGTTTTTTGCAAGTGGAGGGTTAGTGCACGAACGCTAACGAAGGCGAGATTTTTTTTAAGGAGGAACAGGGTGGGTAAGGTGGATTTAAGTGCGAAAGTTTTATTAACGATCTTTGTCTTTGTGAGTGGAGAGTGGGAGAGAGAAAGGGAAACATGGTAGTGAATGTGATGAAAATTTAATTAAGAATTATGGAAGTAGTTAATCAACGAACGCTTGTGCTTGATAAATGACAAAAGAGTGTCAGTTGGATAATTGCTGTATGATAGAGGGCAGAAGATATGACAATTTTAGTTGGAATTATGTTATGCCTAGTAGATGATTTTTTTTCTCAAAGATTTTATAACTTCTGTTCTCTACCTACGACTAATCGAGAAAATCTTGGTTATTCTTCTTCCAATATCGTTTATCATGCAGATATCCCAGCGGAAAAAATAAATGTAAAAAAATGTAGAAATAATGTTAAAAACTTTTAAAAAATGTTGGAATAGGGAATGCAAATAACAGTTATTTACAGTTTTAAACAGTTATTTACAATTTTTTACAGTTATTTACAGCATTTAATAGTTATCTGTACATATTCATATTTTTCAATAATAAAACTAAATATTTAAAAAACCAAATTGAAAAGTAACAAACTATTATTTACAGTAACAAAAAACTATAAAAAGAACTGTCAAAAATCGTAAATAATTGCAAATCCAACAGTATATAGCTACTTGAAACAGCGAAGGAACTATGAAAAACTATAACTGTAAATAACAATAAATTTCTGTTAAAAATTTTAAATTACCGTAAAAGAACGGTAAATTACTGTTATTTACATTCCCAATTCCAATATTTTTAATAAGTTCTCTTACAGTTTTATACAGAATATTTATTATTATTAACAATTATTTACAGTTTTTATTATTTGTTATTTCCGCTACGGTCATCAATGATCTTTCCAGATATATCATAAATAATACTTAGAAAAACGTATAATGTACATTGTCATGCTACCACATCGTTCGAACAAGCCCAATCGAACCCATCCAAAGGAAACAACTTTGACACCCACCGCCACAGCTATACCTGCAATCTCCAGCTAGCCCAATTCTCTCGTTCGCTCTCCTCTGATTGCGCTTAAATATAATATCGCCGCGGCAACTTCCCCTCGCTACCAATCCACGATCGCTCGCCTCTCATTCTCAGACGCGGCTCGCCCCTAAACTAAGGTCATTGTGGTATAGTTGATCACGCGCGCACTGAAGCTATTTATAAATGCCGTTTCCGCGCGTGGGTTCACGCGAGGCTCCACAAGTCTCACGGAATAAGCCGCTGATTTATGTCTAATTACACGCGAGACCCGGTCTAATTAGCCCGGCGAAGTGGATGCACTTTCAAATTTTCAGCGCAAGCGCAAGCGCGCACGTGTGTAGAACGGTGGACTGTCGAGTGGGTTTTGAGAGGAGAAGTGGGTTTAGAGAATGAGAGGGAAATAGAGAGGTTTGATGGCTTTAGTGTATAAGAAGAGAGAGAAAAAGATAGATTTTCTGGAAATTTTGGTGGATGCGTAATTGGTGACTTAGATGATAAAGTGAACTGTCAGTATGCTAATTGTTTAATATACATTTCAGTGGTCATCTTGCTCAAGATATAATTAAAAACGTTTATACTAGTTGTGTGAATAATTTTGAAAACATAGTTACTAAAAAAACCACTGCCAATTTATTGGCACGTAGCTTCCTCCAAATTAATTTATCGTTCCTATATTTATCAAGGAGCGCGGGAGCACTCCGAAGGTAAGTATAGAAGAAGCCTGAAGGATCAAGCGATCCGTGTTACATATACATTGAAATGGATGTGCGAGAATTTCAATGCGCCTATACACGTCTGCATTAGTTTAAACTATATATAACATATTACTCTCAATCGAAAGCCATTTCATTGCTCTACTCAAATCAAAAGATTTTATTTAAAAAGATTATCTCGTTCAAAAGATATAGAGAACTGAATTTTTTGATGTGCTTTTTTTCTTTCCGACTTTTCGTCATCTTATTCAGATATCCGGTTTGCAGCTCTTACGACACTTTCGGTTTGTCGTCTATCTTACGCTTATATACCTATATATACCTTACTATAATATATAGTTCTAAGCCAAATTAAGACGACCAACCCTCCGCGTCCCTCCGCGTCCCACCACGTCCCTCCACGTCCCTCCACAAATAGGATCTTGTCCCTCCGCATTGTCCCTCCGCATTTTTTACACGTTATTTTGAGCATGGAAAAGTTCTCCCTCGCCTCCCCCTCAATCCTCTCGTGACCCCCAATCAGACTTTCCTCAAGGTTAAAGGAGTCTTGTAGTAGAAACTTCCGCTTTTGCCGTGGATGCCAAAGGCCAATTGTTTCTGAAACTTCCTCAATGCCCGTTTTTTGCGAGTAAAGTGCCGGTACCATTGTGGCCTCTTTTGATCGGTTATCCGCTAAGAGAGAGAGGTTAATCCCGCGCTTACTGATACAAAATGTAAGGAGTAACCCTCTTGACTTCAAGGCGGGTCTCGATAGAGATCTCTGGATCTGTTATATGAATTCAAACATTCGATGAAGTAACGCTCAAGACAAGCTTACAATTCAGAAAATTAACTTCAATTATAAATTCGAAAAAAGCTTAGATTTTGCTCAAAATTGGAATTCATGGGTTTTCGAGGTCGCTGATTACGATCTTGCTATCAGACTTTCGAAAATCAAAATGGCGGTAAAAAGAAAAAAGCTTAGATTTTGTTGAAAATTGGTATACATCGGTTTTCGAGGTCGCTGATTATGATCTTGCTATCAGACTTTCAGGTGGATACAATATGGTGGTTAAAAATTCGAAAAAAGCTTAGGTTTTTCTCAAAATTGTAATACAGAGGTTTCGAAGTCGTTGATCACGATTTTGCTATAAAACTTCCGAAATTCAAAATGGCTGATCCAATATGGCGGTTGAAAGTTCGAAAAAAGCTTAGATTTTGCTGAAAATTGTAACAAATGGGTTTTCGAGGTCGCTGTTCACGTTCTTGCTATCAGACTTTCGAAATTCAAAATGGCGGTAAAAATTTCGAAGGAAGCTTAAATTTTGTTTAAAATTTTTATAGAGAGGTCTTCGCGTCACTGATCACGATCTTACTATCAGACTTTCAAAACTCAAAATGGCGCATTCAATATGGCGAAAATATTTTTCAATTTTCAAGTATACATATACTTGAAAATTGAATTTACTGGTGATATTCAAGAAAATGAGAAGAAAAATTAATACAAAAGGTACATTAGGTAATTTAAAATTCATTTAATTTTTTTACATTGTTCAATGTAAACGCATACAATTTTAATGGTTTTCATAATTTTATAGTGACACGGATAGTAGATTAGGCATACTTTAAAATAAAACGCATGTTTCTATTTACCTCTGGGGTGAAAAAAATAAAACAGAATTTACAATTTAATCACTTCCTAAAAATGGGGGTTGACGAGCGGAGCGAGTAGGGGGTACCCCCCTAGTTTATATATATAGTTATAGTATATCGTAGTAAATAAATCTCACTCGACTTGAAAAGAAAGAGAGAGAGAGAGAAGAATAATATAAAAAAAAAATTAAAAAAAATTAAAAAATAACAAAAGTGGTATTTGAAAGGAGAAAGAGATAGAGAGAGAAAAGAATATATAAAATAAAACGAACAACAACAAATGTAATTCTAAAATAACCTCGAAATATGGTATGATTATATATTTTTATATTGATGTAATAACACGATGTGTGTTAACGTATGAATTTATCCCTCGGTTATTGTGATTATATTGATGTGGTAATCTGTCGATCTTGAGAAAACTAACTTTGTTTCTGATGAGGGTGACATTGCTCACCGAAACGTCAAAAAAAAGCATACACACGTTGTAAGGGTTTTCATTTCTTACCCCTGCTGCCTCGGGAAGATCGACAGATTCCCACATCAATATATATTTTTATAATTCAAATCAGCTGATGGCATGGCATCACATACTTTTATATATAGATAAGTATTTTATTTTTATACTAGAAGATATATCATAAAAAAATATAATACAATAAAAAATCGATACTTTGTGTAATCTTTTTTCATTTTCAGATTATACAATTCTCAGTCTTTGGTGAATATACATAATCATGTATATTATAAACGGATTCTTATCAAAGGAGCAGTACCAATACCTACTCATGCCAGCAGAAGTACTAAATCATCTAATGATAACGCTGAAAACTATTTTTTCATGAAATTATAAAATGAAAAAACTACTACAACTATACATAAAGAGAATTAGAACTACGTGTTGATGTGAGGAGACAAACTATTCAGGAAGCAAAAGCGGCACATAAGCACAAAAACTCAGAGGAGCTAGGGGTATACAGCAAAAATGTGAATGTAAAGCACAAAGCGCCAAACTGCAAAGTTTAAAAGTCAATCAAACTTGAATCTCTTAAATCAGAAAGGTCAATAATGGAAGAAGGGTAAGGTATACAGCAAAACTGTGAAATACAAAGCGCTAAACTGCAAAATTTAAAAGTCAAACTTGAATCTTTTGAATCAGAAAGGTCAATAATGGAAGAAGAGAAACTTTTCAAGACTAAAGCAGCTGAAGCATCTGAACTTGAAAGAGAACTACATAAAGTAGCTGACCTGAAAATCATTAAGAGAATCTGTCAAAGGGAAATTATTGTTAGAGGAACAGATGGCAACTTTACAACATAAGTAACTATCATTTTTTTTATCCCTTAATTAAATAATTTATAATAAATATTTATGTTTTTAAGTGAGGAATTTCTAATTGGAAATGACCAACGCTGGGCTTTTTTTCAAAAATAGCTAAATATGAGGCAATTGAAATTGGTCCCTTGGGCTTAAACAAGAAATTAATCGATTTCAACACGCAAAAGCTTTGTTAGCTGCTAAAAACCGCTGCTAACTGCTTTAGCAGAATGCTTTCTCGAAGAGAATTGATAAATTACATTAAATAATTTTTTTAAATGTACATTTTAATATAAAATTTCATTCTTTCTGCATATCTGATTTTCCATAAATACAATTATTCAAAATGATCAAGAAAATTATATTTAAAATAGTTATGTAGTAATTTATTAAATTGCAAATTAAAAAGTTTAAGGTATTATCACATGCTATTTATTGAATTTATAAATTAATTGTATTTCTTCGAAATTTCTTCGTCGTTTTCTTCGCAAACCTGCTAACTAGGTGTTTCCTTCAAAACCCCGCCAATAATAATAATATCTATATCACACACAAAATTTTCTATAAATCTGTATCTGATTCATCAAGCCGTTCTCGAGAAATTACGATTTGGATAAAATTTTTAAAAATCTTAATCTCAAATATCTTTAAAATGTATGGACCAATCATTTTGCCCAAAGAATTCAGTCGAAAACTATCCAAAATCTACCTCTACAAGGAATTTTGAAGCAAATAAGTCAATTTACTCCAGTAATCGTTGAACATATAAAACTCATTTTTTCATTTTTCAATTTTTTTCTCAAAAACTAACTTACAGAATGAATTCAAATTCACAGATTATAGTTATTTATATTCTTCGTTTTCATGATTTTTCTCGAAAAAATTGACCGTTTAGTTTGGAAGTTATAAGCTTTTTAAAAAAACACACATTTTTGTTAATAACAAAAGAACCGTGATAGCTGAAAAAATTATTTTTTTTTTTAAATATAGGTTTTTTTATGCTCTTTTGAATGCTACGCATTTGATTTAAAAATTTTAATCCGATCATTAAAAAAATTCAAAAATAAATTTTTCAAAAATAAAAAATTCGACATAAAACAAAAACGCATGAGTGAATCATAAAAAATTATTTTCTCCCCGAATTTTGAATAAAAAAAAAACAAAAAAATAAGATCCACCCGGTTAAAATCGACCGCGTAGATTCGGATAAAGCGGTATACGCGCGCGCGGTTGAAGAACGACGTATCTCGGCGCTTTTACGGCCAGTACACGGCTAGTATATACGGCGAAATACGTCGTTCTTCAACCGCGCGCCGAGATACGTCGTTCTTCATTTTCGCGGCGAGATACGTCGTTCTTCATCCGCGCGCCGAGATACGTCGTTCTTCACCCGCGCGCCGAGATGCGTCGTTCTTCGTCCGCGCGCCGAGATACGTCGTTCTTCATCCTCGCCCCGAGATACGTCGTTCTTCGTCCGCGCGCCGAGATACGTCGTTCTTTACCCGCGCGCTGAGATACGTTCTTCTTCCTCTCAGCCGTCGATATGTGATATAGATAATATGTGTGCGAATTTTCATCTAGATCGTACGATTACTTTTTGAGATATTTGATTTTGAAAATTTTCTTATTTTACAAAGTCATTTTCTTTGTCGCATGATAACTAGAGAAAAAAAAATTGGTTTAATCATGTTGAAATTTTATGGAGATCTAGAGTTTATATATTATCGTATAAGTCCTTTAGGTAAAAGAATTGTCTCATGATTTTTAGAGATATTTGAGGTTAAAATTTTTTTACGGTTTCTTTCAAAATCGTAATTTCTCAATGACGACTTCATTTATTAGCTTGAAATTTATAGACTATTTTATATGCGATAAACGCAATACCTGTGTAAAATTTAATTCAGATTATATGGTTATTCTTTGAGATGTTTGATATTTAAAATTTTAGTATTTTTGAAAATGGCTTTCTTTGTTGTCGCACAATATATAACTACATTAAAATTGTTTTAATTTCTTCGATATTTGGTGGAGATGTGGAGTTTGTGTATATTATTTATTAGAAGAGTTCTTAGGGTAAAAGATTCGTTTATGAATTTCAGAGATATTTGATGTTAAAACTATTTTAGCCCTCTTTTAAAATCGTAATTATTGGGGAATGCATTTATGTATACTAGAAAATGGAAATAACATGCGCTATGCGCTATGCGCGCGTGTTATGTACCTGCTTTTGTTTTGCAATAGCCATTTATTATTTTTAAGGTTAGAACCTTTTTCTTACATCGGAAATTCCAGAAAGAGCACACAAATACGGACAGGCATACTACTAGAGACAAGTACCCTATGTGTGAAATTTCACAAAGAAAAGATAATTTGAAGTAAAGGTTATTTAGGAATTTTAAAAGGTTTTGACGATAATATTACAATCAATTATTTTACTTATTTTTCACACATAATTTAAAAAAAAAATCACAGCTATTATTTTATTCATATTTTATATATAATTTAAAAATTAATACTTTTTAATCTTCATAAATGAATTTAATTATAATTATGTCATAAATTGTTGCAAAAATTATAAATTTTATTATTAAAACTTAATGAAAGGAATAAGCAAATTAAGTTTGAGGAAGCCACGGGCCAATGAATTGGCAGCGGTTTCTTCTTTATGCGATTAAAAAAATGGCTTTTCTCTAAATGATTTGAAAAAGTTTTTTCACAACTGTTTTAGCATGTACTTTCAAGAAGTCAACTGCAGATATGTGTGCCTATTAATAAACGACTTACATAATGAGTTATTTAAGGGTTACCAGATTTTTGCAAATATTGAATTTTTTTTTCTATACTGCTTCTTAAAAAATGGCTTTGCATTTTTCTAGATCTTTATAATAGAAAAACCTTTGTTTAAGAATAACAAATAATATGATTTGTTACTCATCAGTGTGCCGCTTATAAAATTTATTTTACATTACTTTGAATGATGTTATTAAAAACGAAACTTGTTTTAAAAAACACAATTAATCGCTAGCACACTGACGAAGTCAATGAAAAATAACTTTTGTGTGGCGAGATCGATACATTTTATCCCTCATAAAAACATATACCGCATGTCGAAATAAGCAAGTAAGCAGTTTTTCACTTACTATATAAAAACTGATGACTTGTACATAGAAAATATTATTACGAATTTCTAGATGTTCCCATAGCTTTCATATGAGTTATCCGGTAAAAAAAATGGCTTTGAAAAAAAACGAGTAACGCTACCACTTTTTCACTATTTAAGGTCTAGAAAGGAAGAAAAAAGGTCATATGAAAGTGTGCTCTTTATTTCTTTTTTCAATTTCCTTCTAGCTCAAATTTGAAAAGTTCGGCGGAATTACTCATATAGATATACTAACTCATGCTATTCTTGTTCTTTTTATCATGTGCCTTTTTATATCTGGAGGGCTGTATGGTGTTCTTGTAACCATCATAGACATAAGAGAATAAAGACTCTAAAACAGCTATAGAATACTATAAACTACAACGAACAAACCCAAAAAACCTTGTCTAACATAACCTTCGGACAATAACATCAATTTTTAAAAATCAGAATAGATTCAAGATGAACTAATTTATTTTAAGAAATATTGTTTAAATATTAGAGGTGGGTTACTTTTTTATACTTATCTGAATTTTTACTAATAATATAGTATTGGTATTGTTCGATAATAATATTAAACATAAAATGAAAACGAAAATTCACTTGGCTTGACAAGGGTTAATAACATACATTAATTGTATGATATCATTATTAATTAGTATGAATTTGATTTTTGAAACGTACATAAAAATCTTTAAAAAATTGTAGTATATAATGTACTTATCTTACGTTGGTATTTCAAAGATATAATATGAGTGATATGCAATAGATTTTCAGTATATTTGTGATTTTTATATGAAGGACGAGCAAGTGATAACACTTTTGTGTACGTATTCTATAATTGTATTGTTGCATTCTATAATGTATACCAAAGTACTGTTATATTAATCTCGTGATATAAAATTATGCGTTATGAACAATGGAAAAGTCTTAACCGTGACAATTGACAAGTATATACAAAATTTCATTGAAGAACCTATCGGCATCTCTTAATTTTTCCAATTTAATACTTATAAAGTACTTATAAAATACTTAATATATTTTATTTATAATTCAACATTTTTTTTAAATTCTTTTTTTTAAACTTTGAGATCTTAAAATGATATTTTTAACATATATGAAATTGTTCACTATAGTTTGAGTCAAAGGTTTTAGACGCATCCCATTAAAATTCATCAATCAGTTTAGCCTGTAGTTTACTGCTGGTCATAATAAATTGTAGTTTCCAATAGAGGACTTTAAAGATATAAATAAAAATATTACAATAATAATATATATATCCTGTTCCCTTAATGTGTATTATGCGCTTTACATAATGCCAATTGTTCGGGATTGTAGTACCCGAAGTGCCCGCTAGATGGCGAGCGCCAAACACGCTACCTTCAATGAAAAACATCACCCCAAATGTATAAGTAGAGGCTTACGGCATGCACTCGGCCTCCCAAACGCCAAACGCTATTTGGCCGTACTTACACTTACCCTTTGCTTTGCTTATTGCTCATTTCCTATTTACATTTGCTTTTGCTGATAATACCAGTTCTCGTATTATCTGTTATATTACTTTACTTTGCTTTCTTGCTTGCTAAAAACTCATACTGCTTTTGCCAATAATTCGAGAAGCTCTCATATTATTTGCAGTTACACTTTCCCTACTTGCTCAAACGCATTTTGCGTTCATATTTTCTGCAATCAATTTTCGCTCTCGAGCGGAGTTGGTTGCACAGACTCTTGAAGTCTTTATTTTTCCATTTTATTTCTTCTCGCTGACAAACCCTAATAATATAAACTCTCGTATACGTTCAGTCATATACCAATACTAAGAGTGATTTGAAATATTTACTACTCTATGACGAGAACATAATTTAACAAAGTTTATTGATGAAATAACGGATGTATATGTAACAATTATTTTATCTTCTTGCGTTTTGTTTTTATGTATTTTTTCAGATTAATCATGAATACTACAAGTAGAAAAAATGTATAAAATGTGGTATGAGCACTAAAAAAATAGGTCGTTCCAAAAAATATATTAATACACATGCCGAGGCGGTTGACTTTGAAGAGTACATCGACAAACCTGTAGCAATTGGTGATTTTGTATGTCCTAAATGTTACACAGCTTTTACTTTTACTTTAGCTAAGAAGAAAAAATCAGAGTCAATTCAAAATCATCCAATGACTTCAACTATCATTCAACCCGACAGTCAAGATACCCCTACTTCATCGGCATCAGCACCTTCATCGCAGTCTTCTGGAGATGATCCATCTGTCAAGTACACAGAAAGTGACTCAAATATGAAGGAAATGATAGAATTACCGTTCAAGAGGCCAGTATCTACGCATAAATATTGCTTCATATGTGGGAAATCGTCCAATATAGTTTCTGTTCCATTTGAAGCCCGTAAACAAGTTTGCGTAAACAAATGTGCTAATGGTATGAGAACGATCGGTAGCTGTTCGCATGTGGCAGCAGTAATATATTATCTCTCCCATGCAAGATACCTGTCAAAAATAATGAGACCAGCTGAAAAACTGTCGAAAATATTTGAAAGAGAAGGCATCACACCTGTTATAAATAATGATGTGATGGACTGATTTGTAATAAATCTTAATTTTTTTTCTAATAAAATATAAGTTGGTACATAACCCTGATAAAAATTCTGTTATTCAATTAATGTTTGAAAAAACTTACCGACAAACGTATTACTTACCATCCAGTGGCATAAACCGTTTAGAATATATTAAAAATCTACGATTTTTGGAGTAATGATATCGGCGGAAGATGGTGTTTCTCTTAAGATTTTAAGTTTTCTAATTACAAACAATATAAAGTAAATCAAATTGATTGTTTTTGTGTTGAATCAGACAA
Organism: Torymus aiolomorphi; assembly: GCA_036365515.1. Lineage (NCBI taxonomy): Eukaryota > Metazoa > Arthropoda > Insecta > Hymenoptera > Torymidae > Torymus > Torymus aiolomorphi. Next base: position 42,442,981 of record CM070873.1, on the reverse strand, counting down.
TAGAATATGTTTATGACTATTTGCCTGTTATCCAGCTGAAAAGACCTGTAAAAAATCGCACAAAATATAGTTGTTCTCTCTAAAATCGATATTTAGTTGTTTTAAGTTTTGTATAGCTTATGTACTGTTATTCCCAGATACAAATACAGTGACAAATATGATTATCACATAAATTCCATGTCATCCGCTGAGATAAACGTTAAAAAAATATAAAAAAATCTCGATTTTATGTAAAAAACCGTAGGAAAATTGGTGAATATATGATTTATTTTTCCATATCCCTGATTAAAAAAACCCATTCATTCCTTTAAAAAGCTGTTAGTTGAATCGACTTTAATGAGGATTTTTTACTGACTTAATACATGGACTATATAGGGAATTTAATAGGATCCAATAGGATTTAATATTTTTTTTTAATCAGGGATTCCATATTGTATGATTCCAAACAACATATTTAAAATAGAAATATATAATTTTGATACAAAATAGGTCAATACAAACCTTTTTAGGTGAATTTCATGTCAAACAATGAGTAAAAATACCGAAAAATAGGGAAAAAACGGGTTTTTAATTTTTTTAACCACTGCGCACCAATTTTAAAAATCGGAAAAAATTTTTTCTAATAATTTGACACAAAATATAATATATATTTTTTCCAAGACATCGTCTATCGTAATATTTAAAATACAGCAATTTGAATATCTCGAACACTTAAAAAAATTTGAATTTCGAGCCAGAAAATTACGAAAAAATTCATACTTGTAGGTTTTAATTTTTTCTTTAATTTCCCGCAAACCCGATTTTAAAATATCAAAAATTCGCCAAGATAACGTAAAAATGCTCAAAATGACAAAAAGGGGCTTTAAAAGGGTATGTTTGGGGGTAGGGCCCTAACACCAGTGGGAAACGGTTTCTTTAGTAATAAGAAAAAAGATTCTCTTGGTCTGATAGTTCGAGGCTTGGGGGTCTTTTTTACCATCTTACCCTGCTAGGCTCTTTCGCGCGACTGTCTGTATATATTACGTCTCTTTCGGAACGAACAGTCTCATCACTCGGCCGTGTTTGTCTGTTTTATAAATTGCGGGAGGGGGGGGGGGGGGGGAGATGAAGGAGAAACATTGGAAACGGATGAATAATGTAAAAAAATGAGAAATAATGAATACAAACCTCTGAATAGCAGTCTCGGCTGCTGTAATACCCTCGAGAGCCATTATGATTGATGGTCTGCGTGTCTCACTCTCGCCGGCGATAACCGCGCGTAAGCAGGTTCTTTGTATCTCGTTGATCTTTCATCAAGTTTAATAGAGTTTTCAAAATATGAGTCAAATATTAAATCTATTCGATTTACTTAATGTTTTGAGATAATTGTGATTGAATTACAAAAAAAAAAGTAACGAAATCATCAAAAGTTTTTAAATTTTTCCATTTTAATTGTCTGCACTTTAACATTACATCAATTATCAAAGTAGCATTACTTAAATCATTACAATTTTCGTAATGACCTTTTGAAAACGCTTCTATTTCAGTAATTAAATCACATTTACTCTTTTCTTTTCTCATCGTACCATCTTCGTTGAATAAAGGATTTTTTTCAGTTAGTTCAAAGGAAAAGCGACAGATAAACTTTTATTGCAAGAAGTCATTTCTTCCTGAGCAGATAAAAAAGTTTGAAGCTTTACCTTAGAAATTGTGTCTGATAGGCTTTTTGATTTTTCAACAAATCTTTCAGAAAAGAATTGTTTGTAAAGATTACAACCGTTTTCGAAAATATTTAATAGACCTTCTGTGCATTTATTTGTTGTCAATTGTTGTGTAATAATGTTTCGCAAAGGTTCTTCGCCAGTCTTAAATGGGTTACAATGCGAAGAAATGTAAGCTATAATTCTATCAACTTGTTTTATATGTCGTAAATCGGCTAAAATCATGATGCATAGGCAATTCGTCATTTTCTGATGCTACTCGTGTGATTTCTCTGAAGAAATTTTTATTAACAAGAAGTTCGTGGTATGTCAGATTCCAAGCAGTAACATATTGCTTTGTGATAGTAAAAAAAAAAAGTTTTTGAGACAATGTGTTAGGAATATGATAGTAGTAATCGGCATATTTAGTCAAATAGTTTTGAATTTCTCGGCATGAATTTATAATAATAAAGTAATTCATTTCTGAGAGGTTAGAAACATGTACTTTTGTTTGACAGTTGTCACAATGTTTATCTGATCTGATGTCCTCCAGCTTATCCAAATAAATTGTACATTTAGGACATATAACATGATATCTTACATCAAAATCAGTATTAAACAATTTATCAAGCATGTACCGTGATTGAGGCAATATAGGCTCTAAAAACATGGAATTTACTAATTGCATTAGTTCTGACAAAGCAGTCAATGTTAAATTATTCTTTATTGAATATTTTAATATCATTAATAGTACATCGGCTGGACTTTTATCCACAGATTGCTGAACAGCCTTATGAAAATAACAATAAAAATAATTTTTTTTATTTTTCGACAAATACATAGCTGTCTTACGGCTAAAAAACGTCAAATTCCTGTGCCACTATCGTGTCGATAGCACTCGTCCTTCCTGGGTTTCAGTGAGGTGACCTGCTATCTTCATACGAAGCTGACAGTACTATTGTTATAATAAATGAAAAAATAATATTTCACTATTGGAAACTACCTAGTTTTGTTACGGAAAAAAGCGGCAAATTCCTATGTAAGTGCCGTTGTGATATCTGTTGTTTTTAAGTAGTTTGAGACAGGTGCTCTGCCAACTTCGGTGGAAGTTAGCAGAACATTCGCGTTTTTTTAAAAATATGGTCGCGGCAAAATTATCAATTCCACGGATAATTTACGGATAATTTACGGCAAATTATCCAATAGTTTATTTTACCTTGTGTTAAAAGTGTTCTGCCAACTTCAAAGACGTGACTTTTATAACATTTGAAAAAGTTGAAATTTTTTCATTTTGAGAATAACAAACAGAAGTTCGTTCTCTGTGATTTTATTTCCTTATTTAAAAAGTCATATAAAACTCTTTTAGACTGAGCGTTTCATGTAACGAAAAGAGGCTTTTAAACATTTATGCAAAATAAATTTTTAAAATATCCATATCTTAATTTCATCACCTAAGATCACCTCGCCCCCGCTTCTACGGGTGATAGTCAAAGCTGCCTCTACTTTCCTGCGTCGCAAAGAAAAATAGCCGAGCTCTAAAATAGGCGAATACGGCAAAGTATACATCCCGAGATGCGCAGCAGCAGCAGCAAGGATCGTTTGTACTCATCAGCGTATACGCGCGCGCGACTCTCATCTTCTACGCCTGCGCGAGCGCGCGCGTGCACTCGTTAATATTCATCAGCAACACGGACGGCCGAAAGACACTCGCGGAGCGAAGGCGAATTGTCGTTAAGAAGATTCATTTGGAGATGGTTTTTTCTTAGAGTCGAGAAAAGGCGAGAGGTTAGTACGTATATGAGTTGTACTGCAGAATGTATATAAAAGTGTATATAAAAGATTGTGAACATGAACATTTCTTAAGGAAGTGGATTACGTGGAAATGTTCTATTCGATTTTTCCTTTTTTAAGTTGGTGCAAAGGATATGTAAGGGGATCCAACATGTCTGATTGAATAGACAAACAGGTAGATATATGCATGGAAGCGTATATGACGTACGTTAGGACCCATGGGGAAATTGCCGGAGTTGACAGTCCGGGCCAATGCTGCTGCACTACTCGTAGACAGTAAATAGTCAACGACATACTGGCCCATTATTGTACCAACACTGGTTTGATAAGAATGGACCAAAGTTAGAAGGCAGTACTGGCCCAACGAATTTGCCGTGATTCAGCCAAGATATATATGGCAGAATGCAGACTGCCGGTGTTATGCCAGTGTAAAACAAAAGGCTATTCATCATAACCTCTTATTTAACCTCTTATTTTTCAAAAAAATTATTTTTTTAATAATTGTACTAATCGCACGTGCATTATATTAGTAGCATACCTAAATAAAGATATAAATAATAATTCATAAATTTACCGTTAATGTCTACACATTGTATCATATTCGTAAATAAAAAGTGAAGTGTCGGCTGCGATAGTAATTTCTATAATGGCCCAGTACTGATTTCAAATATCGGCTCGTTCTTATTATTTCTGTATTGACCCAATAATGACGCAGTACTCTTAGCCAGTACCGTATATGTGGCAAACAGTACTGTGCCAACATTGGGCCAATAGGGTATTTCTCCATGGAGACGTTTAGAACAGGTTGTCGCAGCGCTCGTCTCTTGAGCATGTGACTTCTCGGGAAAAAATGATTTATATATAGCCATATATATACTCATATATAAATATATATATTTATATATACTTATATATAAAAATCTGCATGGACATACATGATTATATATGCCCTGGTAGAAAATTCGCCATACTTTCTGTCCAGTTCACTAACTAATGTCCAGATTTTTTAGGATAATTTGGCCAGACCTGCCCAGAATCTGCTGAAGGATTGCAATCGTTAATCAGTTTATAACCTTGAACCGATAATGTTAAAATAATATACTCCTTAGCATATTATATTTATTTAAAATATACTCATGTCCCTATCACTTTTAAGTTTTAACTAAAGATATGCTCCAAAAGTGCAGTATCATAATAAGCGTGTATATTATGTAGGGCCATACATACAGGCAGATGCGCACGCAGGAACGTCTGCTCTCTCTCTCTCTCTCTCTCTCTCTCTCTCTCTCTCGCTGCGCTCGGGCAACAAATTCGACTCGCACGTGAATCAGCTGCTTTGCGCACTAGTTGCGTAATGAACTATTTTTTTTAACGGAGTATGCGAAACTCGCCTTTTCGTACCTGTTTTGCGTGCGCGAAGTAGCTGTTTCACACACGGCGTTTGCGAAGTACGCGCATGCGCAGATCAATTTACTTCGCGCACGCTTCTCGTAAGAGCGTGCGCAAAGTAAGTATGCCGCCTCCCGCGCTCGGCTTCTAATCTCCTTATCTTGTCATTGACTCGTGTGATTGTTGCTCTCGCTACGCTCGAGCGTCAAACTTCGCACTCGTCAAGTATGTACATAATTAATGTTCTCCGAGTGTCGCTCACTCCGTTAAAAAAAATAAAGCTCGATACACATGGGTGAAACGGGTGATCGTTGCACGAGTGTTTTTGTCGCTCTCGCTTCGCTCACGCGACAAACCACACCCGTGCACGAATCACCCACTTCGTATACTTGTATCGAAATGTACTATATAACCATTATTTCCAAATTACGTATCATATATTGCCGAAAACATGTCATGAAATATCAATACATGAAGAAACAAAATATCCAAATAAAGTTTACCATTTACGTGTCCTTTGTTATTAGTGTTACTTGTTTGTTTATTACATAACAGATTTGTTCTTTTGCCTTATTATTCCCTTACTGAGAATGTTTAGAAATTTTAAATGAATATTATTATTTTGTTGTTTTGTCATATAAACGTAATACTAAATCATATATGAACAGCTTATCATAAGTTATAAATATTATTACAATACCTGTTTGTTAATATAAAATTGACTAAGATTATTTGCAGAATTATGTATACTATATACGAGGGTCATTTGACAAGTACCTAGCCTCACCGCCAGATGGTGCCACTATCGCACCAGAAATACACTACAGTGCAGGGGGGGAGGTATTTTATCAGAATGGTAAAATGTTAGATGGGTATTTTTTCAGAAAATATACTATCGTTTAAATTATTTTTCGAATCCGATACTGTTGATTCCGAACAGGAGTTATTCAGAATACACAAGAAATTATTTTCGAAAAGAAAATATCAGAAAAATTTGTGTCTATAAAAATTGAAAACAGATTGCATGAAATTATAAAAATACTTTTTACTAGAAAAATAAAATTCCGAAAAATCTCAAACGTTCATTCCTATACGATTTTCAGCTCATTTGTCGACATTTTAGCTTTTCTGAATCACTGCATTTTCTACAATTTAATCGTTAGGTAGAAATGGCATTCGAAAAATTGACATGACATATCATATAAAAATAATTTAATGAAGATATTATGGCCTTCTTGCCAAATTTTTTCGAATTTTTATATATTATACATTTTTAAACATTCGGAAAATTTACCCTTCTATCATAAGATATTCTAATTTGTTTTTTTACCTTTCTGAGAAAATATCCATCTAACATTTTACCATTCTGATAAAACACCTCCCCCCCAGTGCAGTATCTTCCTGTAAACGGTTACAGACGAAATTTCAGCCGGATCGGAGTTGTAGTTTATTTTTGAGAGCGTGTGAAAGCAAATGTGTCCGTTGATTTTTGAAAAAATGGAGAAAGAACAATATCGGTCGGTGATTCGATTCTTGTTTTTGGAAGGGAAATCGCGCAGTGAAATTAAAGAACGCTTGGATACAGTGTATGGGGATGCTTCTCCTTCGATGGCGACCGTTAAATTTTGGTATAACGAGTTTCAACGTGGTCGTACGTCGGTTTTTGATGATCCACGCCCAGGTGCTCCGAAAACAGCCACTACGGAGGAGAACGTGACAAAAATACACGATATCGTTTTGTCAGCCGCCGATTAAAGGTGCACGAGATAGCTGCGATAGTAGGCATCTCAGAAGAACGCGTGTGGCATATCCTACATGAGATTTTAGGCATGAGGAAGCTGTCAGCAAGGTGGGTGCCGCGTTTGCTGACTGCAGACAACAAGCGCATCCGTGTGACCAGTTCAGAGCAGTGTTTGGAGCTGTTTAATCGCAATCCAAAAGAGTTTTTGCGTCGTTACGTGACCGTCGACGAAACATGGATTCACTACTACACTCCAGAGACCAAGGAGCAGTCAAAACAGTGGACCTTACCCGGTGAACCTGCTCCGAAGAAGGCGAAGACGGTCCCGTCGGCCGGAAAGGTGATGGCCACTGTTTTCTGGGATTCTCAAGGTGTGATTTTTATTGACTATCTGGAGAAGGGCAAAACGGTCACAGGACAGTACTACGCCGAACTATTGAGCCGATTTGACGCCGTGTTAGAAGAAAAACGGCCCCATTTGTCTAAAAAGAAAGTGCTTTTCCACCACGATAATGCACCGGCTCACACTTCTGCACTCGCCACGGCTAAATTGGTCGAATTACGCTACGAACTGCTGCCCCATCCACCGTATTCTCCACATTTGACTCCGTGCGACTTTTTTTTGTTTCCGAACCTAAAAAATTCGCTCGCCGGGAAGAGATTCCACTCCAATAACGAAATAATCGCCGCCACGGAGGCCTATTTTGCAAACCAAGAGAATACATTTTTTTCAACGGGGTTAAAAAAATTGGAACACCGCTGGACCAAGTGTATTCAACTAAAAGGAGACTACATTGAAAAATAAATTTTATTTTTTGTAAAATTTTGGTGTTTTCATTTGTAGGCTAGGTAATTATCAAATGACCCTCGTATATATCATAATATCGTATCTCAAAATTGTCATCCGTATACAAGATCATTTACTTTCTTGTACAATTTATGATTATATTTACAACTTTAAGCATATCATGCATTATAAAAGTATAAGCATAATTTTAAGAGTTTGTTGATGACAATTGATCGGTCTCCATTGCATCAGCTGCTTGTAAATTAGGATCAATCTCCTTTCCTGTCTCTTGCAATTTTGATGATTCATTTTTGAATTTTTTCCAAATGGAAAAAAGAATTTTCTCAGTAGATGGCTCTTGTTGCATTTCATAAACCTTTAAAAACATTTCTTGGATATTTGGCGGTATTTCTGCTTCTCTATCTAGCAAATGTTTCTTTGCAATATTAACATCTTCACTACCTTGTGTATCTACTACATTCAGTTCAGATAGATTTTTATGTCTTGTAGATATACATTTAGTGTGTTAATAAAAAAAAAAAAAAAACATTTAGTGTAATTTATACCATTTGAGTTAAATGGGAATAATCCACATGTCTTAAAAGCTTTTTTTACAGTGCTATTTTTTACTTTTGAATAAGCACTGAAAAAGAGAGGAGCAAAATTAATTTTTGTAATAGTTTTTGTCGTCGATTGCTTGTGTTCTTGAACAATCTTTTTCCATTCGATTTTTAATGGGTGAAAAATGCCTACATCATATGGTTGAATGATGTGAGTAGCATTTGGTGATAAGTACACTAATAAGATTTTTTTCTCCACACAGAAGTCATGAAATTCTAAACTTATGTGAGATTTATGACCATCTATGAATAATATGACAGGAAACTTGATACTCCTTTCCACGAGTCAATTATAAAATACATTGGCCATATACTCATAGAAAGTAGCGCTCACCATCCAGCCTGATGGACTTCTGCCCACAGCGACGTTACTGGGTGTACCTGCCATGATATCTCGTGGGAGTCGTTGTTATGGATAGACAATTAAAGGATCAATACTTTCCCCATTGGCAGCATAGCAGCATAAGACTGTAATTGATTCTTTTTCTGACCCTAAGGCAACAGTGTAGTTATTTCATACGTACTATTCGCATCAGGACAACGACGCCCCCTGTTTATGCAAACGCACGCCCAATGTTTACCTCTTTGCAAACCTAATTTTGACTTTTAACTATAGTCTACAAAATAGTAGCTTTATCAGTCAGTCCACCGCGAAAATTTTTACTGTTTGTGAATCCGAACTTATTTTGAGAATTGCAAATAAAGCTTATCTTTATTAAATGTTTATAAAGTGATTATAAAAATCAATGTCAAACAAGTTATATCTATCTGTATGAAATTCAAGAATATTCGACTGATGTATATAAAGGATTTATAAACCACGATGTACTCTGCGACAGTCGACGATTAAAAATTTAGCTCTTCTGGCAGTAAAAAATGGTCTGGTTACCGCAAAAAAATACGCAAGCCTGCGGGATAAATCCTTCGCAACCATTATGCCAGCCAGAAGTGTTCGCCTTTATGGCTTTTCTGGTGCAGTTTTTGGGTCACTCTTACGATAAAAATTTTAGTGATAATGAGAAACTAATCTCAACCAGTTTCAGCTCGGACGATGAAAGTACTGAGTATGATTTTGTTATTGTTGGAGCGGGAAGTACCGGATGCGCTCTAGCTAATCGCCTTACTGAAATAAAGGATTGGAACGTATGTTATGATATTTTAAATCACTATATTTTTTAAACGGAAAAATAATTTGCAAGCTTCTATTCATAAATCAATACATTGAATCATAAATCATTTTTGTGAATAGTTGCTTATTATTATGGTATAACAAAGGAAAAAATTAAATTTTTTACAAAATCTCTAATCCATATAAATCCATAATTTAAAGGAAATATATCCTAAAAAATTTCATTACTATAAAATACTAGTCAATCCCATTATTTCCAATATCGACTAGAAATTTCCTACAAAATAACTTCTTGATTTCCAAAAACTAGATACTTGTACTTGAAGCAGGTGACGAAGAACCTGTTATTGCTGATGTAATATCAATGGTGAGGCATAGCAACATTGATTATGCTTATCAAACTCAACCAGAGCCATTTGCATGCGCTGAAAATAAAGGCAAATCGTGCTACTGGCCCCGAGGAAAAGTAATGGGAGGAAGCAGCTCAATAAACACCATGTGGTACGCCCGGGGATCCAGGCATGATTACGACGATTGGGCCAGTTACGGAAATCCAGGATAGAGTTATGACGATGTACTACCCTACTTTAAGAAGTCTGAGGATTCGAGAATGCACGGTGTGAGTAACTGTAATCACAGATTTTGAATCATTATCTATTCAGTTGTAATACACTTATCATTTCCCAAAATTAGACGCCGAAAGATCCTAAAAGTCATGGTCATGGTGGACCCTTAACTACTGGATATTTTGCTTTCGAAGACAAGAATTATCGGACCATTATACAAGCCTGGAATGAACTCGGATACAAGGAAATCGATTACATCACTGGGGGTAGCGTAATTGGTACAGCCAGATTGCAACATACATGTTATCCATGGAACTCGTCAGAGTGTTAATGGGGCATATATCAGACCGATTCGCGGCAGACGAAATAATTTGAAGATCAAAACAAACAGTTGGGCTAGAAAGATCATTATCGATCCTAAGACAAAACGGGCACAAGGCGTGGAGTATTTGGATGGCAGCGATGGTAAAGTAAAAAGGGCATTAGCAAGGAAAGAGGTTATTGTGTCGGCGGGTGCTATTGAATCTCCTAAACTTTTGATGTTATCTGGAATTGGACCAACAGTACACCTGCGAGAAGCGAAGATTAAAGTCGTAATAAATGCATCAGTCGGAAAACATCTTTATGACCACGTCAATATCCAATCTTTTGAAATTAATTTGGATAATAAATCATCGGTGGTGGGAAACTTGAAGGATGTTCAGAATGACATTGTTTACTGGATGAACAATCACGAAGGTAAGATGTCCGCTGCGGGTGTCCATGATTCGGTCACGTTTTATCAAACACAGTACGAAAATCGAACTGGTGCACCAGAAATTCAGATTAGCATCGCAGAAGGACATTCTGGTAAAAATTATATGCCAAGCGCATACTACAATCAAATAATCATGGCGACTACTTTATTAACACCTAAAAGTAGAGGAACGCTAAAACTGAATACGACAGATCCCCTCCGCAGTCCTCCACTGATCTACGCTAATTATTTCAAGGATCCTCGGGACATCGACACCGCCATCGCAGGTATTAAAATACTAAAGCGACTATTCAAGACGAAGACCTTTCGAAAAAAAGGTTGGCAGGAGAAGTCGCTCGACAAATGCAAGCACCTCGATTATGATAATCGAAAGTACTACCTATGCGTTCTAAAGTACTACTCGGGTACAGGCTATCATCCCGTTGGTACCGTCAGGATGGGTCCACAGACCGATAGAGACGCAGTGGTTGACACCAGGCTAAGGGTTTATGGCTTAAAGGGCCTTAGGATAATCGATGCATCAATAATGCCTTTGCTAATAAGAGGGAATACCAATGCTCCTGTTGTTATGATTGCTGAGAAAGCAAGTGATATGATCAAAGAGGATTGGAGGTTGAGAACCAACAAAATTTAAAGCTGGAACTCACAATAGCGATGTGCAGAGAATGCAGGAAGTCAAAATAAATTATTGAATTGGCTACATAATAAAATAAAAAAATTATTTATCATAGCTTTTTGAGAACAAACAAATTTTATTTTTTAATATTAATACATCCGAGTCGCTTTTCATCCATTCTCCCAACCAAGCTTTTCGCACATAATCGCCATTAAATCGCACTCACCGGCTGTATTTACTTCAAAACACAAGTACAATCGTCACCCCTCCGCCTCTACTACGGAAAGATGACGACACCTGTTCGTGCGGGTGCGCGTAAATTACGCACCGCCGACAGCTTTATCGTCGCCGTCGTTGTCGACGTCGCCTCTCTCTGGGAATCCGGAAATCCACGCGGCGGTGGCGACGACAGCAGCGTTCGACTTGCAGTTCTTTCCCAATTTCAAGTTCGGCCTTTGTTCCATGCATGATATAAATTGTATGTTATTTCTAGCAACATACGTTTGGAGTCACTTAAAAAATATTGTTAGATAAAGGTTTTAATCAAAACAGAAAGGTGCCGGTATGATAGAAATCTTGTTAGTATTCGATGTAATATTAATGGTGTGCATTAAAATTAATGCCGAACTAAAGGAAATTGAATAAACTTAACGTAAAATTTCATTAGGAGCAATGATCAATTTAATGATTCAGTACCAAGCATTACATGATAGCAAAAAGGGGTTAAAAAACCGCTGCCAATTCATTGGCACGTAGCTTCCTCCAACTTAATTTATCGCTTCTACAAGTATCTATTATTTCAAATCTATAATATTTTTATTCATTCTAAATGTTTTTTCAATGATTTAAAACCAAACACAAAATTATTTATAAATTTTATCGGGGGGACTAGGGTAAAACAGAATGTGCTTGGAAATCTTTGATCTTTTCTAAAATCTACACAAGGCTATTGTTGACGTGCAGATCGTATGCCCTCTCCTCAAGAGTGTTTACATTATCATTCTACATACAATTGGCATGTCAATAATAGCTTCGAGTAGATTTTTCAAGAGGTCAAAGATTGATGAGCTTATTCGGTTTTACCCCAGTTTCGCCTATATTGTCATTCCTCCTTAAGCGAGGTAAAATTCTCTACAATTTTAAAATAAATTTCTGATTTTTGAAATGTTATTTTTCGATTTCTTGTACTTCAAAGTTAATATCTCTTATATATTGTTAATTATCGTGAAGTGGGATAAAATTTTCTACAATTTGAAGAAAAAAAGGTTGCGATAGCTATATTATTTACCGAGCTATTGACAAAAACATAATTTTAAAAAAATATTTTTTTAAGAATAAAATAATTAAAATAGGTACTTGGAAATTTAGTATAATACAGCATTATACATAAATTATAACAGAAAAAAATTTTGTGCCGATATCTATTTTAGTTTCAAAGATGTGGCAATTTAAAAAAAAAATAAAAAAATTTTAACCTGAAATATTTCTGAAATTTATGGACCAATCAATCCCGCAAATACACTCATCCTAGTTATATATAAAATCAATACCTCCTAAAAATTTCAAAGTAATTTAGTCAATTTTACTCCAGTTATCTGTTACGAGTGAGTTCTCGCAACTTTTAATAATAAAAAGTGACGGACCCTGGGATCGAACCAGAGCCGCCGACTCGCGAGTCAGAAACGCTACCATCAAGCCACGGCCACCACCGCTCGGCTTTCTGTTAAAGTGGTTCTATGAAAATGTCATTGAATGCGGACATTTACAAAAAAAAATATATTATTATTCTACAGATGCTGACAAATTTTTTAGTATCTTTTTCAATACAGGTTGCCACGAAAATTTTTGAGTAAAAAATTCTTGAAAATGTATACTTTTACATGGCAATTCATTTTCGTGTCAATAGAATCATGTGTTTTGAGTAGAAACTTCCAAAATAAATATAGAAGCCGAATGCGGAGGAAGTTAAGAAAAAGAGTTGGTTAAAGTTTAAGACTTAAGCTTTGCAATGATCACTTCGAAAATGCATGGAGCCACGAAAAATTTTGAGATATTAATGATTATAAACACAAATAGCAGATGACGTGCACGAGAGCGAGAAAGACAGAACCACGCACATGCCCGCCGCATGGTATAGTTTATGTTCTCGCTGAGCGCATAAACTATAATGCATCAGAGAACCACCTTAATCGGCGTCATATTGTAATCGGACGCCTTGCTTATTTCGTTCTTTCATATTCCTACGTGTATCCACACGTAAATCGACGTCCTCGCCGATGAAATCTTCTTTATCAGCTCCATATGCGCTGCTCGAACCTCGTGGAACTGCCACAAAGCACAGTGAAATTAATTATCCATGAGACTCTTCTTTATCTCTCATGGGTTCCGGTGCAGTTTAGCTACCGGCCCCTCAGTTGGGCGTCAAAATGTTACGAGTGAGCTCTCGCAACTTTTAATAATAAAAAGTGACAACCCCTGAGATCAAACCAGAGCCGCCGACTCGCGAATCAGAAACTCTACCATCAAGCCACGGCCGCCACCGCTCGGCTTTCTACTAATCGGTGTCATATAATTGTAATCGGATGCCTTGCTTATTTCGCTCTTTCATATTCGTACGTGTATCCACGTGTAACATATCGTTTGTCAAAGAAAATAAAATTTTTTGATAAATTATTTTTTTTCTCTGAGAATAATCGCAATCGAGACACGAAAATTTGGCAAAATATAGATTTATATATAAGATATACATAAACCACTGCCAATTCATTGAATAATATAACATTATCAATCAAATAATTTTTCTACCCTCCGGCCGGAAAGCGCCAACTTCCCGGCCGCTGCGCGAAACGAAGTTGCCTCTTTTCGGCGCCGTCGAGCAGAAAAATAGTATAAACACCTTGGCCAGTAAAAAAAAAAGCCTCACATCAAATGTTTGTCAAACTCGGCTTCGCCTAGGCCGACAATTACATGTGATCTGAAATATTTCTTATTTTACTGGGCTAGGTATGTAATATACTATCTAAACCCAAGTAGGTGGAGGAAGCGAGTTCCAGGCAGAAAAGTAGAAACACGCAGACAGACCACCTTTAAAACTGTTTATAAAATTATTTCTACACTCAAATAGGCGGGAGAAGCGAGTGCCACGTGGGAAAGGCTGGGCACACAGATGAGCTACCTCGGATAATTTAAATAAGGCCAAATACATCTCAAATCGAACAGTCAGAGTATGCCTATCACACCGATCATTTTGGAATCAAAGTATTGCTGTTCTTCTCGAAAAATGATTCGACACGTATGTTTTCATTTTTCGATTGCACTAAAATGACATCCGGTTAGCAACGTCAAAAATTTTTTACAAAATCCTAACTTTCAAATTTTATTTTTCAAGGTCATTTTCAAACAGTTGCCAATTTACGAGTTTTTTAAGTTTTTGAGTAAAGTATACGCGATCTTACTCAAATTAGCGCCTTCTTTCATGTTCTGCATGACATTTGCATAAAAATAAAAAAATGCATAAGTTATGCAGTTTTTACTAAAAAATGCACTTTTTGGAAAAATGCATTTTTTTTAATAACCCCATGTTTTTTTTATGAAAATTTAGATGAAGATAGGGAGTGTTAATACCTACCAAATCGTGTGTGTCGAATATTGCAGTTTTGCCCATAGAATGAGAAAAAAATAAAATAAAATACAATAAAATTTTATTAATTCAATATAAACGGATATATATATGTGTGTGTGTGTGTGTGTGTGTGTGTGTGTGTGTGAGTGCGTGTGTGTGTGTGTGTAAAGTAATACACACACACTCGCGCGCGCACACTCATGCGCGTAGGCACTACATAGGCAGTATACCAGTATACAGTATAGGCGGTATACAGAATCATATGTGCGTGCTTGTATGAGCTTATTATGTACTTACACATTTGTACGATAGATGACGGACGTTGAGCTTAACACTTGCCAATAACCGTATGGTTTTAGCTATATATAACTGTAGTATTTTTCAATACAATACACAGTTTTTTGAAATTTATTACAAATCTCTATTATATTAAAACAACCACTATGTCTGAGTATTTTTCAAAAGATAGAATTAAATGTCCCAATTTCTTTGGGAAACATAAGAAAGCCTACTATCTATCGAATAAAACACAATTCAAGCATTTGGATGATCTTGTTCATCCATTGAAATGTCGCTTTCCTAATTTACTTTTGACACCGTCTACAAGTATATGTAACGATTGCTATAAGTTTGCTTTAAAATTGATGGATGGCACTGACGATGAATTTGCCGATATCGTAGTCGATGTAGCGACTGAGAATGAAGTTGACGATATTGAAGTTGATATAGACGAAGACTTTTTACCAAGTACTTCAGAATGCATCGAAGAATTTAATAATGAAATAAGTACATCATTTTTAGGCTCTGTGTCACCACTTTAAAAAAAAGCCTTATTCGTGAAAAATCTACTGAAAATTACGTAAACCAAAAGAAAACAAAACTAATTTCAACATTTTCTAGTACCCTCGATACTAAGTTAAAGACACTCTATGACGTTTCTGTTGAATCAAATGAATCAACCACAGCTCTATGTCATTGCATGAAATGGGTACAAAATATTGGATTAATCCTACAAAAATGTTCTACGATATCAGAGAAAATAAAAATTCTGACTTTTAAACCTTCATCCTTTACAAAACATGAAATTTTATCTTTATTTCCAGAAATAACAATGTATATGATCAACAAATCGAGAAATCTTGTTAAAGAAAAAGGAATTTATTCAGAACCAGATGCAAATTCAGGTCATCCGATTGATGAAAACATGGAAAAAATTGTTATGGAATATTATATAAATGATGATTTTAATTGTTCAAGACAAAGTCCTAATAAATGTGACGTTGTTACAATTAAAGTTAACAATAAAAAAGAGAAAAAAGTTTAGCGTTTTCTTACTCGAAGTTTAAAAGAGACGTATAAAGTATTTAAAAATGATAATCCAGAATTGAGAATTGGAAAATCGAAATTTTATAGTTTGCGACCAAAATATGTCTTACTTAGCCCCATCAAAGAAGTTTGTCTTTGTATCTATTGCGCAAATTATGATTTATTTCTTACGAGCTTAATTAATTTTAGAGGGAGTAACGACACAGAGTTGGATGAAAGTCGGTCACAAATAATAAATGTAACAATGTGCTCTGAGCCATCTGATTTATGTTATTTACAAGAATGTAAATATGTCCAGGAATTAAGGGAATTACGTTTCATGTTTTAAAACTGCAAGATGTAGAAAGCACAGAAAGAATTACATATGCTTTGTGAGATAATGGAAACTTGATTAAAAAAACACTACCAATTTCTGCTTTTAAAGATGAACTTTCGATTTGGACCATGAAGGTTAGTACTCACATGTATGTAAAAAATATACAACGCAAAGCTATAAAAGCAGAAAGAGAAAGTGCTAAAAAAGACTTACATCATTTAGTTCTTCAAATAGACTTCGCTGAAAACTGGGCTGTGATTCATAATAAAGTTGTTCAAGGAAATCATTGGGTTAATGATCAAATTTGTATTTTCATAGCAGTGTCTTATGAAGGGGATTCGACACAAATTCGAACACAATTTCGGAAGCAGGGGAAAAGTGAACTTTTTTAGACAATTTTTACATGCTCAGACTTTAGCGTGCGTGGCACACGAATATGGATTACAGGACTGGTTTTCTAAGTTGAAAATAAAGATTTTCCACCCTGCCTCGTTTATGTGCTTCGCACGCTAAACTAATAGCAGAAAGAAATGCCTTAAAAAAAAGTTACATAAAAGTTAAAAGTTCCAGAGATTTCCCCATATAAGCAACACAGGTAAATTGTAATTAAATAGGACATGGAAAAAGATTCTGATTATAAATGGGAAACAGACTCCCATTCACATGAAAATTACTACAATCTATGATAAAAATTGCCATTGAATAATAACAATTACCAAAACAATAGCAATTTCTCCTATAAATTGTAGTAATTTTCATAAGAATATGAGTCTGCGTATATCAGTTACAACCAAATACAGTAACTTTTACCATCTTCTCCGTGTGCAATTCATTTGCATTCAGTAAAAATATTTGCAAATAAGTAAAAGTATTTTTTTTCCATATTTATTCATTGATAAAATAGAACAATAAACATTTGCGAAAATTAAGGGCAAATGGATTGCCAGTAATTTTTATATATTTTTATTCCAAATTCGAATCAGGTTTAAGTGTTCATTGAATATTAAAAAAGTTTTTCGTAATCAAGAGTGATTACATCTGACGGCTACCCTCAACTAATTTATTCGCTTTTGGAAAATTTCATGCAACACTTTACTGAAGATTTACAAAGACTTACAAAGAGTTTCCTATTACAAAGATCATGAAAGACCGAAGTACCTCTTCCATTACTCCCAATATTACACAAAACGAATAGTATAAAAAATTCTCATTTCACATAAAAACATTCGCACTATTAAATAACCAATCCCTTAAAAGCATTATGTTATATTCAAACTTCAATGCTTCCTCGTCAGGCATTTATTAAAAAAAAAAAATTCAGAGAACAACTAAAACTCGAGATTCCTTTCTTACCCTCTCCAAGCTATTACCCCGAACCTCTCCATTATGCGTTCAATCACACGAATATTTTCCTCTCTATCTCTCTCTTTAATGAACCTAAAAAAATTCCGATCTCAAATACGCCGCACTTCGCGCGAAAATTAAGGATCTTCTTCCAGAATCAAACTAATATAACCTTCTTTCCCGCGGAATCGAGAAGAAGCCCCGAGCTGCGCGTGAAAAAGACACCGAGTGAGGTAGAGTGAATATTAGTCGCGACGAGTAAGGGGGGGCGGGTAAAAAGGGAATTGTCGGTGAAAATGACGGAGCCATTATGTCTCTCACTTTCTCTCTCGTCGTATTTTTTCGTGCCGAGAAAGAGAGGGAGAGAAAGAGTCGATCGGCTATCGGATATTTTTGTTCGCGAGATAGAGGACAAGACCGAGAAATCGAGGCGCGAAGAGCGAACGGCGGAGTGGAAATGGACAGGTCTATTTGGTGAAAAGAGAGCGAGTGATGAGGAAGTGGAAGAGAGTAAGTATTATGTTTTTTGGTGGATGAAGGTATGCGGGTGAAGGTGATTTTTAATTTTTAAAGTGAAAAGAATATATTCAAGGAATTTCGAAAAGCAAATTAAATTTTTTTATTCATTCTGTTACTTATAGCAATAAAAAAACAAATTTGAGTTAGTAGTCGTGCTCTATAGGAAAGAGATTCGCCATTTGGTTGCTAAGTATTATAATTTGCAGGAGTCTAACAACCTTACAATATAATTATTAGTGGCAATGTATATGAAAAAATATGCTACCAGCGAAAAAATAATTTGTATATAGTTATATATGATTATATATATCCTCATGTAGAACTATATATAAATATATATGACTTATGTCTCTATATGACTGTGTATAAATGTGTATGGTCCAAGTGGGATATAATCTAGTGGGCTAGATTATAGTTTGCCTGCACTATTTGATAGAAATTTTGGCAACCAGCGGCACTCGTAAGAGAAATATAGGAAAGAATTTAATAAAATACAAATTTACAATATAGTGGGAACTGAATGGCGTTTCGTCCTTAAACGTATCCGGTGGACTCGTCAGGAAGATCAGAGCAAACATATCTTCGACGGCGACAAATCGATGTTACTTGGCCTTATTTAAGGAAGTGGAAAAGAACCGAACTAGGATCGAACTTCTAAAAAACAAACGTAGGAAGACAGAATACATCAGTGCCTACGTCAGCGAGAAATCCGCTCGAAAATGGATGTCTGTAGCAATGAGCGCAAACAAAGATGCCATTGTTGCTTGGTCCACCAAGGCACCTTCTTGGAAAAGCGAAGTTTTGAAGTGTACTTCCGAGCCTGCTATCGGCTTCGGTGCGGGCCCTTACGATCGAACCCTCACCCAGCTATATTTGCTGATGATGGTTGTAGAAAAAAGGCATAATGGAGGAGAGCTAACGGAAAACCTGTAGAGAACCACAAAAGGATTACAAAAAAAAATCTAATGAAGGTCTACAGTTTTACCTGACCTCCAGGGAAAGTCTCGTTAGTGCAGACGACGAAAATGTTTTTGAAGGGTTGGGATTCATCTTGAAGCATACAAATAGCTCTGTGATCAAGCATCAAGTATCAGTTGTTGCTAGGCTGCTCTAGTCTTCGTCTCGCTATGGCGAAACGTAACTTGTCGCCCAGCGACCTCGATGTCGTAATGCAAATTGAAAACTCTGAAGAAAAAAACAGAAAAAACTGGTGCTGATCAAGCACGAGAAAGACGGTGGGCATACGCTGTCAAAGTATGCCGGGACTAGGATCGAACTTCTGAAAGACAAACGTAGGAAGACAGAATAAGAATACGTCAGTGCCTATAACTGCAATGACAGAGTTATTTGCGCTTATTAATGCAATGTTTAAAACACAAATTTTGCCTGACTCACGATATATCGTTGACAAGTTACTAAATCGAAAAAATGGAATACAGTATCATGCAGTTTGCCCCATCTATTCAATATACTTAGGTAAATTTGGCAACATAGAACCAGTCAAATATTGTAGTATTTGTAATACGAAGACAAATTTAGAAAATCCGAGTAACACGAGTTTCTTTGTTTTAATCAACCCATCAACGTAAATTGCTGATTTACTGCACATTCATGAAGAACATTATGATTATATAATTAATAAAAGAAAACACAAGGTAGGCTGCATAGAAGATGTATATGATGGGAAGAAATATCGCCAATTCGTTAACTCATTATCGGAGCACGATAAACGTAATTACGTAACTGCGGTTTTAGTACAGATAGGGCATCAACGTTTAAAAGCTCGCAGTATTCTATTTGGCCAATATTTTTGAAAATTAATGAACTGCCCAAACAAGACCGTTCAAACAAGTTGATCACTTGCGGATTATGGTTCAACAAAAATAAACCTGAAATGACGGTTTTTATGGACAAATTCGTTAATTTGATTAATAATATCACTGATAAGGATATCCCATGTATTATCGAAGGAAAACAATAATTTACAAAATTATACATAGTATCCTCTTGCATTGACACGGTAGCTCGATCACCTATCCAAGGAATAAAACAATTTAACAGGAAGTTTGGGCTGCAACTGGTATCTATACCCAGGCAAATATGAAGAAAAGAGTATGAAATATCTTTATATTGATCCACCTCCAAGTAGCCGTAATCATCAATAATCTCCATCTGCACCCGTGTCGAAAAGTACTATATTTATAAATAAGACTATAATCTTATTTAAAAATTACACACGGAGAAAATTTTAAAACTATCGAATTTTTATGAAAATTATTATACAGAGATGTTGCAGTCCAAACTATTTGAACCGAAAAATAGTAAATTACGCAACTAGTGCGCAAAATAGGTCATTCCCGCAGGAGCCGATAAAAGCGACGAGTGCGGGTGACCTATTGCGCACGTGTTGCGTATACTATTTTTCCTAACGAGATGCGCAGAGTTCGATTTTGCCCACTTTGTTAGGAAAAATTTTTTTTCAACTCAGGCATGAAATAGGATCTTTTCCACGCGTGAAAGTGAGAGAAAATTCCGCATTTCGAGCGTATATTATGAAACTGGTGAGAAATAGCTATTTTTACCCTGAAAACAAGTGAGAATTGAACAGCTGGTGAGAAATGGCCATTTCTACCCTCAAGACAGGTGAGAATCCTCTCTCCCACTCACACACACGGAAAAGGCCCTGTCATGCTTTCATTAATAAAAATTCGGTGTGTAACACAGGAAGAAAAGCTATTTCAGACTCAGGTGAGGTGTTTGCAGCACTCGTCTCTGCCGAAGGTGCTCTTGAGTCCGACTCGTGCAGGACACCTCACCCTCGCTAGAAATAGCTTATTTTCTCCCCTTGTTGCATAATGTACTATTTTCGGATGTCTAACTTGTAAATTTTTCAGCTATCGAACTAGAAAAAATTTCAAAGTGTAAGAAACAAGATTAAAATAAATCTTTAATCGAGAGGCTACATCGCTGTCTTTAATCGTGAAACGAAAAAGTATTTAGTCGGGAAAAGACTTTTTTCAGACATTTAACCTTTTCTTTGAACTGACTTTGAAAGTTTCTGCAGTACTTTATACCTTTATAAAAAAAAAGGAATATAGACATACTCGGGACTGAGAATAGTAGAGAAAAAACTAGGATAAAAGAACATCAGAATGATAAAAACAATAAGTTGATGGTAGCAATACACGCAAAAAACACGTCACACACAATAGACTGGAATAACATTAAAATTTTAGACAAGGAAAGTAATTACAATAAACGGATAATTTCCGAAATGCTACACATTAATACATATAATAATACGATCAATAAAATAGAAGACACGCAAAATTTGAATTCTGTATATAAAGGCCTCTTACGAAACCTGCGTTTAAATGTAAACAAAACTGCTCTCATATAAATGTACAGCGTATACGTTCACTTGCGATAATCTATTGACAAAGTTGGTCGAAGCTATGTTTGCTCCATCAGCTGATACTGTAAAAAACTTTGGTAATTATTTTCTGTTGTATTCTCAGTATAACTCATTATATTTTTGAACTGTTTTTTAACGTTGTGCTGTTTGTTATCTATGTTTTCTTAATAAAGCCTGAAGAGGCCAGAAAACTGTCTGGCGAAACGTCGCAAATAAAAAAATAGACTGAAATTCATTTTCACCTTGGACATTGGCCCTCAAAGGATTCATTATTCCTACCTATTAAAATCAATAAACAATGGAGGGTGGCACACTGCACAAAAAAAATCACACGAGATTTGTCAGTAGACACACAACACCCCACACACACACACACACACACACACACACATACACACGCGCACGCACGCACGCACACGCGTACGTATACCCGCACGGACGTTTTCAAAAAATACTGTATTTCTATTCTACATGTCACAAAACCGGTAAATTTATACTCCAAAATCTCACTTTTAGCCACGAGGAACATTTAATGGCAAAATTATTAAATAATAAATAAACATTGTTTAACACAGCGATAAATAAATTTCTGCGATTTTAAGATCCTCGATTAAAATATCCCGATTATTCACGGCATCAGAATTCGCTCGCATTTATTCTCACGCGTTTAATTCATCGATGCTATTGTAGCTCGCCATTCCTTTACTTACACGTGCATTTAACTAGACGCGCAATGACTCACATCCTTGATTAAAAAACTTCCTTCGAAATAACTCATTAAAACTGCATCGCTTTCAAAACTGTCAACGAACCCCCCTGCCTCCCGTCCCAGGAAACTCCACCTTTTATCGCCCGGAGATTCGCAAGCTCGCGCGGACACAAACTTCCATCTCTCGGGGTCGACGTATTTATGACCCCCGCCGTCTCGTATTAGCCGCGCGTATATGGCCCCCGCCCGCGCGATATTATTTCGCCCGATAAATCAAGCATCCGTGAATTTATTCGAGAAAGAGCTGTGGAAGGCTTTTTTTCGTAGAAAGATCGGGATAAACTAATAGCAGAAGGGTGGTAACATGTGACGTGAGACGATGGAGTTTGAAAAGCGCTAGGTGATTGGATGATGAGTAGAGGTTTGTATTGCCCAATTTTATTTTTTGATATCGCTGAAATCTCAATTAATATAAAATTAATATCAAATTAATGGCCAAATCCATCTCAAATCGAACAGCCAGAATATGGCTACCTCGCCGATCATTTTGGAATCAAAGTATTGCTATAAATTTTTTTTTTCCTTAAAAATCTCTAAAATATTTATAAATTTACATTATTTTGTTTCAAATTTGATTTAAATAATTAATGCATGCTATTGTTAAAAGTGAGACTATTGTGAACTGATTATTTATTAAATTCAAAGTTAAAATTAGTTACTTTATTCAATTTTGTTTGTATAATTGTTATGTAATGTATAAATATGAAAATTTAGTTAATTAGAGAAATTATAATGTAAATAATTGTTTAACGGTGTAAATAAATTATAGGGAAAATTAGAGGGAAAGCTAATATAATATCGAAATAAAATCGAGAAATAATATCATAAATAAATCATAGCTTCGTGAATTTCGATATCACAGATTAGATTTAAGGACATCAAACGTGGAAAAAAAAACAAAAAAAACATTCCTTACATGTATGGATATTTTTTCATTACCGTATAGGTATCTCCGTGTGTGACCAATACAATCAAACGATTTGACTTAAAAGAAAGCCCGAGAGGGGACAACGGATAAATTTGTGACGTCAGTGCAAATGGCGCGGGGCGTATTAATGTGTACATGTGTGCATGACCCCTCTATTCGCGAATTAAGTATGCATTGTGTGCGTGTATGAAGTGGCGCTAGCGTTGAAGCGCAAGGGTGGAAGATTTGGCTAGCCGGCGCGCCTGACTGCGCGATTACGTGAATTCAGTCTATGACATGGAGCGGTAGAGTGCACAGGTGTTACTTATCTTGCTCTCTCAGTGCTGTGTGACTTGGTTATATCAGGCACAGTACTGAGGTGTGAGAGGTTCTCCCGTGTAACTCGATCTTCATTGCGTACGACTCGTACCAAAGAAATTTTGTTGTACGAGAGGAATAAAAAAAAATGTGCTCCTTTTGATTTTTTTTTTATTATTTATTTTGATTTTAATAAATAATGCGTTAACTTTATTCTTGGTAAGAATTGTTTGAGTACCTCATTATTGAGTTGTCTGCTTCCTTCAAAGTAAAAAGAAACTTTCTTACTCTCCTTATCCTGAACCTTCATAAAGTACTACTTTTGCGCACGCTGAGGTTTTTAAGCGTGCGCTAAAATAGCACTTTAAAGGATTCTGACACAAGTGTGATTGAATCGTTTTTATCGCACTAGTATCGAAAAGTATTATTCTCAACGAGAAATCTTGTGAATCACAAGTGGCGATCCTGCCAGGATAAGGGGTTTTCTAACGGTGATATCTGACTAAGGACGAGCAATTCAAGGCATGAGAGTACTGCACACCCAATTCGGAATTGTTGACCCCAAGAGACAACAGACAAACCTTCTCCTTCTTCAAGAGCAAGTGAGAGACTTATGGAAATGCTGCGGGAGCCTGCTGCGGAAGCCTACTGCTTAATACCGAAATAAAGGAGCAGCAGATAAGCGAAGCAAATGAGAGGATCAACGACCTCGAGGCGGAAAATGAGTACCCAAGCGACCTTGTGCGTGAACTGAAGGTTGAAGGAGGAGAAAATGTCTGCAAGCTATTTGTACGGGTCCAAATAATTGAGGAGAAAATGGAAAGTCTCAGCATGTAGTTTAATGGAGCTGGAGTGATAAAAAGAAACTTACTTTCTTGCTCCCATTATCCTGAACCTACTTATGAATAAATTAATTTAAATTTAATTAAAATAGATTAAAAAACTAACAACAAAAGTAAGCATAAAAATATTTTGTTCATATTATTTTAAGAGAAAATCAAAATTTTATAAACATTAATGAGAATTTTGTATTATCAAACAAACAATTCTTAGTCTTCGTCACTGTCCTCATTGATTACAGGAATTACTTCTTCTTAAGAAAATAGCTCTGTCAACATCTTAGCAGGCTTGATTATTTTTTATTTGTATCTAGCATTAGAAAGATAATATATAACAGCTGCTAAATGGGAACAGCAACCCACAGTTCTTAAGCCATAAGGGCAATCGTAAACATGCTGTAAAATCCCTCCATATCCAATAGAGTTTGGTTTGTACTGTATATAACACTTGTACGTTTTTTTATTGATGTGCCTAGATCTAACAGATACTTTAATGATATCGGGCTGCAGTTTAATATATTCTATATTAAGGTTACTGTTATCATCGAGTATTTCTGCCAAGTATGAAACAGCTTGGCTTAATTAATAGGTCCCAGAAAAATATATTTTTAAATCGTTTTCTGTCAACTCTGGAAAATCTGCAACAATGCGATTTCAATTTAGATAAAAGACTGCCCCGCCTTGACCATCTAAAAGTTTCAACTTGTTCTGCTAGTTGATTTGGTGTTTCACGTAAACTTAACATTCTCCCTATTATGTTATCACTTAAACCTATGTCGGAATTCAAATGCTTGCCAAACATATTATATAAAAAACAAGAGATTTTAACATATGTTGCTGCTTTTGGCAAGAGTTTATTGTCAAATTTGCGTGCCACGGCGCCATGTGCCTGGCGAATTGATGCAGACGCAGTCTCTCACTTCCCCTATAAGACTCAATATTGGAGTAATATTGGCTCAATGTTGCTTTGACATATTCGCCATATTTGCTAATGTTCCCTCAACGTTAGTATACACGGATGCAACCATGGAGCAATATTGCTGCAAACAATGATTTCCGTTTTTCCATTGCTTTTGTAAAATGATGCTTTAGGCATCATTGCAACAATATTCCTCCAATATTTGACAACGCCTGAGTAATATTGGGTATATTTATAATTGGTTAATCTAATAAATGATCACGACGAACCATAAATTTGTGTAAACTTCTTTATTAGTGGTCGGCGTTTCGGCTCTCGATGAGAAGCCCTTCTCAAGACTAAATAACACCATAAAAACAATCTTATTTTAGACCAACGCATAAAATGCAATTACATAGTGATAACCCTGGTAGAAAATTAATCATAAGTTGGCCAGAATATGGCTAAGCCATATGCTGGTTAAGCATATTCTGGTCAACTTATGGTTAATTTTCTACCAGGGAATAGAAAACATATATACATAACTTACAATATAAAGAAATATAAAAACTTCGATTACAAGTACGCCAAGAATTATGTCTTATAAACTATTAAAATAATACAAAATATTGTATTAAGTCAAGATATTATCATTGTCAAAGGATTGATTTTTTAGAGAGTGTTTATACATATTTTTAAGATAACAAATGTCTAATTTTCTATTGGGCCGAATCCATCTCAAATCAGGTGGCTCGCGTATGCCTGTGTCACCGATTATTTTGGGATAAAAGTATTTTTGTTCTCCTCCAAAAATAATTTGACCCGCATATTTTTATTTTTTTGTTGCAACAAAATTTCACGCGTTCAGCAATGCCGCAAAATTCCGAGAAAATTCTTACTTAGAAAAAAAATTTTTCAATGTAATTTTCAAACGGCTACTGTTTCACCAGTTTTTTATGCTTTTAAGCGTGTAACACATAATTTTACTCAGTTTTGAGCACTCTTTCACGTTCTCTATGTTATTTTCAAAAAAAATAAAAAATGCACTTTTTACTGAAAAATGCACTTTTTAGAAAAATGCATTTTTCTCGAAAACCCCAATTTTTTTTGCACAATTTTCTTATGTCGCGATAGAGGACCTAAATACCTATCTAGATGTATTTGTAAGATTCAGAATGTTTGCGCTGGGATAGCGATCACTAATGAGATAATACAGAAACAAATTTTTCACGCTTAACGCTTATATATAGCCAATGATATTACAGTCAATATAGAGATGTTTATCTTTGTGCGTACATATACATGTACGTGCGCCTACTTGTATGAGTTTATGTACTAGTACATTTGTCCGCTAGATGGATATGGTTTGACTTAACATTTACAAAGAAAAGTTCGGTTTCTGCTATATATCACACATCTCGTCTTATTTAAAACCATCATCTTTTGGAAAATTATTACATATTTACACCTTATCAACTCAACTACGATGTCTCAATATTACTCAACGGAGAGAATCAAATGTGCAGACTTTTTACACAAGCACAAAAAAATCTGTTACAAATCTAGTTCCGTACGTTTCAAACAACTTGAGGATCTTGCTCATTCATTGAAGCACCTCTATCCTAATTTACCTTTGACACCCTCTACATATCTGTGTCAACATTGTTATAATCGTGCTTTAAAATTGGTGAGTAGCACTGACAATGAATTTATAACGGATAATAAAATTACCGACAACGTAGTTGATAGAGATGACGATTTTTTACCAAGTACTTCAGAACGCATCGAAGAATTTAATAATGAAATAAGTAGATCTTAGGTTCTGTATCGCCTCTTAAGAGAAAAAATCTTATACGTGAAAAATCACTTGAAAATTACGTAAAAAAGAAGAAAAAAAAATACTTTCAACATTGTCTAATACCCTTGATGTGAAGTTGAACAATGATTATGACGTTTTTATAACAGCAAACGAATCAACTGTATGCCATTATACAGAATAGATATAAATTCTTGGTTTAGCCTTGCAAAAGTGTTCTACGGTATCAGAAAAAATAAAAATTCTGACTTTGCTACCCTCATCCTTAACGAAAAATGAAATTTCATCCTTATTTCCAGACATAACAATGTACATGATAGAAAGAGCGAAAAATCTTGCTCAAGAAAAGGAAGTTTATTCCGAACCAGAAGCATACACAGGCCATCCAATTGATGAAAGGACCGAAAAAATTGTTATGGAATATTATATAAATGACGATTTTAATTGTTCAAGACAGAGTCCCAATAAGAGTGACGTTATTATCGTTAAAATAAATGATAAGAAAGAGAAGAAAGTTAAACATTTTCTTACTCGAAGTCTGAAAGCAACGTATAAAGCATTTAAAAATGATTATCCCGAATTGAGAATTGGTAAATCGAAGTTTTATAGTATGCGACCAAAATATGTCTTACTTTCCCCCATCAAAGAAGTTTGTCTCTGTATCTATTGCGCAAATTATGATTTATTTCTTACGAGCTTAATTAATTTCAGAGGGAGTAACGTTACCGAGTTGGATGAAATTCGGTCACAAATAATAAACGCAACAATGTGTAAGCCATCTGATTTATGCTATTTACAAGAATGTAAAATTTGTCCAGGCAGTAACGGAATTACTATTCATGTTTTAAAACTCCAAGATATAGAAGGCACAGAAGAAATTACATATGCTTTGTGGGATAATGGAAACTTGATTAAAAAAACACTGTCAATTTTTGCTTTTAAAGATGAACTTTCGGTTTGGACCATCAAGGTTAGTACTCACATGTATGTAAAAAATATACAACGCAAAGCTATAAAAGCAGAAAGAGAAAATGCTAAAGAAGACCCACATCATTTAGTTCTTCAAATAGACTTCGATGAAAACTGGGCTGTGATTCATAATAAAGCTGTTCAAGGAAATCATTGGGTTAATGAACAAATTTCTATTTTCACAGAGGTGTCTTATCAAGGGGATTCGACACAAAGTTTCGCAGTCATAAGTGATGACCGAAAACATGATTCAGCGTATGCTTTGCTAGCAGTACAAAAAATTATAAAATTCTTGAAAGAAAATTGTTGTGATTCAATTAAAAAAATTACCATCGTATCCGATGGCGCCGCTAGTCACTTTAAAAATCGCTTTCAATTAGATGAATTAAAACGAGCACCGTATCATATAAAATGGTTGTTCTCTGCTACTGGGCACGGCAAAGGAGCTATAGATGGTGTGGGTGGACTTATAAAGCATTATGCTACTTCGCATAATCTTCGAGAGCCCCTTGAAGAAGCTGTTCAAAACGCAAATGATTTTGCAATACATGTTCAAAAATATACTGATGCTATTAAAATAATAAATTTACGAGATGTTGAAATAGAACAATTCAGAAAAGAAAAATATATTGATTGGCTTACAACTCCAAAGTATCCTGGAATTCAAAAAACTCATATATGGGTTAAAAAAACATGTGATGATAAAGTACATTGTTTAACAGCAAAGACCGCTGATCGTCCGCTTACTGAATTAAGAACAATGAAGCAGAAAAACAAAGGTAGTAAAATAGGTATAAAAATAAAAAAAAGGTATAAAAATAAAAAATCTAAAAGACGCAAATAAAAAATAAATACATACTTATGTGTACCTGTATATTACATACGCACAAAGATAAATACCTTTATATTGACTCTAATATCATTGACTATATATAAGCGTTAAGCGTGAAAAATTTGTTTCCGTGTTATTTCATTAGTGATCGCTATCCCAGTGCAAATGTTCTGAATCTCACAAATACATCTAGATAGGTATTTAGGTCCTCTATCACGACATACGAAAATTGTGCAAAACAATTTGAGATTTTCGAGAAAAATGCATTTTTCTAAAAAGTGCATTTTTCAGTAAAAAGTGCATAACTCCTGCATTTTTTATTTTTTTTGAAAATAACATAGAGAACGTGAAAGAGGGCTCAAAACTGAGTAAAATTATCTGTTACACGCTTAAAAGTATAGAAAACTGGTGAAACAGTAGCCGTTTGAAAATTACATTGAAAAATTTTTTTTCTAAGTAAGAATTTTCTCGGAATTTTTCGGTATCGCTGAACGCATGAAATTTTGATAAAACAAAAAAATAAAAAAATACGTGTCAAATAATTTTTGGAGAAGAACATGAATAGTTTCATTCCAAAATGATCGGTGACATAGGCATACGCGGACCACCTGATTTGAGATGGATTCGGCCATACACAATATACTTTACCCCAATTGGACTCGTCTTTATGCTTATTAGCAAGATGCACGACTCGATACAGGGGTAACGGGTTAAAAAATTGGCCCATACTTTTATATAGTGGGCAACGTCGAATGAAATCAATGTTTCGCTATCAATAAAATTTTGGTTATCACAGAAAGCGTCGCAATATTCTTCGATTGTACGATATGTGATGTACCGCGATGCACGTTGTTAAAAGCGCTTTCGAAGAATCACAAATCTGAAAAAATATGTGCACTTAATTATATATTATATTTTAGCAATTGACAATTACTGAAATGAAAAAATAAAAAGTGCGTCATCGCCCTATAATACTTGTGAGTTCATTACTTGGATCCGTATATTCGCTAAACCGAGCGCTGCTTCCACGCCCTTTTTTCAATTAAGAGTGTTGGACCCAATTACAGATTTCTCTACAGAGCCCTTGAATTATAGAGCATTGATGATGCCAAGATGTAAAAATAAGCAATGAGATTTTTTATTTCCAGCGTGAATAATTTTAGTTGCTATACCAGACGTTGAATAAAAAGTTATCACATTCTATATGCTGTGTCACACTCATTCCTTTGTTTTTTCTCTTTAAAATGCATAATGCTGATAAAGGATTTTTATCCAAATAGTGTGATGTTTTATAATCAGATTTCGCTTTTGACAAAACATTATCTTTGGGTAGAGGCGATCCCCTTGTCATCGACTTTATAGACGTGAATTTCATTATGGAGAATCTCTTTTACAACTTTTTTCTATTTAATCCATGGAGCGGTCGCTTTTCACACTGCCCTTCCTTCTAAAGTTTCAATTTAAAACGCAATCAATATTTGCTACTTCATTGTCCTCATGCAACAAATAATTTTTGTTTCGCAACTGCATTTTCCTTAAAAATAAAAGTTGAAATAACTAACACTTTATTCACGTTATATTTACAAATAAAAATTTAAATTATTTTTTCACAATTAAAATTGTGGATTTCAATTCGAACGCCACTGTTCCTATTTGTACTGCTATTTCCCAGAACGCAAATGTTTTCATGTATACGTTTATTTTAAAACATCAAGCCTTCGATATCTCATTCCACATACAAGAAGGTTTTCTCTAACACTTTAAATGCAAGTCAGTATATTCAAATTCAAATAACCACTTTTATAGAGGAAGGCTGAACAAAAAATTCAAGAAAAGAGGAAGTTTTATTTATTTGGATACATTTTCGAATATTTTTGCGTAAAATTATTTGTAAATAGTAACGGGCTAAATGCCTATCCCAAGCAAAGCGATAAAAGAACAAAAATCATATCAGAAATATCGATGAGTACCCAGGGTTATCTCTCTCGCATCGTCAACAGCATGGCGCCGCACTCGCTTGCTCGTAGAGTGCTTGAACTAACAAGGAGTGCACACCCTCCGGGAAACGGATTTCCGCGGACATTTGAGAGTCGATTTCTGGTACTTAAAAATGAAGCCCAGTGCTAACAATTTCGTCAAATGAGCCCTTTTTCTTGAGATATGGGCAATTTAATCTCAAATATCCTCTATTTCGTTAAAAAATTGTGTCTCATCTATTAACTGTCATATTGCAAGTATTTAAGATACGAAAACGAGCAAAAAAGATTATAAAAGTAGACAGTAAAAGCTAAAATTTAAGCCCTGATACGTTAAAAAATATTGATTTTTCAGGAAATTATAAGCAATAAAAGATAGCGTAAGAAAATGGTTAAAAATACGATCCATTTAACCGCTTAAAATGAAGACAAATTTTTAACTATTTCCTTACGCTATCTTTGATTGCTTATAATTTTCTGAAAAATCAATATTTTTTAACGAATCAGGACTTAAATTTTAGCTTTTACTGTCTACTTTTATAATCTTTTTTGCTCGTTTTCGTATCTTAAATACTTGCAATGTGACAGTCAATAGAAGGAACATCATTTTGTAACGAAATAGAGAATATTTGAGATTAAATTGCCCATATCTCAAGAAAAAGGGACCATTAAAATGTGAGCACTGGGCTTCATTTTTAGGTACCAGAAATCGACTCTCAAATGCCCGCGGAAATCCGTTTCCCGGAGGGTGTGCACCCTCTTTGTAAGTATCGCCGCGTGCCATCGACGGACACATGCGTATCGGCTGGCCTTGCACTCGCCCTATGTGAAGGCGCTCGTCAGCTGAACTCTCGCTGATGAGTCGTCTGCGCGCAGGGCACTTGGGGTTCCGCAACTATATAAGGCGGGACGAGTGCGCGGCGACGTTCTCCGTTACTCTCGCCAACGCTCTATAGCCGAATTGCCTCCCTCGTGCACCACGTGCGCCGATAGTAATTCGCGAGATACTCTAATTCTCGCGCAAGGTCTCGGTCTGCGTGTTGAGGCAATGACACGTGTACCGAACGCGACTCCGATATAGTAGCATTCCCAATGATTTTACAGGTTTTCAATGGGAAGTAAACATTCCTTTTTTGCTTCCTCCTAGAGGACGCTTTGTGATAGTAATTTTTTGAGTTGTTGTAAAAACGTGTTATAATTGTTTTTCGAGGTGTTAGGAATCAAAATACATGATTTTTGAAAAATGTCTGTATGGATGTGTGTGTATGTGTGTGTGTGTGTGTGTGTGTGTGTGTGTGTGTGTGTGTGTGTGTGTGTGTGTGTGTGTGTGTGTGTGTGTGTGTGTGTGTGTGTACGCCTGGATCTTAGCTTCTACTCGATCGATTTTAACCGGACAGATCTCATTTTGTTTTCTTTTTTTGTGTGATGGCGGGTCAAAAATTCGTTTTTTGATTCGCTGATGCATTTTTGTTTTATTTCGAATTTTTTATTTTCTCAAAATTGATTTTTGTTTTTTTTTTTTTTAATGATAAGATCGAAATATTTGAATCCAATGGATAGCATTCGAAAGAACATTAAAATACCTATATTTTCTAAAAAAAAAATTTCTTTAGCTCTCACGGTTCTTTTGTTATTAACAAAAACATGTTTTTTTTTTTTAAAGCTTATAACTCCTAAACTAAACGGTCAATTTTTTTGAAAAAAATCATGATAATGCAGAATGTATAAAGTAACTATAATCTGTAAAAATTTGAATCCATTTTATTGAATAGTTTTTAAGACAAAAATTGAAATATAAAAAAATGAGTTTTGTATGTCCAACGATTACGAGAGTAAAATTGACTTAATCGCTTCGAAATTCCTTGTAGAGGTAGATTTTGAATAGTTCTCGATCGAGTTCTTTGCGCAAAATGATTAGTCCAGAAATTTCAGAAATATTTGAGGTTAAATTTTTTTTAACCTTTTTTCAAATCGTAATTTCTCGAAAACGGCTCCATGTATCGGCTCCAAATTTATAGACAATTTTGTATGTGATATAAATAATACGTGTGTGAGTTTTCATCTAGATCGTACGATTATTTTTTGAGATATTTGATATGTTAATCTACACTCAGAAAAAATCCTCCTACATCTAAGAGAATTAGACTTTGCTCTTAATAATCAGAATTTGCTTTAAAAAGAAAATGATAGAAATCAATTACTTATAGATTTTTTTAAATCACTTCTTATCTACATTTTCTACTTCTTTAAGATACTCTTTGAGAAAGCATTCTCCAAATTCAGTTAGCAGCGGTTTTTACACGATACGCCTATTTTGGGCACGTGTTGCGTTTACTATTTTTTTTTTTTTTTTTTTTTTTTTTATAACTGAGCGCGTGAAACTCGACTTAGATGCCTGTACGCAGAAAAATGATCTATTAGTAGCAAGACGAAAATCTTTGTGTGAAAATCCGCTTGCTGTAAAATGATTATCGTTTTTAATCTAACGTATTATTCTTAAAGCAAAAAATTCATTTTGTGCTTCAAGATTATATTTTTCTTGCATCAAAACCCTTTTCTTTATTTCCGCAAATCGCATCCGTTATAGGCAAAATAACTTCATCTCGTTACATGAGTAAATGAGAACCAACTTCATTAAGTTTTTACTACAAAATGATTTTCCTTTTGTCACAAGAGGAAAAAGGGTAATTACTATAAATAATTAGTCATATAATTAATTACAATACAATCAACTATTAGTTATTCTTATGGAAAGTGTGAATACAGAATTGGATTTTATAAGAAGAATTATCTCTTCAAGTTAAGCAACTGTCGAGATATGAATTTTTTTAAATTATCCAATTTTTCTGAAATATATATTTCCTATTTTAACACTACTCGTCAGAAGCTTAGTTAGTCGTGTGGTTAAGGTACTGGCTTCCCAATGCAAAGGTCGAGGGTTCGATTCCCAGTCACTACACTTCCAGAACTATCCTCGAAAACATTTTTTCTTCGATTTTTTTACGAAGTTAACCAATATTAATTAATTATTAAAATAAAAAAATATATAAATAAAATAAAATACATAAAAAATATAAATAATAAAATAAAAGTTAAAATAAATAAAATTAATAGAAGTAACATTTTTTTTTATTTAAATAGAAAATACGTTTAAACTTTTTTCTCGGGGGGCAAGAGGTTTCTTCTTCATACAAAACGATTTTGGTTAGAGAGGATTTTCCTATTGGTCAACCAGACCTTCTATTCCCTTGAAGAGGAATCCTTTTCGTACAAGAATAATTTGCCAGAAAAGGATTTTTCTCTTGTGGCAAAAGGAATTTATTTTGGCAATCAAAACAAGATTATTTTCCTCTTGGATCAAAAGGATTCCATTTGCTACCAATGAACTTTTCTCTGCGTGTGTTTATCGTACAAACAGTAGCCGTTTTATTTTTGTTTATAAAAGCACCTTTATATAGGGTTCACTACCCTCGTCATTTTGCGAGTATTATTGTATGAATTCATGTATCATTTACATGGCCCGGTCTACCATGGACGAGTCTACAGTCAGAAATAAAAACCTAATAAGTCTCTCTCTCTCTCTCTCTCTCTCTCTCTCTCTCTCTCTCCGCTTGAAAAAGGCGCGAGACGAGCAAACTCGAGTATGCACATTCGCGCGGGAACAAAAAAGAAAAAGAAGAAGCAGGACCACCAGAGCGAGCATCTAATTAAGTCCTCGTTAATCTCGCCGCCCGATGAATATTCATTGAGACTCCTCCTAACGAATGCGCAGACGCTCGCGCGCCCACCCACGCATACACACGCACATACGCCTTATACAGTCTTATTCTCTTCTCTATACTAGGAGAGAGAGAGAGGGAGAGCAATAAATGTGCCGACTGCTCCCGGCCGGGCGGACGATAAATTACCGTTTTCGAAATTTAACGTTCGCCGCCCGCTCCTGGGCTGCACGTGAAAACGTCTCCACTGCCCCGCGCGCGAGTTCAGTCGATATAATAAGAAACTCGAGACTGAATAATGCCGGGGCATATATTTCCCGGCGAGTCGCGCGACAGAGAGAAACTCGCCCCTGCGCCGTAATGCCCCTCTCCCCCCTCACTCGTATTCTTTCTTCGCACGGTGACGCGTCTTTTTGGTTGGCTTTCTCTCTTTGGCGAGCAGAGTTCTAATGAAGCGAAAGAGGCGAGCACAAGTATCTTGCAGGGGTATGGAATTTCGGAGAGACGCGGCGAAAGAGAACGGGGAGAGAAGTTCGGTGTAATTGCGAGGATTAGTGTAATATTTGAGTGGGTGGGAAGTGCGTGTGCAAAGTACAGAAGTAAGAAGTTTTGGGAGATTACTAAAGAATCTGTGCACTTCTTATGACGTGAGAATTAGATATCTTTTTTGAATTTAAACATGATTTTAATTGAAAATAAGATAAGGGAATAAACGTGTGATTATACGGTACAGTAACATTAAAATAGATTTTAAAAATGAAAATTTAAGATTTACACAAAAATGTAACTTTTCATTAAGAAAAAAGGGTAATTTTGATTTCGTAATTCACTTTAATTCTAAATCCAATCTTATTATAATTATAATACTAATTTTTAATGTATATATTTAGCAACAATACGTAGCTCGCTATTGCTCGCTCCATTTGATTGTACTTCTTAAAAGGTAATTTTGTGCAGAAAAAATTAACTTTTCAAAATGTATTTGATAGAATTTGAGTTAGGAAGTTTATAAAACTTAATCTTACACGGAGAAAAATGTTTGAGTAAAAATTACTATACTGTATTGAAACCGGGGGACAGACTCGCATTATCAAAAAAATTAGTATACTTTCTAGTAAAAATTACTATATTTCTAGTAATTTTTACTACATTTATAACAATTTTTACTAGAAAGTATAGTAATTTTTTTGATAATTTGAGTCTGTCCCCCGGTTTCAATACAGTATAGTAATTTTTACTCAACCATTTCTCCCCGTGTAGTTTTCGAATTTAAAATTTTTAAATAAGGAAATATAGACTCTCAGAATAATTTTTAAAATGGAGGATTATCACGTATATTTAATAGATAGAAAAGAAGTATGAACATTTTCAAACTATTTGATTGTTCAAAGCACATCAAAATATCACAATTAAAGAAAAATTTTATGTGGGAAAATGTATGATGAAAATTGATCGTGTACTTTGATAAAATAAGTGAAATACAAAGATTACGATCAAAATTCAGTAGTAAAAATTTAAAATAATGACTTTTTATATATTTAATTTGGTCTTTGTAAGTAAATACCTTTCTGATATATGTTTGTCTCAAAAGAATACCTTTATTTGTGTTAATTGGCAAATAAATTTAGAATGTAATTGATATGAATTAGAACATTTAATTAATATGATGTTTGTTTGTGTCAATTTTCAGAGTTGCAGTAGGAAATATAAATTTTTCTAGTTTTAATGTCCCATTAAATAAAGAAATAATCATATTATGTAAATTTCATCTATACTCAATCCATCGTGAAAAAAAACGCATAAATATAACCTGTATTAAAAAAAAATAAGCGAAAACCCTTACACCGCGTACCATTTCTTCGTTAATTATTTTAATATTATTTTGATATACAGACAAATCCAGGCGAGTGTATTCGCATTAATTTGCCGAGAGCACCACTGCAAGTGTCCGACGGGACATATAGGTATTCGACCGCGGTAACTTCGGAAATTCATAACTTGCATATAAATCAACGGGGGCAATCCTCGGCGGGGTCCTGTTTTCAACGGCAGCGGGGAGCAAGATATAACTAACCGGGACAAAATTTTCGACTCTCTCCCTCTCTATGTGCTTCCGCTCTCCCTCCATTCACTTTGTCGTGTATAAGTTCCATGTTTATAGAAAGGCGATTCCGTTGGAGCTATTAATAATTTTCAGAAGTTATTAAAACACAATGGGTTTAAAATTAAAATGTTGGTTTAATATACTAGTATTAGTGCTTTTATTTATAATTTTACTGATGATTTCAATGAGATAAACTTTAACGAAAAAATTGGTTTAAATGAATATTATAGCTGCCATTTCATAAGAGTATAACAAATGAACAGCGTATCTGATCATGTATGAAGCAAAACATGTTTAAAAGTATGTTTTATAATTTTTGAAAATAAAATCCAATTTGGAGAAAAACTGTTTTTTTTTGCGCGCGTCAATTTTGATCGGTCAAAACTCATTCATTTTTACGGAAATTGTCAAGTCCATAATTTATTTCTCAAATTTATTCATTTTCTTTCGTTTGATAAACAAAAGATTTTTAATTGTTGATAATTTGAACTAATATATATATTGTACAATTTCAGAGTCCCCGAAAATTTGACCGACCGAAGAAATAACCACCAATAGGAGTACGGGACGCATTATAACAACCGTCAATCAGAGGCTCCGTCCAGCGGAATGTTTTCTTTTCGGAGTCAACTTCGCGTTACCAACGGTTACGTCTTAAGTCATTGCTCAAGTAACTTCCTAAGTAAAACTTAAGTAATTACTTGGAAAAAAAGTTCGATATTCAAGTAATAAATTGAGAAATTACTTAAGTATTTCTTAGGAAATAAGTCTAATATTTTAGTAATGACTTCAGTAATTACTTAAGAAATTACTTAAGAAATAAGTCTGTTATTTAAGTATTAGTTTAAGTAATTACTTAAGAAATAAGTCTGCTATTTAAGTAAAAACTTGAGAAATTACAGAGGGTTTTTTGACCCGCTGAACTCGTTGTTAGATCTATTTAGTGTAGATCTTCACGCGCATGCCCAGAAGACGATTTTCGCGCAAATCAAAGCCTTTATGCTAAGTTCGTTTTTGAGGTCTATTCAAATGTATAATTGCACCTACATGCCCAGAGAACGACTTTTGCGCAAAATAAAGCTTTTATCGCGGATCTGAGGCTACCTAATCGGGAAGTACTCAGGGCTTCCTAGCGCATAAATCGTCTAGCGGGTATGCGCATGAAATCGTACACTTAAATAGTCTCCAAAATCGAGTTTGTCGAGACGAAAAAGCTACTATAGGCATTCTCAGATACTTCCTGAAAGCCATGATTTGCGCAAGAAATATATCCTGGCCATGCGCGTGCAATCAAACACTGAAATAATTCTCAAAAATGAGTTCAGCGGGTCACAAAACCCCCTGGGTTATTTATCAGTAACTTATAAATTCTGAAAATCAGGAAAAGTAATAAAATTTTTAATTAAAACTTTTCTGTTTCATTAAAAATACACTTACTCTCCGAAAAATCTTTCACCTTTTGCGGCCGTAAAGAAAAAAATTGAGCCACTATACACCTGCAAAAAGAAAGATGTAAAGGCGTATCTATCATGCCCTTGCAGTTGGAAGATGGTGTTCACCGCGGACGTAACATTTCACCCGGTTTGTGATAAATAATCCCTCAAACCGTCTTTTTCAGCCCTTGAGTTCATTATCACAATGTGAGCGCGTAATATAACTTCAGGTGATGTGATACCCACACTATTACTCAATTCTGAGTTCCCGTTTTTCTCCTTCAATTTTAAACTTTTTGAAAAAACTCTTTGACATGTTTTAAGTTTAATAAAGAATTATAACGTATCAAAGAGTTTTTCCTTAAAATTAAAAATTGAATGAGAAAAACGGGAATCCAATTTTAAATAATAGCGTGGGTATCGCATCACCTTAACGCCCTAGGTACGAAAATTGCTATTATACTTTTGAAGGTTCTGATAGCAGATATCTCTTTGCTTTGAAAAGTGCCTCAAAAGTCGGTACGTTGGGATATCGGTGAACTCCAACACGCCATGATTCCTCGTTTCTCTGAACGCCAACGCAGCAGCAGACACAAGCACCAGCCAAATACTGAGTGGAATTCGACGATAGTCCCGGGCTTAACTTTCTTGATGCCATGTAAAGGGAAGGCCGTATATGCCTCACTTATGTGTGTATCATCAAAATTATGTGAAGCGAAAATTAGATACCAACGTAGCACATCCTCCGACGCTGCGAATCGTGTTATTAACTCCAGTTTTTTCCCAGAAAAAGTGCTTGTGCTACATATTTGGCTAAAAATGACTCCTCTGTTTCAGATACAAACAACGCTCTTACACTGAGAAAAATGTTGTAGTAAATTTTATTATAACTGTAATAAAAATTACTATAAAGTATAGGAAGGGTGAGATATATACACTTTATACTGCATTTTTATTATAATTGTATGAATAATTACAAAATTTCTTGTAATTTTTATGACAGTTGTTGATTAGAAAGTATTACGAAATAAAAGAAAAATTGCTATACACATAGCAAAAACTGTGATATAATAAAATTTAATTTTTATTAGAATAGAATATAAATTTTATTTTGTAGCGTTTAAATTTTATTTTGTAGCGTATTAAAAATTACTATAAACATAGTAAAAAGTGCCACATTCAAAAATTGCTACAGGCCATAAGAAAGTTTGCTATCCAACATAGTAAAAATTGCTACAACATTAGTACTTTCTGCGCAAATCAAGGCGCCCACGTGTCTGATTGAGGTTATGTTTTTACGGGAATTTCACTTTGTCTTGCTTTTAAGTTTACAAAACATTCAAAACCTTACTTCAATTATTTTATTTTTATATTATGCACATTAATGATAAGTTTCTTTGTGTTATCAAAGTTATTTATTGTCATTATTTAATATTATCTGAAAGTTTCTTGAAATCGATGGTTTGACATGTACAAGTTCCAAAATTTTACACTCAAGAATCCTATTTGGGTAAGTGATTAGCGCGTCCGATTGCCGCGGTGAAGGTTGCAGGTTCGATCCCAACGCTCGTAAAAAAGATATTTTTATTTCTCATTTTAATTTATTTTCACATTAAATATTGTATGATTAGAGTCTGAAAATAGTTCTGAAAACAGGAAGAACGAGAAAAAATTTAATTTTTTGAAATTTAAGGTCATTCATAAAAATTACTATGTTGCATAGCAAAAATTGTTATAATTTCGATTTGTCCCTCCGTTCCTACAAAATATAGTAATTTTTCTTATATTTATAATAAATTTTACTACAACATTTCTCTCAGTGTAGCCTTATCGACCACCTATTTGAGGCTTGCAGAACTACGCACACCGTCATGTTAACGTTATTATTGGTTTTCAACCTTTTTCTAACGTTATTTTATTGATGTCGCCGATAATACAGATTACTCTCTTCATAACATATTATTTTACTGATAAGCATGCCCTCAGGATGTCACCTCTAGAATATTTAAATAGCATTCATCAATATTCATTAATATTGAATTTAAAATTGAAGATGAATATAAAATAGTAAATTGTGCAACAAGAGGAGAAAATGAGCTATTTCCAACGATGGTAAGATGGTCAACACGAGTTCAGAGTCGAGGGCGCCGACGCACAGTGGTCCAGCAAGCAAAAAAACGGTCAAAATTCGTGCTTGCCTTGAAATTTGAGTAAAAAATAAGTTTGACCTATAAAAAGGTTCCTTACACACCCTTATTTTATGACTCCCTTTCCCTCAGTATGATCCGAATTGATATATTTTTGCATATCGATGGATATACACAGCAATTATATCAAAATCATATTTTCGGGCAAAACCATTTTATTTTTCAATAAATACGGGATGGAAAAAATTTATTTTATCTATACATATTTATTATATTACTATTCGACTCTGGTCAGAAAAAGTTATACATGATTATATATAAATTATATGTAATTATATATGGTTATATAATATGGTAATATACATGACGTAATAGTATTCAATATCGAATTTCATTTTAAATAAGTATAGTGTATGATCGCGTGTGTATGTGTGTATATGTGTGTACATACACATACACACACGTGCGCACGCACGCACACAGTCAAATTCGATTTATATATGATTATATATGAAGGTTTATACATAATTATATATAAACTTTTTCAAATTTCGAATTTCTAAAGATAGGATTTATACATGTTATAGTACTCA
Source organism: Torymus aiolomorphi (assembly GCA_036365515.1). NCBI lineage: Eukaryota > Metazoa > Arthropoda > Insecta > Hymenoptera > Torymidae > Torymus > Torymus aiolomorphi. Next base: position 42,402,044 of record CM070873.1, on the reverse strand, counting down.
TCCACACAAATACATACACACAGCAACACATACACACATAGAAGCGCACACAAATACACGAGAGAGAGAGAGAGAGAGAGAGTGAGAGACGTGGTATGGGAGGCATACACGGAGGGCTTTCTTACTCGGGGAAATATATGAACTGTTGTTATGAATTCAAGAATTGTGTGTGTGTGTGTGTGTGTGTGTGTGTGTGTGTGTGTGTGTAAATGTATGTACACACATGTACACACATACACACGCGATCATACACTATACTTATTTAAGATAAAATTCGATATAGAATACTATTACTTCACGTATATTACCATATTATATAACCATACACAATTACATATAATTTATATATAATCATGTATAACTTTTTCTGACTAGAGTCGAATAGTAATGTAATAAATATGTACACATAAAATAAATTTTTTCCATCCCGTATTCGTTGAAAAATAAAATGGTTTTGCCGGGAAATATGATTTTGATATCAATTCAGATCATACTGAGGGAAAGGGAGTCATAAAATAAGGGTGTGTAATGAACCTTTTTATCGGTCAAACTTATCCTTTTACTCAAATTTCGAGGCAAGCACGAATTTTGACCGTTTTTTTTTGCTCGCTGGACCATGTACGACGGCGCCCAAGACGGCGACGAGTGCTGGAAATACCATACCATAGCTCTTCTTCCCATGTGACATAACGTATTTTTTTTTCAACGAGTGCCTTTTTACATGCATAAAAGTTAGGCAGGTGATTGAGCATTTCGAACCGTGCACAACATAGTTAAAAATGATTATATATTGTTAATATTTTACTTTAAATATGCGCGCTCTTGTTATAGCAATTATATATTATATATTATAAATATCCATTATTTTGTAAAAGAGGTCCATCGGGAAAATATAAAGGTTATGCGTAAAAATAGTAAAGATGTGTATGGATACATGCTAGGCCAGTGAACTGCGTGGACACGACCATTATATTAAGGGGGTTAAAATGATGAAAAACTCGAAAATTTTTTTTATTGTCTAATAAGTTACAAAATTTCTTTGAAAATATGCTCCCGCAACCCATTTTTTGGAATTCAATTTCGTTTTTTTATTGGGATTAAAAAACGTAAAATGAAAAAATCAAATTTTCGTGAAAATTTCGCTTTTATATCCAAAAGTTGTCGAACTCTTTTCAATGATGAAAATAATCATTAATATTCTCATAAATTTTTAATTTAAGTATTGAGTACTTTTGAAAATGATTAAAATTTAATTTTAAGAAAAAACCATATCGATACATAAATTTCGTAATATCACATTTTCTTTGGCACCTGCCTGGCTCCTATATTTTTATTTATAAGTCTGTATTAAAGACTTATAAATCAAAATATAGGAGCCTGGCAGGTGCTAAAATGTTGTTTTTATGTATATTTTAGAGGTATAAAGTTGTTTTCCGACATAGATTCAAAAAATTAATTACCTGACTAATTACACTAAAATCTATTTTTTCAGGCTTTAACCCAGGTTTGCTCCCTTGATCAATGATATTTATAATTCGACTGATTTTTAATAAGTAAACTACTACATTATTTCATAGCTATTATTACTATATTATTACTACATCATTACAAAACCTTTTTCGAAAACTAATAATATAAACACCACTGTCGGAACAATTTGTTTAACAGACATCGGTCGGAAGTTTATATCGTGTCACATTCGCGTTGCAAAACGGTACGCCGAAGAACTCACCACGAAGTTTGAAGCGGCTAAAAAGCGCGCGATTTTATCTGCACCGATCATGCGGAAGTTAGCAGCGTATAATCAAGTACGACTATAATCGAAAATGCGCTGTAGAATGATTGCGATTGAGGGAATGCAATAAGTTTTCATTGGATTAGTTTTCGTAAATTATCAAAAAATTATGACACATCTTGTTAAAACTAAAATATGTATGTACACAAGTTTTGTATTTTGTGAATATTTAGCAGTATTTTTAAAATTTAATAAATAAAAGTAATCACAATAATATATTTTCTTTCCATTTATTAAGCCTATCTCAAAAAATCCTTGTTCATCTTTTATTTTTATCATTTAAAATCACTATAGCTATAATAAATAATAATCATAATGATCAAACAAAACACACATCATACGCGTGTTCCCAGTCGGGCCGTCCACGTGCCTCTGCGCTCTTATACGGAATTGCTCATATGCGTAAGTACGCATATGAGCAATTCCTGGGAAATTTCAAGAGAAAAAAGTTGAAGAATAGAGCTTTAATTTGAGAGGGCAATCGTTAAAATCGGTCGATTCGGTGCAAAGCTACGTGAATTTGAAAATGAATGAAAAGTGCGAAAAATTACGAAAATTTTAAGAATTACGATGATTTGGCAAAAATCGCTTATTTTTGGTCATTTTTCGCCATTTTTAAATTCACGTAGCTTTGCACCGAATCGACCGATTTTAACGATTGCCCTCTCAAATTAAAGCTCTATTCTTCAACTTTAATCGCTTTTTTGTGGAATTTGGTTTGGCCTCTTCAACAGCTCGTTCTTGGTTCATCATCAATGATAACTTTTCATCCATTTTTCTCATGTTAAATTTGCATAAGAAAAATTAAAAGTGTTGTAAAAAAATGATACCACTCAATCGGCTTGGAACACACGTTTTTTCACGTTCTGTAAGGTTCAAGAAACGAGAAAAACCTTGTGTGGTAAGTGTGCATTAAAAAAAATTTTTCATTTTTTTTGGCGACGTAAGAGGGAAATTTACCAGGAATTGCTCATATACGCACCGCCAGCCGATCGCCGATCTTTCACACGCGGACTGCTCGTACAATAGTATAAGTAGTGGGAAACCCACTTTTTTGGCTCTGGGTTTAGATATCGGCCAGAAGGTACTAAAAGTTCTATTATGTCAGTCAAGTTAACTTATGGGTACTTGACTACAATAAATTGATTTCAGTACTTTCTTGTGTTTAATTTGTATAGAAGAATGAACAAATTTAAATATATTTTTGAGAACAGTCATATTACAGTAGTTTCCGAGAGTTGTTTGCATGACTTGACTATCGATAATTGATTTCACAACTTTCGTTTGTTTGATTTGCAGTGATAAATAATTCTAGAGCAAGAATTTTTTTTAGCGATTCCGTTACTATATTTCATAGATATATTTGTACTAGAAAATCGGAATACAAACGCGATTCCTGTTTTATCGATATAACAGTTTTTATTTAATTAAATAGTTTCTAAATAGTCAGGGCCACTGTTTATATAAAAGTTATACTGAGAAACTTTTTGAAAGGTTTCTATTAGTGTATTTTCCATAAGATGTTACTGTTGGAAAATCATATTGATATTTCTGCATCCCCTTAACGACCATATAATTCTTCTTCAAAATAGAAAACTTTCACTTCTCCGCTCATTCAAAAAGCAACAACGCCAACCACCTTTAAATTCACATAAAACGCATTTTTCCCTTTCAAATCCTTTGACGAAAAAAAATCGCGAAGCCCGTTTCGCGGCGGAAAATTACCTCCCGGCAAATCCCGGGCGAAGCTCATAAAAGTCACGGCGCTTGCGAAAAAGCAGCTTTGCCCTTTCAGCAGGTAAATTTCGCGCGCTGCGGAGAAAACAAAAGGAGCGAGGGACTTATCCGGACTTACGGTAATGGCCGGCTGATTTGATGTGCGCCACAGCTGCGAGAAGATTTGCCGAAGTTTCGCGCGCGCAAAAGTTTTTCCAGCGCGGGATGAGCCTATAGATAGATGTTGATGTATACTTACGTTCGGGCGCGGTGGCAATGTATTTGAGTTACGCGGGGATGATGCCGAGGGATCGTAACGTGTTGATGTTTTGTATTGCAGGAGGCTCGAGTGAAAAATGCGACGCGAGATTGTAGAAATGGTAGCGTGAATGTTTTTTAATTGTAAGCTAATGTAAGTTTATCGGTAAAATGATAAAGCCTTTTAGAATAGGCTTTGATTTCCAATTTTCAAAAACTTGTAGCCGACTATGAAATGCGTAAATCGCAAGTCCAGTATTCGTATTTTTCTGATATTTTTTTTCGAAAGTAATTTCTTTTGTGTTCTGAATAGCTCCTGTTCGGAATTTACAGTATCGGATTCGGAAAATATTTTAAACGATAATATATTTTTTTCTAACATTTTACCATTCTGATAAAATACCTCCCCCATTTTTCTTGTATTTTTGTTTGTATTCTGTAAAGGTTCTGATGATGGTTACGAATCGTAACCGAAACTTCAACAATAAGTAACACAACACGTACGTTTTCCTCTCGCAAGGTAAACTCCCACTTATGAAACACCCTCAAAAACTGATACATCTTTATGAAACACTTTTATAAAAATAAATATCGAACTAATTGGAATTATTCAATTCGATATAAAAATTACATGATTATCCAAGTCATATTTACTTTGTAACAGCGTTTTCTCGGAGAATACTTGATTTATCGACTTAAAATTTTAACCACTTATTACACTCAATGAAGACTATATTTGGTTAAAATTTCAAGAGATTATCTTCATTTGTTTTTTAGAAAAAAATTGTTTTATAAATTATAGAAAATTTGGTATGATACAATTAATTATTGTCATGAAAAATTAAAAAATGGAATAAATACATTAGTTTGAGTAAGCTAAGTGTCAATGTATTGGCAGCGGTTTTTTACTTTTTAGAGGTTCAATGCACCATTTTTTTAAGTTTTTTTTTTAATTCGTTATTCTGTAGTTACAACGTAATTGAAAAAGGGAAAATGTTGGCAGTTGCTTTTAAACTTTAGCATTTTAATCGCAATATCTCAAAAACTTTCCCAAGTTACTTGATCCCTTCTTCCTTGGCACCACAAATTTTATCATTCATTCTAGTAATTGCATTAGTTATAATAATCATTCGTATATACGTAAACCTAACCTATAAAGCGTATTTTAACATACCACTAGCGAAATTAAGCGTGTCTAATAGTGGTAAGTTGTTTTGTTTTAAATATTTAATTGTAACATTTATTAGTATTTACTATATTAAAATAATCTCCTGTTTTAATTTTAATCTACATCGTTTAGATGACGAAAGTATTTTGGAAAATCAATCTAGATCAACAGTAATAAACCTTGACATTGGTAATTTTATTATCGATTTAAGCATTTAATTTTATTAGTATTTTCACATAAAAAATCCATTATTTATAATTTGGATAATGGTTTAGGTCGAACAGGAAAAGTATTGCATCAATTAAAGGTTGAAACAGAAAAAGGCAATTATTGTCTTGTTTTTAACACTTCATTTCTACAGTTATATATTAGTAATACATATACTTTGTTTTATAGTAATTATATTTTAATTAATTGTTTCAGGTAATTTTGGGGGGGAGGTGTTTTATCAGAATGGTAAAATGTTAGATGGATATTTTCTCAAAAAGGTAAAAAAACAAATTAAGAATATCTTATGATAGAAGGGTAAATTTTCCGAATATTTAAAAATGTATAATATATAGAAATTCGAACAAATTTGGCAAGAAGGCCATAATATTTTCATTAAATTATTTTTATATGATATGTCATGTCAATTTCTCGAATGCCATTTCTACCCAACGATTAAATTGTAGAAAATGCAGTGATTTAGAAAAGCTAAAATGTCGACAAATGAGATGAAAATCGTATAGGAATGAACGTTTGAGATTTTTCAGAATTTTATTTTTCCAGTAAAAAGTATTTTTATAATTTCATGCAATCTGTTTTCAATTTTTATAGACGCAAATTTTTCTGATATTTTCTTTTAGAAAATAATTCCTTGTGTGTTCTGAATAACTCCTGTTTGGAATCAACGGTATCGGATTCGAAAAATAATTTAAACAATAGTATATAATGAAATGGCTTTCGATTAAGAGGGATATGTTATATAGTAAAAACTAACGCAATATACGCAAAAGCGCATTGAATTTTTCGTACACCCATTTCAATGTATATGTAGCACGGGTCGCTCCTTTAGGCTTCTTCTATACTTGCCTTCGGAGCGCTCCCGCGCTCCTTGATTTGCTGAAAAAATATCCATCTAACATTTTACCATTCTGATAAAATATCTCCCCCCGTAATTTTGGCCTCAGGTAGAAGACCACCTTAAATAATCATACTTATTTTTTCCGTAACCCTTTTCGGCCTCGAGAAGATCGATAACATGATTCTACTATGATAATTGTTCCCTTCGATTGTTGCGATATTCACATTGTTTTTTTTCTTTTTTTTTTATGTGTACATTATAATATTTTTGTTGTAGCAAATTGAAGCTTTGACGTTTCTTTTATAAAAGAATACAGAAAGAACAGACTTTTTACGACTGTAGCCTTCATTTCATTATTTGGATGCATGACAATGTCCCACTTTTTTATAGTCGCCTAATACGTTCTGTTTTATCATAAAAATTAAAGCAGATTTTTTAAAATGATTTTTAAATAAAAATGTCGCTATACTCCTTCGTTTACAATTTTTTAAATTTCTAAAATAATTTGGGGTTTCAAGTTCCACTATTGTATTTGATATTGTTTGTACTTACAACACTTCGATACTTTTTCGTACAAACTAAATGTTAATATTTTATTTATGTAAGATTATGACAAAGCAGATCAAATAAAGAATAATCAAACAGAATTAAAAACATCTAACAACGTACAAGAATCTTCAACAAATGTTAGCACTGCTGGTAAGTTTCAGTCAATTTTCTTTCAAATAATCACATGAAACTTAATTAACAGGTTAATAGCACATTTATCGCCCGAATGAAGCAAGGGTGAGAAAACATCCATGCTAGTATCACTTATTTTATTTACTTATATCAAATTTTTTTTGTTAGCCTAGTAATAGTTAACCTGTCAATCATGTAGTTCCTTATGGGACTAAATAAATAATCTTTTATTATTTAATTTGAATTCCAGAGATATTTGAGGTTAAAACTATTTTAGCCCTCTTTTAAAATCGTAATTATTCGGGAACGCATTTATGTATACTAGAAAATGGAGATGACATGTGCTATGCGCTATCCGCGCGCGTTGTGTACCTGCTTTTGTTTTGTAATAGCCATTTATTATTTTTAAGGTTAGAGCCTTTTTCTTACATCGGAAATTCCAGAAAGAGCACATACGGACAGGTATACTACTAGGACAAGTACCCTATGTGTGAAATTTCACAAAGAAAATATAATTTGAAGTAAAGGTTATTTAGGAATTTTAAAAGGTTTTGACGACAATATTACAATCAATTATTTTACTTATTTTTCACACATAATTTAAAAAAAAATCATACCAATTATTTTATTCATACTTTATGCATAATTTAAAAATTAATACTTTTTAACCTTCATAAATGAATTTAATAATAATTATGTCATAAATTGTTGCAAAAATTATAAATTTTGTTATTAAAAATTAATTGAAGGAATAAGCAAATTAAGTTTGAGGAAGCTACGGGCCAATGAATTGGGAGCGGTTTTTTTGTTACTTTCAGATTTTTTAAATTCTTCAAAGTAACATTTGAATCCAAAGTTTTTGAATGATATTCATAGTTTAAATAAACAATTTTGTTATTTATTTCAGTATACTTTTTGAATTGGCATCGGTGGCGATCCACAATTTAAAATCGTTAGAAATATGTTAAGCCGTATTGTTGGAAAAGAGTTGGGACTTTTGTACATCGGTAGAGGCCGAAAAGGCAAAAAAATAGTAAATTATGTAACAAGGGGCGAAAGTAGCAGATTGTTCCCGCGCGTGGGTTTACTGCCCGAGCGAAAAGATTTTTCGCGAGGGCAGTAATCATCCAAGGGAAAAATCTTCTCACGAGAGCAGTGATCACCAGAGGGAAAAATATACTTCCGTCCCGTATTGCATATAGTATTTTATTCCACTCTCGACCGTGGCCACTTTTTGACCCTAAGAAGAGGGGCCGGCTTGGCCGACGTGTTTTTTTATATTTTACTAGGTTGATCTACAAAAATGCGCATGCGCGCTCATTCCGCGACGTGCCTTGTGCGAGTGGCAGCGCTACTGAGCGGCATTTCGCTAGACTAGTGCACGCACCCAGTACATATTACTGTATATAGCTGTTGTTAAATAATTTTGCCTTTTCGCTGTGTGCTGGTTTTCTTGTTGAAAAGCAAATTTAATTTAATACAAAATGTCTTCGAGTGATTACATTATGTACATAATGTAAATCAAATCGAAAATATATACAATAAATAAAGATTTTGTTTATTTTGTAATTACAATTTTTTTCTTTTTGTAAAAACCCACTAGATGTATATTATTATTATTGCTGGTTGAGGGAGGATTAAGCTCCAGGTACTTAGGGCTAAGACCCATTACATCTCCCCTTACTAGTCTTGCTCTTCTCCAGAAAGAGAGGATTGGCCCGCAGCGGGTTGCCCTAATTTCGCAGACTGTTGGGAAATGACTCTCCAATAGCTGGTGTCTTAAGCTGGCGAACATCGGACAGGTCGTCAGAATGTGAATAGAGGTCTCATCCGCCCGATCACACCATCTGCATTGTACACATGCCGTCAGCTCACCAGGAGCCGGGTATTCCTTCTGTTCTCCGCATATGTATCGGGTCCAGTCTGGATTGATGTCCTGGCCCAGCATAGCTTTGGCCTGCCTCATACCACTGCCACCTTGCCAATCCTTGGTGTGCAATATCTGTATCCGTTCGATGACTGCCTGCCTTATCACGGCTTTAGACACCACTATAGAGTGCATTGGTTCCTCTATAGAGGAGTTGGCCCCCAGTGCGGCGAGCCTGTCTGCGATTTCGTTTCCTTTAATCCCCGTATGTCCCGATACCCAGAGAAGTCGAATTGTGTTTGTCTTCGCCAGCCTGTTTAGCGCTCCCTTGCAGTCCTAGCCCAGCCGAGAGGCTACCCTGTGGGCGGTCAACGCCTTTAGAGCTGCCTGGCTGTCAGAACAGATGCTGATGCGCCTGTCCTAAGTGTCAGATTCTTCAATCCTTTGGACACACCGGAGGATGGCGTAAACCTCTGATTGCAAAACTAGGTCATGCCGCGCTAGGGGGAGGAATGTGCCCCTTCCGCCCCTGTAGCAACAGTACCTCCGCTGCCCGATAGATTATCCCTCTCCGTCTCCTAGTCATGCCTCGATAGTATTAGAATCCCATACTTTCTTCCAAAGGTGTAGCGCGAGATCGTCGCATTCGATCGCATGGACATGACTGATAGGAAACTCAGTTCTTTGGGAAACTGAGTATGCCTCGTACCTTGTCTCTACTTACTTTAAGTCCTAAACCTATGAGCTACCACGGCTGCAGCTGCTGTGATAGTGAGGTGAAGGGGCTCGACGTTCGCCACTGTCCCCAGTGCCCTAGTGGGCGTGATACGCATCATGCCCGCGCGCGTGGCCCCCCTCACTATAAGCCTTCGAGAAGTCGATGACCACCACACTGACAACCCCGTTCTTAACGAAACAGCCGCTGAATCCAAGGCTTGGCCCAGATTCAATTTTCTCCATTTCGGTCTGGACCGCATCACTGACGTGAGCTGCGTAATGTGGAAACAGCTCTACATCAGGGTACCCTTCTACAACAACCGCCCTCGTAAGGGGGTCTACCATCCTGGCAACCGTTATGCCGACCTCCTAGCTCGGCTTTTTCCTGACAACGTCGGCATCAAGAGGGGTGTCCGCGGGGCCCTTGCGGCACTTAACGCCAGTGCCTTCCCCCCCCCCCCCCCCCCCCCCGTCGACGCCACCATTCACAACACAGGAGTCCATGGCGTACACTGAGAAAAATGTTGTAGTAAATTTTATTATAACTGTAACAAAAATTACTATAAAGTATAGGAAGGGTGAGATAAATACACTTTATGCTGCATTTTTATTATAATTGTATGAATAATTACAAAATTTCTTGTAATTTTTATGACAGTTGTTGATTAGAAAGTATTACGAAATAAAAGAAAAATTGCTATACACATAGCAAAATCTGTGATATAATAAAATTTAAAATATATGCTTTTAATTTTTATTAGAATAGAATATAAATTTTATTTTGCAGCGTTTAAATTTTATTTTGTAGCGTATAAATTTTATTTTGTAGCGTATTAATTTTATTTTGTAGCGTATTAAAAATTACTATAAACATAGTAAAAAGTGCCACATTCAAAAATTGCTAGAGGCCATAAGAAAGTTTGCTATCCAACATAGTAAAAATTGCTACAACATTAGTACTTTCTGCGCAGATCAAGGCGCCCACGTGTCTGATTGAGGTTATGTTTCTACGGGAATTTCACTTTGTCTTGCTTTTAAGTTTACAAAACATTCAAAACCTTACTTCAATTATTTTATTTTTATATTATGCACATTAATGATAAGTTCTTTGTGTTATCAAAGTTATTTATTGTCATTATTTAATATTATCTGAAATTTTCTTGAAATCGATTGTCACGGGGTGGATTTTCTGGTTGAGACACGTTTCCTCTCTGTGTCTCAACGGTACAAATCCATATCTCTCGGTTCAACTGCCGGAGATATAATAGCCAGATTAGGCAACAGACGCTACAACGTCGTGCAATGTTAACCTAATCTGGTTACTTACCGTGCAACACGCAAGTCGAAGACTTACGCTTTGTTTCTCACCAGTGACTCGAACTCTGCTCTCGTTCACTGGTTCGTGTGCCGGCTGCTCAGATGAAACGATACGGTCGCGAAATAATAACTCGAGCAGTTAAAGTTAATAATAAAAGACTATTGTTTATTAAATAAAAGATGATGAAGTTAAATGAATAATTAATAATTTAGACAGTGGAAGTGTCGCGTTGAAATAGGTTAATTTCCCTACCTAACGGTGCGCCAGCACGTTATCTCAGACGTCAGCTGTCTCGAGGGCTAACGTCACGCTCGCGGTAATTACGCTGTGTACGCGCGGTAACATAAGCCTCGCGTCTACAGTAATATACGTAGCGTACTCATCGTCTACGTGAGTGAGAGAGCGGTCGCGCTCGCGTGTCGCGACACACACACACACTTAACTTAGCCTGAGAGAGAACAGGCTATTAACGCATGTCGTCTGCGCACTTCTTAAGCGCACTTGCCGGTTACAAACTCCCGGCAAGCTAAATCATTGTCGGTGACCTTCTAAGGTTGATGACCCGAGCCTGTGCTCTCTCTACGCTCGCTCTCTCCGCACAAGAACGCCTATTCGGGGCCGCTGTCCAGATGGCGACGAACCTGGACAAACGGTTACGCGTACTTACTCGCGACGCGGTTGATACGTGCACGCTTACCGCTATTGTAGGTTAGATTCATACGGTGTGGTCTATAACCTCGCAAGCATCCTCGCTGCTAGGCTGGCTTCATTGTATCGCCTCTCGTGATACTCTCTGCTGCTTTCATGCCAGGCGAACATGCTTACTGCACTAGGATGTTGCTGGTTCGGGAGTACGACAGGTAGTTCTAGCCTGTCGTACTATCTCTGAGCTCTCCTCGTGTTTCCGTCGAAAGTACGGTATAACACATTTCGCGGATCACAATAGTGGCCTCAGAGTGTATCACGTATGCACTCCTGAGGTTACAACTATCAAACACTTCACAATTATCGCGGAAAACGCGATATCACCGCGAACTCACTATCGCGCGCGTCTGTGTCCGAACGATAACAACAACAACATTGATTCCGGTCACGTCTCCCCCGGCACCTTCGTTATGCTCTCAATACAGCTCCAATACTGCATCGAGGCGCCATCTAACGTTCGTTACCACGAACTTATTTATTGCCGATTTATTACCGACGTCGGTACGGCAGGCCGTAACACCCCCCACCCAGACGTCGCTTATCTCCAGATGGGCGACTCTGTACAACAATCCGACGTCGGTTGTTCCTGACAACTCTAGAACAACTCTGTCGCTGACGTTTATATTCAGCAAGAACTTTTTCCTACAATGTCTGGAGATTTAGCTTTAGCAAAAGCTTTCTCTTTCTCTAGCTCTACAGGCTGATCTACCTGTAAAACTAGCGGTATGTGATTCGCTATGCTGTCTTGGTTGTCTACCAAGAAAGTAACGTTCCTCTCTTCGCGTTGGTGGCTTCTCGTTGGCCACTACTTCATGTACAAACAGCTAATCGGCACCTGGTTCGTTCTAGCCAGGCGACGATGTTAAATGCTGTGTCGTCTTTGCTAATTTTTGTTATAATGACCGGGAAGCAGGTGATGTAGTCTCTCCCTAGTTCGTCTTCACCTTGCATCCTGGTTATTACTCTCGACCTTATCGGGCCCAGTGCCGGTGGCGGCTGGGTTCTCGCAACGGCGGGTCGCTCATCGCCGGATCTTCTAACTCCCTCTTTTCTTCTTCTCTTCTTAAGATCAGTTCCTACCCTCGGAGATTCTTCGGATTCTTGAAACTCGGAATCGAACTTCCGTAGCCATAGTGCTGGACAGGCGAAACGACCTATCGAGCTACCCAGTGCGTTTATCACGCCCGGCTGGTGTGAGTCAGCGCATTGCGGGATGACCTTCCCCTAGGGTATGCTAGACTTAGCTAGGTCGCTTCTAAGGTCATCGCTTACGTTACCTGGAGTTAAACACAATCCAAACCAGGCATCGTTACCGTCGATTCGATAAACAAATCGGGAACGGGATGCCTGGCAGCACAAAGCGGATGTGGAGCTAAGCTTCGACGCATTTACGGCACTTGGCGAAACCTCTGGTCACTTTTATCAGTCACTGGTGTGACCGGCCGGGAAATGACCTGTCATCGCGGCTTAATTTTGGGCAAAATTAGTTGGCCAACGATGCCACGTGAGAGGATCGCCTGAGCTGGCCCAGAGGTATTCGGCTTCCGGTCGAGGGGTCCTTACCATCCGAGGATATTCTTCTCTCTTCTTTTCATCTGAAAGTTGACGGTTTGGTGGATTTTCCCGTGTCCTTTTCCACCATCCATCGAACTTTAACAGCGCTACGATATTTCGTCACCGAAGTTTCTTACCTGCCGTCGCTGGAATTTACCGTTGACCTGTCCCGCTCGTCACTGGAAGTGAGGCTCTTTGGTCAAACGGTATGTCTCAACGTCTATTCTTCAGCGACGACAGGCTGTGGCTCTCTCGGCTTCTCAGTAGCCTATCTTGCCACAGCCATAGCAGCGAATGAGACCTGAGGGTTGTCTTTGACCTTGTCGATGGTCTTCCTTGCCCTTCAAGGTCCTCCAATGAGTCCTTAGGGCTATCCTTGACCTTTCTCCTCGGTCGTCCTTGCCCTTTAAGGTACTCGACCTTAGAGCTGTCCTTGACCTTGCCGACGGTCTTCCTTGCCCTCGTAATAAGGTCTTCGTTTCTCCTTCCAACAATTCTTTGGAGCTTTTGCTTCGACTGCTATGGTAATACGAACTGTCATTGGTCATGCCAATTCCTCTTCTCTGACGTAGCAGCCTTGAAAACAATCGTCGCTCTCTTCTTCGTCGTCACTGCTGAGTTCTATTCATCACTTATTCTTCTCTTAGCAGTGATTTTCCATCATCTGGTGTCATCTTCTTTCTTCGTCGTCCTCTTCATCGATTATTGCGACATATTCTCTCCCTTTCTTGTGCCGCACATCACCAAGGTTTCGACTTGCCTTGGTGAGTTCCCCCCCTCCCAGGCTCTGCCGCGGCTTTTAGGCAGCGGTTGAGTCCTGCTTACCAGCGGCACCTGAGAAGGGAACTGTACCTTTCATAAAGGTTGGCCCTAAATCTTCTTTTTTTCTCCATATAAAGGGCTTGTTCTTCTCCTGTCATCTTCGGATCTTGCTTTCTCTTGTCGCTGTCTTTACATGCGCTTGAGTGTGTATTTCAGAGTGTGGTTGTGTGTGCGGTTTCTATTAAAGGGATCGTTCCCTAAGGCACACCTCCTTTTTATAAATAAATAACTAAATATGTATAAATAGTTTATAATGTATTATAATTCTACCTAACCTCCACACTCTGAATTCCACTTCGAGTTGCAGAAAGTTAATACCAGTTGCTCGGTTTCAAAACGCCCTGGCTGATTTTCTTTTTAATTTGCCAGTAATTGGTGCTCCGATCCCGATTTAGCACGAATTACTGGTTTGTCGCTGCTTTTCAGCTGTTTTAAAATGTTTACTCTGTAAAAAAAATAAATGCCAGCCAGGTCACCGCGGGTTGAATCTACCCCTAAGTTCGATTCTTATTCACGGGTTCGATTCCCTAGAGGGTATTATCACTACTAGCCTTCACTAGGCTAGCAACTGGTATCGATTGAACGCTCTTCACAAATTTTGTCGAGGGCTCAATCCCCTGATGCTTCTCTTCACAATTTTTAATAAATAAAACCTTTCACATCTCGCTCATAAATTAATTCCGTCTAGGCGCACCGTATCTAACTATTTGTCACGATGTTCTATAAAAAAAATAGCAACTTTGTAGCCTACAGCAATTTATCTTGATTTTTCTCAAAAATCTTCGAACTTCTACCCCCAGAAGGTTTGCTGTAGGTTGGTTGTTGTACTTTAGTCACTTCCTTGCTAAAAATCTAAAAGAAATCAGAAAAACGCAAAAAGAAATTTTTGGGATTCGAACTTTGCTCCTTCGAAGTCAAAATTTCGCGATATTCCCAAGCACACACACGTTTAGGGCGCCAGTTGTCACGGGGTGGATTTTCAGGCTAAGGCACGTTTCACCTGCGTACCTTAGCGGTTCATATATACGTAGCAACATGGTTTGACATGTACAAGTTCCAAAATTTTACACTCAAGAATCCTATTTGGGTAAGTGGTTAGCGCGTCCAATTGCCGTGGTGAAGGTTGCAGGTTCGATCCCAACGCTCATAAAAAAAATATTTTTATTTCTCATTTTAATTTATTTTCACATTAAATATTGTATGAATCGAGTCTGAAAATAGTTCTGAAAACAGGAAGAACGAGAAAAAATTTAATTTTTTGAAATTTAAGGTCATTCATAAAAATTACTATGTTGCATTGCAAAAATTGTTATAATTTGATTTGTCCCTCCATTCCTACAAAATATAGTAATTTTTCTTATGTTTATAATAAATTTTACTACAACATTTTTCTCAGTGTATGAGTGTCCCGGTCCTGCGTCGCCAGTAGCACCGTTGTCCCAGTCCTCCTCACTGCCCGCAGCTTTTGTCTCTGCTTTATGAGCTTCCGCCTCTGAGCTCCAAAGTTTCTGTTGCTTCCACAGTATTTCCACTGTACCAAATATAAATTATTGTACGAATAATCGATTTTATTATTAATTGGTAAATCCCGTGTACACGAAAATATAACATACGCAAGAGAAGAAATTGTGTAAATATTATGAATAGCTGAAAAAGTTTTTAAGTGTTAAAAGAATATTTTAAGAAGGTTTTTAACGCGTTTTTAGAACGTTTTACTGAGGCATCTACTGTAACATTGCAATCGTTAAAAACGTTTTTAAAACGCTTTTAAAATATCAAACATTTATTCTAAACATTCGTAATCTATTGTGTCAACGTTTTTATATTTAAAACGTTATGGTATTTTATCGTGAGTTTTACAAAGTTGCAAAATGTTATAAAACCGTATTTAAAACGTTTCGGGTGCTCTAGGCAACAACAATGCCTATATCAAATAAACGTTTTTTAAACTTTTTGAAAACGTTTTCTGAAAAACTTTTTAAAGTTTTTTCTGCACACGTTTTAAAAACGTTTTGTGCTATTAGGGACTACTATGTCTAACTTATTAAATCTATTTTAGATTTTAGAAAAAACAGAAATTTATGTATGACTTTCGTTATACAATCATTTTTTATCATATTTTTAATTAAAATCATTTAAACTTAATTTTATAAGTGAGATTGCATGAACTATCGAAGCCCATAAATACTTCCTTCAGTATCGTTTATATAATGTACAAAATGAATATTAATTCTACATTTTATCATGCTTTACGTATTTGATATATATGTATTATTAACTATAGAAACTTTTGTTATATGAAAAACAAGATGGAAATATTAAATTTTGTGTATATATCGTCCGTTTCAAAACCAGGACTTAAGTATGAAACACAGGGACATAGTACAAAATTGGTGTTCCATAAAACTGACACATCATTGCTTTCGTTTTTCTATAATACTATTTATTATTTGCAATAAATATACTTTGTTATACTCAATATTTGTTCCTTAAACATTTGCCTTTCGAATGGTATTGAGATTTTGGTAATTTACATGAATAAAGTAGACAAATAAAACATAAGTTGTCAAAACCTACCGAAAATCGTTTCATAACCGGGTCTTTTACCTTAGTCTGACATAGTTGTGCGAAACACAATTAAAATCTTATCGTATTATAGTTTCAAGCTTTAATATGATGCTACCCTAGCGGAAATATTTTTGTTCAAAAATGTTAAAAACTGTTAGGAAGAGTTATAAACTGTTTAAAAATGTTAGAAAATGTACGATTTTGGACGTTATTAATCGTTTGTAACTGTTTGTAACATTTTTCAACAGTTTTTAACAGTTTGTAAGAGTTATTAAATTATTTAATAACTTTTAAATATTTATTAATTATTATTATTAACATAATAATAAATTATTAGTATAATTAAATACTCCTTAGGCTTCTTCTGCATTGTTTGACTGTTACTTGCCTTTGGAGTGCTCATGATTATAATAATGAGGCTATTAAATAATTATTAATTAATATTAATAATAATAATAATAATTTATTAATTCTTAATTTTTCCTGAAATATATCAAATTTAAAATTATTTGAAACTGTTTGAAAGTGTTTAAAACTATTAGAAACTGTTTGAAACTGTTACAAAGTATTATAATTAGAAAAAAAGTGTCCAAAATCATACATTTTGTAACATTTATAAACAGTTTTAAACAGTTCTAAATAGTTTTAAATAATTTTTAACAGTTATTAACCGTTATTCACACCCTGGTAGAAAATTAACCATAAGTTGGCCAGAATATGACTAAGCCATTTGCTGGTTAAGCATATTCTGGCCAACTTATGGTTAATTTTCTACCAGGGCATTTAAAATTTACGACAGGGTATTCAATTCTACTCGGATCTTAATTTTTACGACTTCACAACCGATTTTAATTTTAACTGTACAGTTAAACACAAAAAAGTAAATTAATTTATGTACACATATTGTTTTATATTTTTATGCAGATTAATTAATAATCTATTTATACGGTCCACATGTACCAACTATCCAAAAAAAGTATACACTGCACCGCAAACACGCACGACGCACGCACACACACACACATACACACACACACATACACGATCCATGCGTCACTCAGAACTGCATAATTCGACGCGCGCCAGCCAGAAAAAGGATTAGACGGCGCGCAAGAGAAGAAACGGCCCAGCACACGCAGGCGCGAGTCCGGACGTTTAATTAGCAGACGAATTAAGCGGCGCAATTAGGGGTATTATAAATTAATTACGCGCGCGCTGGTGGTAGTGCGCGGGTGAGAGTGAGATTCAATCTCGGGAATGGGCGCGCGACGCCGCGTGCCAAAATGGATGCCAAACAACTTGCGCGAAAGCGCGCGCGTCCATCTATTTCAGGCGCGCACGTGCTAGAGAGGAGGTGGAGAGGAGGGGGGAAATTCGTTACGCGCACGGCAGTAATGAAATCACGAGTTTTCCAGAATATATAATGTAATAATGGGGGAGGTGAAGGTCTTCTGGAGGGGACGAATTGTCCTTTTAGAAAGTGTACGACGAGAAAATGAGATTGTTTCTTGTTTTGTGATTTTTCGTATGGTTTGATCAGTTTAAGGTCATGCGAAGTTGAAGTGAAAATCTCTAATAACAATATAATTTATTGCAATTTGAATAGGCCTTATTTTAAATGAAAAGATTATTTCTGCATCTGAAGCTTCCTTGTTGAAATTTAAAATTTTGAATTTGTGCACTAGAAAAACATTTATATTTTTAAAACTTTACATAGTGAACTCAAATAAGTAAAGCCTACGGAGGCAAGTAGTATTGCCTGGGAGTTACTCTGCTACAAAATAAACAAAAATATTTATGCATGCTTTTTTCTGAACTATATAATCTGAATAAATTTCCGTACTATATGGCGCCCAAGTGCGCTAAATTGTGTAAAACTGTACCGAATTGTGCCCAAGTACCAATATTTCGGACATTTTATTCTAATTTAGCACAGTTTGGCACAGTCTGGTACAAGTTGAAACGGTTTGCCACATATAATTTTCAGCCATTGAAAACAATATTAGCTTGATTATTCGACACAGTTATGCACAATTCATATATCGGCACATTTTAGCACAGTTATCCATAGTAAAATTACCGCAAAAGTAACAGTGATAATAATTTTACACTTGATAACCGCAATACAATTAAACTTTTAATTTGCTATAATTGCTTATGTTGTAATTATTTTTAGTTTTTTCTTTATATGAGACTTTTTAAGTGGCAAGTCTATAAGATCATTGACTTAATATATTTACTAGCCACAAATCCTCGCTCGCTCGGCATAGATCCATCCGTCCATCCATTCCGTCCATTCATTTTTTCAATTCGGTTCCAAATCATCTGAATTTTTAGGAGCCAAAATGATGTTTTCATAAAATACTTGATTATTTATATCTATTGTATTACCGTATATTTCATCTACAAAATTGACATGTGATAACATTTCATGAGGTATTTTTATAACGTCATTTTCAATTTTAAATTTTGTAAAAAATTTACCATCATCAATTGATTTGTTTCAGTGACACGTTTATTATCTTTTAAAAAAATAGTTTGAAAATTATTCCATATGAGGCTGTTTTTGACACAATTTTCAATCATTTGTGTTCTATTTCCGTATCTTACAATTGGTAATGTTTACCGAAAATCACCTGAAACAATTAAGACTTTTCCACCGAAAATTTCGTTGTTATTACATACGTCTCTGAACATACGGTCTACAGTTTCAAAAGCTTATTTAGAAGTCATCGTAATTTCATCCAAAATAATAACTTTAAGTTGTTTCATTTTTGGACCATCTATTTAGTATAATATTACACGTACTTCGCTCATCAATATTTAAAGGTAATTTAAATGTTGTATGTACTATTTTTCCTCCCTGAAATAAATTGACGGCTATTCATGTCCAAGCAACTGATAAAGTATTGATTTGATTTATTTTAAAATATAAAGTTAATGTATTTAGTAGTAAGTAGTACATTATGACACGTGTTGCATAAGACGGTTTTCACACGAGCGAAGCAAGTGAGAAAAATCGAATGCGGTAAAAATCACCTTACACACGAGTTTCAAACAGTATTTTATACCAGGAGAGCTTAAAAATCATGTCAAAGTTGCGATTTTTAGGTTAGAGTGGTATAAATAACTTTTCCCGCTTCCTCTAGGACCATATACACTTCATCATTTATTGCATTATTGACTGTATTAAAAATGATTCTTTGATCATCAGTTAAAGTAAGAATTTTATCATTTATAATATTATCCTCATCAATTTCATTTTGAATTGTTCTATCATCTATCGAAATCATATGTGTTTTGTAAATCTGATAAATTAAAATCGAATAAAGTAAAACCATGCGACTTTACAATATTATTTATTATACTAAATGCACATTGTTGACCTTCTTCTGCATTTATTGTTGGAGGATAGAAATGAATTTCATATTTTTCAAATAGTTGCCTAGCATTAACTGCCATATGAAAAACGCATATGTAACTAAATAGATTACACATATTTCGAGGGAATCGGTTTTGACATGATTTTTCTAAACATTACTCCACTCTTCATTCGTTATAATCAATTTTCTAGCTTTAGCAGCTTCGAAATAACTTGAATATGTAATTCCGTCGTATGTCCGTAAATGTTCAAACAAAGTCGCTCCTTTCACATGCAATAATAAAACTGTTAAAAAGAAACGTTCTTGCTGTTTTGGACTTACTAAATACATGCTGCTTAAGGGGATGTAGGAGCGAACTTTACCGATGGTGACCTCCACCTCGAGTCGTATTTCCCATTGTTTACGCGAAATTTACTTCGTGATATTGAAAATTAAGTTGCTAACGATTTGTTATCGTGTAAAGAATGCGGGACCACAGCATTTTCAATAATCAAAATGTTCAATAATTTATATAATGCAATATTCTTAAAATTGACACGTGCAATTACGTAAAAGTGACGGTCATCTTACAATTTTCTGTGTGGAACGACATCCTCACCTCGCGTCGTATTTCCCATTATTTGTCTTAACTAAAAATTATTAAACGCTGCGTAACGTTCATAAACATTCTTTATTATAGCAAGAACACGCGATCACCGCATTTTTGTGTTTTACGATTGTATACTTTTTTTTATTTATGATATTATGTTTTTGAGGTTAGGAAAATTTCAACCAATCAGCGTGGCTCCGACATCACCTTAAAATAGATTTAGTAAATTTTTTGCTCTTATTCCATTTTTTATCTTCAAAAACATAATAATAAAGTATGTCCATATAGAAATATTAGCGTGCTTCAACATCTTTTTGATTTAGTTTAAACCAAGCAGTTAGTGCTGTGACTACGTTTTCTATACCACCGTGTATCATACATTAGTGGATAAGCCATATAGGATCCATATGTTTACTTATACATGGAATTTTTATAGGTTTTCAGATTTAGGATATACTTATGGGAGCGTCCGCACCAGAAACTATCCAGCGGGCGCGCGCGATGCCATTTTCGCGTAAAATTCGCTCTGTTCAACTCGCTCGTAATCGTGTACTGAGTCTCTCGGAAAAAACAAATAACATATATCGATAGATTTTTTCCCCCTCTTTCCAATGGTGCCATTGTTTATTCTCAGAAATGCTTTTTTACGGCCAAAAACTTGAGTTGAAAGTTCAAAGCGATTTTTCTAAAAAAATACCATTTTCTTTTTTTAAGTAAATTTTTTCATTCGAAAGTACAAGTCTTCAGCTTTAAAACCCCAAAATTTCAAGTTGGAGAAATGAAGGGTTCATAAGTTATAAAATTAAAAAGACGGCAGCGCATCACCGGGCGTGCTTTCTGCGCTACGCCGAAGCGCACTATTTTGTTGTTTCGTACTTAAAAAAATATCATATAATCAATTTTTCAAACATAATTTTGTATTAGAAGTCAATATTTTGTGTTCCACCTGTGTTGCAATTTTTTGTTAATTTACTAATTTTTTGTATCCGAACTTAACTGAATAGGTCTTATCTCAAATCTATATTTCTTCACTTTTTGGATAGGTGAGTATAATTCTAAAGTTTCTGATGCTGAAAATTATTTTAGTTCAAGCCTTTTAACGTATACTAATAGTTTAATAGAATGAAATGATACCGTTACAGAAACTCTTTTTGCTGATGTTAACCTTTGTTTTAGTTTTAATTCATCGTTTCTAATTCATCATTTGTTGACATCTTTTTTCTCTTTTATATAAACTTAAGACTCAGACTTTTATTTTTGATCAGTGATCTTCAGAAATCTTCATATTAATAAACCTTGGGGGAGTCTTTATCCAAAGGAGAATTTTTAATTTCTCTAAGTTACTTGAAAAAGTACGTCTTTATTGACCAAGAAGTGGTAGAATCATTTCACTGTAACACTAATCGGTGTAGTTTGGCAATATTGGTCCTTTATTATAGAGGATTTAATTTTAAAATTTTAAAAAGAATGATATTTTTCAGACAATTTATCTCATACTGCCGTAGCAGTTTATCTAAAAAATTATAATTAATTATCTTGATAAAAAATTCTTTTGATTTCGAAAAAATGTATTGGTTTCACCCATGGAACTGGGCAATATTATAAAAATAAACACGACTTCAATAATCTTTTTTATCATTATGAAGATTTTTCTGTTGAAGCAGAGCAGCGTTTTCATGCAACCGCGAACGGAAAAAATGCATTATGAAAAAATGCAAGTGAATTGATTGTACCACGACTTGGGCAATAAAGACGTACTTTTCCCAGAAACCTATTTTATCAAAAGTAAGTTTTTCAATGCAACATCAATCCTTGCCGTTTTTATGAACCATTTAATTTGTTTTTGAGTATTGCATTAATTTAAAACTCAAATAGCTAAACGTGATTCAATAAATAAAAACTTGTATTTCTGATATTTTACAACAAAACAAATAACTCACCCACCTGGGCATTTCCTTTTCAAAAATCACCCACAACAAACCACCTACCGCTACATCCACACCCTCACAAGTGTACATCTATCCAATGTGGGTCAGAAGGACGCGGATAGACGGTGATTCAGCGAAACAACCGACTGACAGCACCTGTTGATAGTTTTGCTCTCTCTCTCTCTCTCTCTCTCTCTCTCTCTCTCTCTCTCTCTCTCTCTCTGTCTCTCTCTCTCTCTCTCTCTCTCTCTCGGCTATATATGCAGATGCAGCTCTCGGCGGGGGCACAGGCAGGTAGATAGGTATAAACGCGCATCGCGACCTCGCATGCGTGGGACACGTATGTGCGTGCATGCGTGCGCACACGTGTGTGTGTATGGTCGTGCGCATTTGCATCAGGCCGACCGGCGGAGATACGAGGAAGGCGAGCCAGTTTAGGATAATGTAGGCGTATATAATACTGCCGAGTGAAAGTTGGAGGAAGAGTGTTTGGATTGGGATGGACGGGAATGACGTGAATGGGTATAAGTAGAGGAATGTGTACGCCTCCTTGTGTATTGTAAATACGGTACACGTTGAAATTTTTTAAAGAAATGGTATGGCTGTTGAAATGAATCCACTTATACTTTTATTGAAATGTCATTCAAAAGCACATCTTTTATCGTTAAAAAGATCGACGCTTTATACTTTATACGGATACCTCTGACCAGACATGATTTTTTAAGCGTTTCTTCTTCAGCCCTTCAACCTTGAACCCTTCACCTCAACTGCATTTACCATGAAAACTCTTGAATCGGTGAACAATAATGTCCCATCTAAACCCCTCGCGATTCGTCCCGTCCAACAATCAGTTCCTCGTTCCCGGAGCATCGCGGCGCAATCAATCGCCTCCGCCCGTATGAATTTCTTGTTTCGCGTTCCATTCATAATGCACGCTAATGACGCGCCTTCCCATGATGCATCGCCACAGGAGTTGCGCATCCTGCTCATTATATATACGCGCCCCCTACTAGCTCTTCCCCAATATATCCGAAATTTATGGCTCGTGAACGCGATGAAGTTCGGCCGAGATAGCCTTGCTGTCGGTGCAGAATGCATCTACGGAGGTGTTGTGGGATTGATAAGTGCTAAGATTTTCTGTGGAAATTTTTGGATTTTGTTAAGATTGGATTGCCTATATATTATAATCCCCGTCAAAAGTTAGTTCATCGCTTAAAATATCAATAATTTGCTATATGGGGAATAGATACAAAATTTACACTTTGGACCTCAAAACGGGGCAAAGTTTTTTTTCAAGGCACACTTTCCGAACGCATTTTTTCTTCTTTCTTATGGCACAAAGTATAAGGGAATTAAATACAATTAAAAACTTCTTAGTCTCATATTTTTTATGAAGATTGAAATTTTTGAAGAAAATGGCAAAAAACCCACTTCTTTAAGCCTCAGCCATTTAGCCCAGAACCAATCCACTTAAAGTTTCAAAAAAGAAATTGGAACTAGAAAGAACGAGCTTACATTTGTTTTTTTGAAAATTAAATGAAAGCTCTTTTATTCTAGTTTCAATTTCTTTATTGAAACTTTGAGTAGAACATTTCTAGGCTGAAATTTAAAAAAGGAAGCTTTTTTGCTATTTTCTTAACAAATTTCAACTTTAAAAAAAAATATGTCACAATGACGTTTTTAATTGTACACGATTTTTCCCGTATCTTAAAAAAAAATTTGACCAATACCGCAATTTTGAGGCAGTCTAAAGTATAAATTTTTTGTGAATTTTTAATGCTTTATTTGTATTTTTAACTTGACAGCTTTAATCAAAGTACATTAGACAAACAGTTTCAGCCCTCAAAACTGGAAACTTCAGCTATTTATGAAGTGTATTTTTATAAACTTATTAAATAAAAAGTAATAAATATGGTTTGATAATCAATTACATTATTGATAATCTTTAGTGATGCTGACTTGCGACTTGAATCGTATAGCCAATACAACCTCAAGTCGTTCGTTGTAGTAGGCTAAAATTATTAATTAAAATTGTTTCTAGCTATGTTTAAGTGTGAATTAATACTGGAAAACAATTAAAAATTTTCACTACAGAAAAGTTAGCAGACTGAAAGGTATCTTGTGAAAAAAGCGCGTAGCTCATAATTTATCTTCTTTCGTTTTACTGTAAGAGAGCCTAAAATGAATTTCATTTTTTATTTATAGGATATAAAAGTATGAACTTTTTTCGAAGAATCGAAAAGAAAGTTAATTACGCGATACTGAAGTGCTAACTTCGATACAACTTTAGTCTTATCTCGCGTAAAATTGTACCTCTTATTAAAAGCTTTGCGTTTGATGTATCATTTAAAAATTTTTTGTATTTTTTACTGTTGGAAATTGCAATTTTTTCTAACAACTTTCATAGCGGTCTTCATATTAAATTATTTTCAATTAAACTTAAAACTTGCATTATAAAGCCTGTACGATATTTTTAGATGTTAAAAAATACTTCCCATGACATTACTTCACCACTATCACACTCACCATTAATTCATGAAAAAAAAAAAAAAACGAAAATCAATGACTTCGTTAAAATTCGTAAATTTTTAAACCAGAAACCTTTTTTCAGAATAAAATTTCTGACTAAACTGAAATCGAATCCTTAATTAACAAAACCGATGACCAAAAACAAAAAATAAGACTTACATTACTTTAAAATCCCTCAACCCACGACACACTCTCGCTCAACAGCCTCCTTACAACCGATTCCTCCACTCCGTCCTCGCGATCCTTCTCCTGATCTCGCCACCACCGATCGCCGATGACTCACGTGTGAATTTCCCTGCATCTTCGTAAATCCGCTTACAACTGCTCTTCACAGTAATTACGCAAGCGATAACAGCGAGCGAGGGTAAAGGGGAAAGGAGGGACGAACTGAAACGCGAGTTCTCGATGGAATTCATCCATTCATTATTGCAGAGAGGTATGCCCGTGATCTAGTTCACGAATATTTGTGCGTGTTCGTTTTGAACTCGGGGGTGGGTGAGAGATAGAGAGGAAAAGTGAACGATTAATGGTAAGCGTATGGGGGGTAGGTATATAGGTTGAAGGATAGTGAGGAACGTTTAGTGAAGGTGAATGAGGTGAAGCAGGAACAAGTCGATAGTTGGTGGATAGCGAAGTAGAAGGGAGGAGTTGATAGTATAAGTTTGTGAAAAACTGTACATCGTGCGCTTATTGTATTGCGTTTGGGCTGAAAGAACTTCTACATTGAATATTTCATTATTCAATTCATTTTTAATGAGAATCTTACATGATTAGCTTACGTGTATATAAAATTTTCAACGCGATTTACAGCTATAAGTACGTATGAATAGTGGCTGAAATTGTGCGGGAAAATAGTGTAAAGGTCAATACTTAACTATTACAAATCAGAATCATCATAAGCATAATTCTTTTTTCTACACAAACAGGGACCCCCCCCCCCCCTCATCGCAAATTTTTCCTCCTATACCGCAGCTCATTTCACCAGCATTTCGAAACGAACCTCATCCAAAACCCCTTCGCCCCACAATAATAATAATACCCTCATCGCTTAGAACCCTGCGACCGCAGGGCCATCTCCGAAACTTTCCTCATTATACATCGCGCCCCAGCAGCACACCGCGCAAACCAAAGCGCCGTGGGTATATATATATATATATATATATATATGCGCACGCGCGCGTTTTCGCCCTGTCGATCTTATCATCATCGGGATGCATATCAGCTGCTGGTCCGCTATATAGCTGCCCCACGGGGAATTGCGCCCCGCGTGCGTGCGCGCATTATTCGCGCGAATTACAAGCCGCGTTATGTGGGTATATATACGTGTATGTATACGTATGTCGTCGACGTGTAACTGGCACCTCCCGCGGGAAATCCAAACAGATGTAACTGCGAATTTCGGGTGTGTTTGTATTGAAGTGCATAGTGTGTGTGTGTATAGTGGGTAAGGAGATGGGAAGGATGTAGAATGCACTGTGAAAAAATTGTTAGTGGCTCTGTTAAAGCCGTATTTTAATACGGACGATTAAATAATTTTATTGAAACGAAAACATTAGATTGAATCGAATGAGTATAACATTGGTTCAATGATAGATTAAATTAATTCAATGAAATCTGCATTTGATTCAATTCAATATTTTTGTCTCAATGAAATTATTTAATTGTTCGTATTCAAATATACTTACTGGTTTCACTGAGGCAATCAAATTTTGTTTGTCCTCAGGCCGCAAAATGAATTTTCGCGTCCCATACAGAGGCCGCGAAATACTGAATGTAAAGCCTAGGCCGCGAAATTACATTTAGTATTTCACATCCTCTATATGGGACGCGAAAACTTATTTTGAGACCTTCGGACAAAAAACTCGCTACGCTCGACCCCAAAGCTCGCATATATTCGCCGAGAATACATTTTGCGACCTTGGTGCATAATGTACTATTCTTTTTGTATGAAGTGTACTTTTTCAAAGTGTGTGTGTGTGTGTGCGTGTGTGCGTGTGTGTGTGTGTGTGTGTGTGTGTGTGTGTGTGTGTTAGGACACATTATACAATGTTATGAGATATCAAAATAATAGCAATGCATACAGTGCGTACAATGTATAACTAACTGTAATTACTCTGGGTAGCTACCTTAACTGGAATATTTTATCAGTACGTTTCTGCAAGCATACACGGAAAAAAAACTAACTTCTGTAGTATGGACCATTGCGTACTACCATAGTCCCACTACAGTACGTGTGTAAACTTTGAACCTAGTATTCAATAGGTCTAGAGTATATGGCGCTCCTACAAATACTGTATACATGCAACAATCTTGATGCAATCATAGTATGTCACTCTTGCCTCCTACAGTTGTAAGGCTCCCATACCTCTACGGTATGGGGTCGCTTTTACAAATAGAGCATGTATGCCACGCGTTGCAACTTTGGGCGCATCTAATACGCAGTGCAGGAGTTCGGTCTAGCAGATGACGGAGTCTAGGTAGTGCACTCCGTAGTTTTTGCGTCTAGGTATCGGAAGGCATTCCATGCGTGGTCTATGTGGTCGGGGTAGCCGATGACGGTGTCTAGGTGATGCGCTCCGTAGTTTTCATAGTCCACCACATCTTCGATGCGCTCCAACACCTAAAAGCCAAAAACTACGGAGCGCACCACCTAAACATCGCCATCGGCTATCCCAAAGACCTGGACCATGTATTAGATGCGCCCTGATATCTAAACGCAAAAAACTGCGAAGCGCACCACTTAGACCTCGTCATCGCTACCCCAAACACCTGCACTGCGTATTAGATGCGCCCCGATATCTTAATGCAAAAACCTACGGAGCGCACCACCTAGACTCCATCATCGGCCACCCCAAAGACCTAGACCACGGATTCGATGCGTTCCAACATCTAGACGCAAAAAGCTATGGAGCGCACCACTAGACGTCATCATCGGCTATCCCGAACACCTGAACCACGTATTAGATGCGCCCTGAGATCTAAACTACGGAGCGCATCACCTAGACTCCATCATTGGCCACCCTAAAGACCTAGACCACGCATTCGATGCTTTCAATTATCGATAAGTACTTACCTACCTTATAATAGTTGTGATTTCTGTACTAGTAGGTAGCAACCGTTACCGCTGTAATATTGCTTCCCTTACAATAGAAGGTGGGAGCAATGTATACTAAAATCGTGTGACGCTGTTACTACTGTGGTATGCCGCTCATCCAACGATCATACGTATAAGGGTGCGATCCATTCACGGAAGAACCTCTCTCTCGCACTCACGGACTGAAATGGTTCCGTCTAATTTTTCGGAACGCCATGGAATCGCACCCTAATTGTATAACTGTGTAGTATGAAAAGCAACATACTTTAAAAACAAGCGACCCATACCATCAAAGTATGGGTCCCTTACTACGATTGCTAAAACCGTCTTACTTATATAGTAATGGAACTCCTATACACCACGAGTAAGCCGTTTTAACTGTAATAGTAAGATTTTTCTTTCCGCGTATTTCGAAAAAACAAGTGAATAGACAATAAAATAAAGTACATCTTCTACGAAAAGAACAATATTTACTTTACATGCAGCCAAAATGTAAAGAAAAGTGTTTAGTATGGTTTGCCATGTGTAGTCAAGTCGGATAATTAAATATACATTAAAATACAACTTATCTCCCTGAAAAAATATATTTAAATACATTTACATATATTCAAACACTTCAAAAATGAAATTATCATTACCAATAGTTAAATAAGAAAAAGCTGTCTATCTGCACACTTGGTGTGGGTACCTAATGCGGAAACTTTTTAGATTAATATTCTTTTAAACAAGTAACTAATTCGGAAAATTTTGAAATAATTTAAGTTTAGGCTATATTTCTCACATTTTTTAACTACTTATATGTCAAATTAAACTTTTCCATAAAGTGGAGCCATGGAACTATCTGTGCGCATGTGTGTATGTGTATGTATGTGCGTGCGTGCGTGCGTGCGTGCGTGCGTTTATTTACGTTTCCACCAACTTCTTTCCCAAATACCTTCTAAACGACCAAGATCCCTCTGCGTTTTTATTCTTTATTTTTCTATTAAAATGAAAGTCTTTTAACTTTATCTCTTAACTTTTTATAAGAGATTTTTATGTTTAAAGGTCACATAATCTGACTCTCCCATAAGAGCCTATGTTAAAAACTCGATTTTCAAGAATTTTTTTCTCGAAAAAATCCTCAGTATAAAATATTGAAAGAATTTCAAGGTGCTTTTATTTTATCTCAGTACTGATAAATTCAAATTTCAAGGACTTCTGTTAACTTTGTTGTAACCATTGAACATCCTTAAAAAATGAAGCCAAAACAAGCGTTAGTTCAGCCCCCCAAAATTAATAATAATATATTCTATATTCTCTGGTACAACCTTAAATATAAAGTGGGTTCAACAATGGCCGGATGCTGTGAAGCATTTAAAGATTGATTTTGATCGGTCTGTAAGGAATAGGCACGAAAATTCGCTACTTCCGCTACATTCGAATTTTTATTCTTAACTATTTAAAACTAAATAATCAAATTAAATTAGAATAAAAAGATTAATTTTTTCATGCTTTGAAAAATTATCTAATTACCCTATAATTTAAACTAATTTAAACTAATTAAAACTAAATGATAATGAAAAATGATATATGCATAACCTCATCAAAAAGAAAATAATACGCGCGCAGCGCGTTTGAATTTTGTTGGTGTCATTACTGACTAAAAACATTACTGACTAAAATAAGTATGATGGTTCACAATTTTCGTTAGTAACTCGAATGGCTGATTTTCCATAAAGCTAAATGAACCTTTATAGATACTCAAAGGAACAATGTTCTTACAATAGTCAATAAACACAGCGATCATAAACTCAAATGAAACGTTTGTGTAGTAAAATAATCGTCACTTATTCGTTCTTGATAAAGATATTGACAATTTTCTAGAGTAGAAAATAAAGATTATGAATTAAAATTTTTAAAAGAAAACTATTCGAAATTCGCCAAATACCATAATATACTTACGTAAAAACACCAAAAACACTTTTCAAATGTCAGTTTTTATTAAAATTCTTTATTGTTACCTTTCACAGGATTTCGCTTAAATAATAATTAACATAAGTTAACACTGAATAATTGATGATGATGGAAGAAACATAATAAACGAGTTTTATACATGCAGAAAAATACCGAAACTCTCAATGTGATCGCAACAATCGAGACACTTTATTATACCTATTATATTCACCCTCTACAAACATCATAATCATAAGAATTTAAACAACCCATGAACTAAATTATTGAAGCCATAATAACAACACAATACGATCGCGAGCAAAGAAAATGTTCGGCGCAAGTTGTGGCAAACGCCGGGAAACAAAATCAATTAAAATGAAAAACGCAAGCTCGCGCTGATGCAAAATTCACGTCCATGTACATAATGTGTGCCTGCGTATGCGCATTAAGCAAATGAAAAATGTACGTAGAGCTTCGCTTCCAAAAAATATATCGTGTATTTGCTACGTCTTATTACACTATCCTCTCTTAAAAAAGTGATGGAGGAAATCTGTCATCACAATAAGACTGTTTTGATTGGTTGTTGCTGGCTCATTTGATTGGTCTACATAGAATAAGCGCCAAAATCGAGTATGTTTGAATTTTGAAAATTGGATTCTTGACTTTGAATATTTAAAACTGAATATCCTCTCTTAAAAAAGTGATGGAGGAAATCTGTCATCACAATAAGACTGTTTTGATTGGTCGTTGCTGGCTCATTTGATTGGTCTACATAGAATAAGCGCCAAAATCGAGTATGTTTGAATTTTGAAGATTGGATTCTTGACTTTGAATATTTAAAACTGAATAGTATAAGAAAAATTTCATGATTTTATTTATGAGACTTACGTTATTATCGTATAATTTAAACTATTTAAAACAAACTTTTAAAATGAAACTTGATCATGTTCATAACCTCAAAAATAAAAAAACAAAGAGATAAATGATACGCGCGAAGCGCGCTAAAAGTAGCTAGTAAAAAAAAAAACAAACAACCTTTTCGTCTTGGGCATTGTATTCGACTGAAAATAATAACCGGGATCGTGCCATTCGTTTGTACATAGGAATAAGCGATAAATATACACGTTAGTATGCGAATAAAATCAAACAATTTTCCCGGACACATATATAGGTTTAGTGAAGTAAAAAGTGCGACGACCGAGAATCTGGGACTAAAAGTTCTAACGTTTTTCTCTCATGCTTTTATGCACACAGCGGCACTGCACGAAGGCGAAATGGAATAATCAAGGAAAAAGCCGATTCGTGCATCGATCTTATTATTTTTCATCATAATCATCAATAATAATAATAATAATAATAATAATAATAATAATAATAATAATAGATAATTAGGCTAATAATATAGTTCGTCGCGAGTTCGTGTTCGTCGTTCGTACTTCTTAGATATCGGGTCGTGTCTCGTTCATCCTCTTCGGTCTATACACATCAGTGAACAAGCATTATTATAATTATTTTTACACAGCGTCTTGAATCGCTCTCCTCTCTTCCAGTTCTATATGTGTATGAATATATTCGTCGTAATTGCATACATTTCGCCTTGAAAAGCAGGGGGGAGGGGGAGGTATACATTGTCTCGAATTGGATGTGCACACATTCGCTCGTTTCTTCCTTTCTCGCCCTCATTGCACGCTTACAAACGAATTAAATGTACAGTTCACGTCGATGCTTTGCTCCTGATGCTTTTGTTCCTTTTTCTCATGTATAACACATTCGTTTCGTGGCGAAGTAAAGGGAAACGGGCTGGATAGAGGGCGGAAGAGAAAAACGCCGTTCCTGCGATTCTGCGTGTCTTTTTTTTCGGGAATTAAGAACAGGTGCTCGTTCTCTCACTTGGGAGACGAGTGCGTCGGCGAAATTCTCAAAGTAGTCGTATAATAATCAAGTGTTTTCTTTTTTTGGAAGTTCTTTTTTTTCATCCTATAGGCGATCGTAAATTAACCATTGATGATAAGACATTACTTTGTTAAAGAAAGCCAAAGGTATATGTAATAAAGCCGAATGTTCTTAAATTATTGATAAAATAAACAAATGAAATGAAAAAGTACGCAAAAAGTTCTAAATAATAAAAGTTTTTCAAAATTAAAAGATCAATCAAAATTTGTTTTCAATGCAGAAGTGATTCGCAAAATGAACATAAGATGTTGAAAATTTCGCTGACAATGATAAGATCAATGTGTTTCATTTTTTTTCTAAAGACTTGTATATTTCTAAGTTTCTTTTCTCATCTCCTGCAGCGTGATACAAATACAAGTAACGGAACAGAAGAAGAGAGTATATATATATATATAGAAATAATTCGCACTATACACATAGAAAATGAAATTAGGGAGATAAAGAAGAAAACAACAAGATTTATGTCGTAGCACCTGCAAACGCTTTCGAAGATACAAAAAGCCGATTAAACGCTGCATCATATACAATATATACGCGTGTTCGTGTTTTACGGTCAAGTAATTGTGCGGCTTTATCAACAAACATCAAGACATACAAATCGTATTGCACTCCCTCCGTCCGTGAATCACTGCCTCATTCTCTCTCTCTCGCTCTCTCACGCACACTTTTACACTCACATTGTTTTTCGTTTTTTTTCCTTATCTCATTTGCTGCATGTTTTCAACATGCGTCGCGGAATTACGCAGAAGCGAGACTCCACTTTTCTTTCTCCCTACCGCCCACAACTTAAAAAAAAAAGGAAAGGAAGAATCACGGTCTCTCTATTCGTTCATCTTTCTGGTTTATTTTTCTCTATCTTCTGGCTTCTTTTTCCTATAATTCAGTCTTCGCGCCATTACGCGCACTTACAAAGAATCGAAGAAAACGTAAACAAAAATCTGCGTGTATATCTGTGTGTACGTGTGTGTATGTGATTGCGTTGCCATTTCGCGTCTCGTCTGGGATGTACATACGGTGTGGCTTTATCTTCTAATTGTTCGTTCTTTTATTTTTTTTTTTTTTTTTTATTTTTACGAGGGGACGGTTGACAAGTGGCGACGATGACCCTTTTGGCAGCGGTTTTCGTACTGCGCGCTTTGCAAAATAAAGGAAAAAAGAATGTCATTTTTCCATATTTACTCTTCTTATTCTCGTCGATGATTAGGTGCGAGGTTTGTTCTTTTCGCTTTTTCTTTTTCTTTTTTTTTTTGGCATTTAGAGAACCGTCAGTTATAAGGACAAATCGTCGTAAAGATACTCGATTTTTGTTTAATTCATTCCGTTAATAATTTTAGAGTTTTAAATAAATATGAGCAAAGTAATAATATTTCTGAATATTCTAAAATCCTCTCAATGAAATACTTTTGCAAAGGCCTACTAAATTACTAGGTCAAACATTATGTACGATAAGAATGGTGCACTATTGAACAATAAAGGTTTTAGTTGCAAGAAAAAATGGTGATTGTTGTATAAACAAAACCGAGTAACGACGTTGTCGTACAGATAATTACATTTTATTAGCCAAAGTCAGTAAAATTAAGAAAACTCGTAATTGTCATCATTGAAGTCGTGCAGTTTAAACGTATTTCACTGTAAGATACAAAATATACAACTTATAACCTTCTTCTAACCCTCTTTACAAGACAGAATGCGTATCAAAGTTAACTTACGTCTATACATATCGCTTATATCAATACAAATGAACGGCGACACTATAATTGTTTAATATTATTCTTTTTTTTCCTTTCTTCAAAAACATCAATTTTCTATTGCATACGATTTCGATTTCTTTTACAATTTCGCACTTTATTATGTATTCGTATTGTTACGAAAAAGCTTTATTCTCGCTGTCAGCTCTCGAAAGTTTTATCGAAAAAAGGAACGGATTCTTGTTTACTTTTTGTTTCTTTAATATAAGCCTTTACACATTTGATAGAACGTTAATTACCAGGTCAAGTAACTACTTTTGTTTTTAAATTTATACTTTTATTTCCACTTATTCTTCGATAATCGTTCGAATCCGCTATTTGACACGCTTGGACAAAATCAATATGTATGCATGGGCTTCCTTCTCCCATTAATAGTCGTTCTTCTGTACAGTATTTACGAAATTTAGAATATCAATGTATATAGCAAAGCGAGCTTGCGCCCACCTCTGTCCTGCCTATACTGAGAGAGATGTTACTCATCTTTTTTTTTGTTTCGCCATCTTCCTTTTTCTCTGAATGCATTTTCGCTAAAAATGTACAATTGTAGTATTGGCAAACTCCTCGTACAAAAAATAATGCTCGTATCATGTCAAGTGATAATTTCTAACCGACAGTTTATGAGATTCGATATGCTTTGCCATTTTATAAGTTTATCCTTTCCGTTTCGAAGAATTTACAATGTACGCGAGTAAGGATGCTCCAATTACTTACTTTTTTACACACTATTATCCGACTTCGACCGAACGTTCAAACTGAACGAACAACTTTTCGTGAAAAACGAAAACAAATTTAATGAATCGATAGTTTAGGTGGGTAAGAATTAATTTGTATGAATGTTTTATTAGAAATAAAACAAATCATTTGAATACTTAGCAAAACATTAATATTTTAATAATATAGTACTTCAAAGAGTAATAATTATTACTATCATTACGAATTTTCATAGTATAAAATTTCTTATCCACTGAAGTTACATAACGCAAAGAATATAGAAAATGTTTTTTCCATATATCGACATTTAAGTATGCATATCTTTTAATGCTCCATTATTTTAAAGTATATGATGCATAATGGCTCTATTCACGTATTCTAATTCTTATTAAATTGACTACACTCTATATTGACATCAGAATTTCATCTCATTATTAATATTAATTATTCACAGTAACAGGCCAATTGTAACAAAAATGAAGAAACTTAATAGGCATATCATTATCAAAATTAAGAGCTAAAAAATCAGTAACCAAGGAAGGAAAATTGAAAAAACTACGTTTATCTACAACTGTCACACTCTTGATTTTGCAATAGACATAATTTAAGCTTCTTTAATATTGCACTAAGCTGTACATTCGACGTTAATGTAACTTTATTAATAATAAAAATTTTCTAAGATTATGGATATAAGACAAGGAAAAGAAGAAACAATTTTAGAATGTAATTTAATTAGTTTTTATTGAAGAAAATAAAGCTTGATTACCCACGATCAATTATTTCAGACGTTACTTAAAAATAATCAACTGAAAATACATCCTTAATCTAGAAAATTTTACTACTTTGAAAGAAAACTTAACGTCATTTATTTCAAAACCGTGCAAAACTTTATTTTACAGTATACTTATGTAACTACATTCCCTTATATTGTTAGTTCTAAAATATATTCACGTTTTCATTTAAATGAGCGCCAGACTCACTTCAAATGGTTTGCAATTACATTTTTTATTTATTTATCCAGAGTACATTATAGAAGTACATTACATTATTGTAACCCTGCAGAGAAAAATAAATTTCCTGTTTGCAGGTCCGGTCAAATTTTATTTGCAAATAATTAACCAATTTAACTCAAATTTCGGTAGGAAATTTAGAATTCATGAACAAAGCATGGACAAGTCTTTAAATTAAAAAAAAAAGAAGAAAAAAACAATTAATATCACTACTCTACCCACGTTATTGTGTATAATTATAAGTTGAAAGAGAAATAACCAAACATAAAGATATTTCAAATCGACCGACTTCTATTATTTCGGCTTCACATTTCTATATTAAAAATGTTATTATTGATAGTTTCTTCAATTTAAAAAAAATAAAGTTGGAACAATCGTTGTCATACCATGCTAATACGATTTTTTAGGTTATCTTTTTCAATGGATTTATCCGAAATTTGACTTGGAGTTGGATAATACGTTTGTTTTTGTCTCAAATCAATTCGAGGAATAGTCAATACCAATAATATATTTTACGGCGCGGCTATTTGTACGACAGATTGTATTCGTGGTATATCTATATATATACAGATACGACAGAAACGCATATCGTTCGAGTGCGGAAATTTTGATAGAGCAGGTAAGAAATTAGTTACCACAATAAGGGATATTATTTCTTTAGTCATCTATCAAAGTTTGTCTAATTTTCAAAATTTTCTAGTGTACTCCTTTCGTCTACTGATATATTTTGAGGTTAGGAAATCTGTCGTACAAATAGCATCAGCCTATATTTTATACCACTTTAACCTGAAAATCATAACTAATATAACTTTTTAACACACCCCATCATAACGTTCCTACTTTATTCCCGCCGAAGTGGGAAAAAAGTGCTACGTTCATTCCGTACCCCCACTCTAGGCCCCAGCGCCACGCACATCGGCACATGTGCCCTCGCCTTCGGCTCGGGTACAAACAATGCGTTGCGCTGGAAACGAGAGTGAGGTTAGGGAATCAATATGCAGCCTTTTCTCCCTTTTCGGCGGGAAACGAGTACGAACTTTATGATAGTTGTGTTAAAAAGTCGTATATTGCACTCGTGAATATAGTGGGTTGTACGAACCTGCGCGTTTGAACTCTCGCGCAGGGAGCACACAGCCCACTTTATTCCCTTGGTGCATAATACACTAATTCGGCTCCCGTGGTATAAAATACTATACGACACTGGTGCGTAAGGTGATTTTTACCGCATTCGACTTTTCTCACTCGCTTCGCTCATGCGAAAAACATCTCCTGCGGTAAATAATCACCTTCCACACCCGTATCGTAATGTACTAGGTATTAATGTAAAACGCGTTACAACTCCATTTATCATACACTGACTCCGGCGCCCCCATAAAACCAATGCTACAAATAATTATCTAAAGATTACAAACGAATGAGGTGTAAATCCTTTCTATTGTTAAAATAATGGATACACTATCCATGTCGCGAAAATTCAAAATCCAGTTTCGACACCAACTAAGAAATTTCAGTAAAAACATTACGGAAAGTGGAAATTTGCCAACTTAAAAAAGGCACCTGGAATTTAACTTATGTGTGTATCTGATCAAATATAGCTAGATTCATTTATATCAAAAGTTATACATATGTATATTATACTGGAGCTATACACACAAATAGTCATGCCGTCACTTACACAATATTGTCATACATACAAGCAAAATCAATCGTACTCTAAAACGTGAAAATGAGAGCCATAATGCAACAGAACGTACGTCAACGGTGCCTCATCAGACTTACTTATTTTACCCTCCAATTATAAAAGTTCGCTAGCAACGTCGTTTAGTCTCACCTTATCAAGAAATGTATAGTGCTTATCTATGCGAAAATTTAAAAAGAAATTAACAATAAAAATGTTTAATTGTTATCGAAAAATCTACATTTTTGTGAAAAAGGAAGCACATCTGCATACACACCATTGTATAATTTGTTTTTATCCTTTATGTAGATTGTTTATCCGATAAAATTAAAACTTGCACGAATACTAACATTCCTTCCTTAAACGAACAATAATAACGGGCACATTTGACTGTAACTAAGGAAAAAACAAGCGACCAAGTTCTCACGAACATAAAACTGCTCCCGCCCAACAAAAATCGCTAAATTGAACGCTAGTTAACTTGCGCCAATATTATACTTATCTTGAGTAAACTAGAATAGACATGAAAATCAAACACATCACTTTTCTTTGCGCGACAACCCTTTTGCGATCAAAGGAATTATACGTACGATTAATTCAGTATCTTAAGTTTTAAGTTACCTAGTTAATGTTGTGTTTGTGTATCAAATCATTTTATCGTAACTATTATTTGTTCGGTACATCACCGAATGAAAAGTCTCAAATGTAAGCACGCGTCAATATTGTCGCTCCCTTGCACTATGTTTCATTAGCCATCCTCCTTGGGGGGAGTGAACCAACCTGCAATAAAAGAAAAATACAATATATTTCAATATACATTCTCCATTTTTAACAATTCGCATATATGTTTGAAATATATCACGGTAATGTATTTTCAAAATTTACATGTTACGATTACCGAAAAGAGTACAAAGTCAACATACCGTTTTTCTCGTGTATTTGAACAAGTGATTTGAAGGACTGCTGCGCTCGTGCAAGGCTATACTGTCCCTGCCCACTGCAGACTTTGCTACCACCGCCAGTTGGCATGAACTGTATGCGTGCCTTTCCCTTGACGAGCGTTGCTGATATCTGCATTATCACCGCTTCTACGGTATAAGCCGAGCTCCAGCCTTGCTTCGTCAACAGTTCCATGCATATAGCTCCGCCTATCAAAACGTAACCGCCAGATATCATAGGGTAGACCACCCTTACGAAAGGTGGCTCGAACGGGTATGATTCCTGCAGGAATAGAAAAAATGTTCAGATTTTCTAGTTTAATGTAAATATTAGACTAAAGTTTCTTCCACTGAAAAAAAAAATAATACCATAAGAATAACGAACAAATATTTTACTTTAAAAATATAATAATAAAACGACAATAGCCTTGAAATTTAAAACAATTTAAAAGTATGTTACTTTGGTTAAACTACTTATCATGAATATCATATATACTCTACAATACTTATTTGCTTCTCAATTTTTCAGTCTCTGTTTATTTCATTATTAAATGACAGTACCTTGAAAAGCATGTTTAATAATATGCTGTCTTTTCCTTCTTTCTCTTTTAACAAAATCAGATCGGTGTGAAGAGGGGAATCGGGATCTACACATTTCAACCTGATGTTCCATTCATATAAGCTATCGTTTATAAGCTCTATGCTATACATCCCTAAAGTATAAAAGTATTGATTATAGTTGAGTATCTTGTAAATACAGAAAAGTTTGAAGCATCTTAAAATTTATTATTATTTGTTTTTGAAGATGCTTACCTTTCTTAAAACTGTCACTGCGGTATATATCTCGCAGTTCCTTCATTAATCGATCAGTTGCTTGTACACTTCCAGTAACTGAACCTTTTAAGTAATCCTGTCGCTGATTTTGTCTCAGCCTTTCTAGAGTTGCAAGGTGTTCTAACGCCATTTCATCTCCCTAAAATATCAAAAAATGTATTTATTTATTTATTCATTTAATATAACAAAGCTGTCTTTTTACAAAGAAAAATATAAAAATATATATATTGTAGTAGTTGTCAGAGTGTAAAGTTATTTTATTGAAAATCAAAAATCTGTAAAATTATTTATGTTGTGTATTTAAAACTATGCAATATAGCTCCTACCTTGTTTTTAGTGTTAGTATCACCCTCATCCATATCTAAATGAAGATCTTCTTCGGCTTCGCTTTCTTCATCTTCATCAAGATCTTCTGTATCTTCGGCCTCCATTCGTTGAGGTCCATTGTCTGTTTCATTACTCAATCTGAGAGGGTCAAAGGCTGTTCTAAGACGTTCAACATCAGGTGGTTCAGGTAAAGAATGCAGGCGACATAGTTCTTTTAAAAGAATTCCAACTTGATTGATAACATGGTTATCAAGGCCAGTGGTGTTACTCAAAATTTGTACAGCATTTGTGACACTTGTCTCCTCTGATTCAGCAAACCATACTGGTGGTGTTGAAGGATAGGTTTCCTAAAGAAAAAATTTTCATTTACAATTGTTCTATTGTACATTTAAACTTCAACGTTTCTTATCATTTAAACTTCAACATTATTTATGAAATAGTAAGTTATTTATGAAAAATTTAAAAATTATTCAATTAGAAATTTTGAAGATAATTCTCAAAATTTGTTTTTACATGCTTTTCTCATCAATGAATATATTAAGTTATTATTCATAATGATTAATCTTCGTACTTTCTCCAAACTTATAAATAAAAATTTTCATTTTATCTTCTTTAATCTTTTACTTTAATTTCTTTGTACATAAACTAAACTGAGCCTCTTAACAAACTTTATACTTTAACCTATTCTCCATTAGATAGGTTTTTTTAAGGGGGTGCCATAGCCGTATCATTACCGACTGAGCAATTGGCATAGTTTCAAGCTTATTAAAAATAAAATACGTAAAATCACAAAAAATCAAGCGAACACTTCGCCGTAGTTTTGAACGTTCTATCATCCAGTAAAAGTTTGAAGTCGAAATATTAAGTGATTTTTGCAAAAACTTTGAACAAAACAAAATTCGGTTTCGTTCAAAGTTTTTGCAAAAACAACTTGAAATTTCGACTCCAAACTTTTACTGGGTGATAGAACGTTCAAAACCGCAGCGAAGTGTTCTCTTGATTTTTTGTGATTTTAGGTATTTTTTTTTAATAAGCTTGAAACTGTGTCAATTGCTCGGTCGGTAATGGTAGGACTATGCCACCCCGTTAATAATTATAATTTAACAGTAACTTTCAGTGATAACAAAAAGAATTTCATATGTGTAGTTTCATTCTTTTTTTTATCGTTGTTATTAACATCTGCGATGTGAAATACTGTTGCAATTCTTACCTTGTTTACACTACAGTTACTGCAAGATATAACTGAAATTTAAAATATAAAAAGAACCAAAATATATTCTATGCTGATTTTAAACGTCCGACGGATACTCCCTCCATAGTACCCATAGTTATAAATTCTGTTATTTTTTATATCACTCTAACCTCAAAATCACAACTTTGGTATGATTTTTCGGCGCTCGTGGTATAAAATACCGTTCGAAACGAGTGCGGAAGTTGATTATTTACTTCATGTGACTTTTCGCACTCGCTTCGCTCAATGAACTGTGATCAATAAACTTTTATCTTGCCGTATACTGACACCTCTACTTATTCAGTCACAATTAATTGTTTCAATCTTGAAAAATCAATTTAAAAAAATCAAATGGTGAACAAAATAAATGATTGAAGCTTGTAATAACTGTACTTGAAATAATTATTTATAAAATGAATATTCTTAAAATAACATATTTTATTTTGTATTATATATAATTGAATAATTGCATTTCTTTACTTTAACTTGAGTTCTACATATATATACTAATTTTATGAAATTCTCATTAGCTATTTACTCAATTATAAATAGCATTACGCAATATTTTATTTTTACTTCTTTACTGTTTATATAGTAGTTTTAGGACTGTATTTGTTGTTACTAAATATTTAATCATCATATAGCTGTAATGTATATAAATATATAAAACATTAATGAAGAAAACACAACATACAAATACAAGTGATGATGATTAATAGCCAGCAATTTTCTCTACTTTAACTTATATTGGGAACAAAGTTGGTTCTACCCTTTGTTTCTCTAAACATATATAACACAATGGATGGTAAATACTCACGGCAAAAAAATAATACAAAAAAACCAATTACTTAATAAACGACATTGATCTAATTAAATAACTCAGAAATTGTAATTGGTCGATTTATGGTTAAACTAACTAATATTAATTTTGTGTACAGATTTAGTGTTTTATAGAATAAAATAACTTTATAACAAAGGTTTAGATGAAATTTTCATTGTTTAATAACTTAAATTAATTGTAAGAAATTATTTCGCTGCATTCCAACGATGCAAACTTCAGACCCATTCAATAATTACATTAATGTAAAGAAAATCATAAAGAATAAAGACAAAACTACATTTTGCCTGCTGCAAAGCAACATAAAATTCAGAAACCTAATAGCTTAGCATTGCATTGCAAAAGTCAATATTGATTTATGATTCTCCTCCCAAATAGATGTCATTGTAACATTTGAACGTTCAATCGTAGACTGCCTACCATGCATTGCAGCAGAGCCTCTAAATCATCCTCGAATCAACATCTCCACAACGACCTGAGAGGACCATGTCCTTCCAGCACACCATTCTCATTACACATTCATCACCTCATCTGCATAGTGCGTACCGTGCCCCCCCCCCCCCCCCCCCACCACCAATCGAGGGCAGCGCAGAAAAACCCCGCTCTGTTCTCTCGAAATAGCTCCTAATAAGCTTTCCCCTGCGTGCGCAAAAATGCCCCCTTTTAATCCCTCCCTTCCGTCCCCTCTATACTGCGGAGTCCACACTCTCTCACGCAGCACGCACTCACCCACACACAGTCTCCCCCGCGTCGAAGGGCCTTACCCTCTAATCTCGGCGGCATGCATTGACCTCCGCCACGCTAGCTTCTACCCCTCCACCGACGCACACACATACACACAGACACGGGTAGTGGGTATACCCCATCGACTCTCTCTCTCTCTGTCTCTCACCCCCCGCGGAAATCTTTCGTTCCCACATCCCGACATCCCGTCCACACACACACACACACAGACACACACACACACACACACACACACACACACACACACGCGCGCGCGCAACACACACACACACACACACACGCGCGCACGCACGCACACACACGCACGCGCGCGCGCGCAACACACACACACACACACACGTACGTCCACCTTACACATGAGCGGGTGGTACGTGTGTGTGGGCATGAGGTGAGATGAATTTTTGGGGAGAGAGTAGAGAGTTGCGTGCTGCACCTGACGGCGCCGTCGTCTTTGTACCTACCATATCTTTGGTCGACGAGGATGGAGAGAGGAGAAAAGAGGAGACAGAGAGACAGCCGTAGCCGCGACTCGCACGGAACGAGAGACGGGCTATAGCGTGAACGCCGTGAACGAGTGCGAGAGAGGGCGCGAGAGGAGAGAGGGAGCGAGACGGGAAATAATCGACGGGAAATGTCGGCAGCCCTCTTTCACCGATTTGGCCGAACAAAGGCCCAACGCGCGCCTCGTATCCATCTCTCTCTGTCTCTCTCTCTTTCTCTCCTTCTGGCGAAACCCACTTCTCTTGAATGTACGAGATCGAGACAGAGAGAGAAGCAATGCAGCAGCTTGAGAGAGAGAGAGAGAGAGAGAGAGAGAGAGAGAGAGAGAGAGAGAGAGAGAGAGAGAGATGCAGAGAAATATGATGATGATAGTACGTGAATAAATAGCGTGTAGAATAGGTATATACTCACTGTGATGTTGGCGTGGATCTCGTACTTCTTGCCGTTTTTGCCGACGAACCTGCAGCTGAGCTCATCGACGCTCGCCGACATGATCTGGAAGCGCTCGTGGCCCTTGGGGAACACGGACTCGAGGGTCCGGATCTCCTGTTTGAGGGTGTTGAGGCAGGCCATTATAATAATACCTCGTGTATTGTTATTATAACTCCTGCTCCTCTCGTTCCTTGGCAAGCACACGCGCACTCGCCGGCGTCGTCGTCGCCTTGCCTTTTAGCTTCTTCTTCCTCACAACTCTCTTTCTATCTCCAGGCGTCCGCCGCGCTCGCGCCTACGGACGCATCGTCACCGTCGCTTCCGCTCTCTCTCTTCCTCCGCTACTCCTACTACTCGGGACGACACTTTCCCTGCTGTGCTGCTGTTGCCTCGCCCTTAGGCGGCGGCGATGTACGTAGCTGCGCACTAATATAGCGTTTTTATCTAGGTATGTATCAGTCTGTCTGTCCGTCTGTCTCGTCTGTCCAGCAGCTAACTAGCTATAGCCCCTCACGCCGTCACCGTAAATGCTACTGCTGCTGACACACTGTCTATACTGCCACTAACACACGACTAGCGGTCCTGCTCGTTCCTCGTTGGGCCTGCAGCCTGCTGTGCGCTGCGCGCGACGTGCAGCATAAGTATCGCAGAAGACGAACACAAGAGACACACAGACACGATGTTGATGCGTGCAATGGAGAGAGAGACTGTGTATGCATGCGTGCGTATACGTCCGTAGTCCGTCGTCGTCGTCGTCCGGAGAGGCCAACAAGGGGCCTGACGTCTCTTCTCTCTCTCTCTCTCTCCCGCTTATGAGCTGCCTGCACGGCTGCACCAGCTTGCTCTCCGCCGACAGAGCGTGAGGAAAATGGCGACGGCGCGGCCGCGCTACAACCGAGCAAGAGCGAGTATAGAGTATATACAGCGGCGACAGAAGAGAGCTGTCTCGCTCGCTCCCTCACGTTTGGATAGGTATTGCCTGCTGCTGCTGCTGTGTACACAGCTACATAGGCATACGCACACAGGCGCGTGGGTATAGAGAGCCGACTGCCGAGTCCGGGCCGGAATAGCTGTATAGTATAGTATGGCAAAGAGTGAGAGAGAAGTGCGCTTGCGGCTGGCTGTAGGTAGTCGGACGTTCTCGGGCGACT
Source organism: Torymus aiolomorphi (assembly GCA_036365515.1). NCBI lineage: Eukaryota > Metazoa > Arthropoda > Insecta > Hymenoptera > Torymidae > Torymus > Torymus aiolomorphi. Next base: position 42,358,258 of record CM070873.1, on the reverse strand, counting down.
CCGTGTATATATGTATATATTTTGCCGAGGGCAGCAGGCACAGCCAGCCCCGAGGGTACAGTGTGGGTTTGTGTGTGCCGTAGAGGGCGGTATGGTTCAGATAGGTAGATACAGGCTTTCTCGTAGAGTGATGAAATGCGCGATGAAATGACGGGTTCGGCTCGGCGAATTTCGCGTAAAAATTGTATAGGTCGTTTGCTCGAGGGTTCAAGTGTCGAATACACAGTTTTAGGTTAGGTGAGTAGGTATGGTTAGCAAATGCAAAGTGAAAAAAACGCTCGATAAACGAGTGTCAAAAAAGTTTTCGAAGAACAAATACGCGTCAATGACGGTGACGAGGTGGTCACTCAACGCGTGCTCGCGCTCGGCGCTAGTGTCTGGGGGGGGGGGCGCCGTCTGCGTACACTGGGATTTAAAAGGCTTTACATTTTAAATGCCGCTCGTGAAAAGACGGAAATTAGCGGTGACGACGTGACCTGTTTTTTTTTTCGCGTGCGCGTTTTGTTCGCGCGGTGTACGCAGATACAAGTATTATGATACGCGTACTGTTTGTCCGGTTTTTTTTTTTTTTTTTTCTAGAAGTGGGGAAAAATTCGTTGTTCGGTGAATGCGCTGAGATTGTAAGTATATAGCGCGTTCGATATTGAGGGAACTTTGATTCTGCAGTAGGTGAAATTGGCGGAATTGTTGTCAGTGGAAAGGTGAGTTGAGGTGATAAAGTGGGGGTGTGTGATCAATTTTTAGCAAATAAAATATTAAAAATAAGAGCGGGTCGTAGATTTCGTAATCTTATTTCTAAATCGAATGTTCGAAGTGAAGTCTTTGAAGAAAATGTTTAAACGAATGTCAGTATATTTATTTATGAAGATAGTTCATTGAACAATACTAAGAATTTAACTCTTACTAACTCTTAAGTACTAACTCTTCGAGTATAAACTTATTTTTTCGACCGTCGAGTACACACAGTTTTAAACAGTTGTATTTTGGAAATCATTCATTATATCATAATCAAAAAATTCATGGGTAAGCTTGGATATCTTGACATTGTATTTAGATACTTTTTAAGAAAAATGTCTTTGGTACCTAGAAAAATCCAAAAAAAGTGTTTTTAACAAAAACTTCCATGGGTCGTTACGACCTAGTGTGTACCCGAAAGGTTAAAAAATGGATTTATAAAAGTTTTATTTTTTTTTAATAATGTGCATGTTTATACTGTCGGATAAAGGTAAAATAATGAATCAAAATACAATGTCTGATTAAATTTATATGTACTACTTTTATCTGAATCTGTCAAGTCTTCTATTAATTTATCACTTATTTTTTTAATAAAATCGCAATTTATTACTATCAAGATGAATTTATTTACATGAACGTATTGTAATTCTTTAAATAATAATACAGTAGCTTTTACGACTAATATTCCAAAAATAAATCTTGTTTCTTGTTTTTTACTACTTAATTTTTACGACAGTAATTTCAGACAGATATTTACTTTGAACGCTATTAACACTATTTAAAAAAAAAACTTTTATCTTATTTTCAAGATATGTTTCAAACTTTTCTGGTAACCGGGGCTTTATCGAGCTAAACAAAATTTAAGTGCTGTTTTCATTTTTGGCCAATCAGCGAGCTGGAAATTTTTGAATAGCCAATCAAATTTCTCGACACCTCGAGATGACCCGAGTAGAAATCCATTCATGCTTACCTGGCCACAAACATAGGCCCTGTAAAGGGAACGCTCAGGTCCCTGCATACAGGGGACGCATAGGCGTGTCACATGGTGAAAGACAGACCCTAAACAGAATGCGTTCAAAATGAATCAATGTTACCCGTTAAATACTCATCTAAACCTAGACATATGCCCTATTTTTCGAAGCATTATCTGGATGGTACTCCCAAATTTGGATGTCTCGTACATTGACAATGTGCCAAATAATTATAAAACTATAAACCATTTACCTGTACAGGCCCTGTCTTTCGCCTGAAGAGGATTTCTACTCGGGCGAATACCACACCGTGCTTACAGTGAATCCACATTGCATGCTCTATGCTCTATGCGCTATGCTCAATGCGCTGAGTACTTGTAGACTTCTCCGCTGATTGGTTCACTGATAAAGCTCAACCAATCAACGGAGAAGTATTCAGCGCATAGAGCATAGAGCATGCAATGTGGATTCACTGTTACTGAACAACATTCTATATTTTTAAAAATAATGAACTTTTACGTTACCCGTATTTTAATGTGTTTATAAAGTGTAAGTGAATTTATTTCAAATATCGTATTAGTACCGTCTTTTTAGTACAGTCATATTTTTATTATTTTTTGGGTCGCGTAAATAATATTTTATTATCGTAATTTTTGCAATATTGATGAAGTTGAGCATCTCTACTCTCGGAGAACGTCCTTAATAGTACTGATAACGTAAAACTGCGTATATAACAACTTTTTAGTTTCTAAATAAAATCCATAGTTAAAAAAATCAAAGATAAGATACGGGAAGATAATGTATCATCCGTTAGAAAAAACTAAAATGAAAACGTGCTATTAATTGTTCACTAATCAGCTGTATCGCAATGTGATTAAACGTATTCCGAAAAATATTACTCTTTACGAAATGCAATTGTAATTGGAAAAATTAGGAATCCAAACATTTGGATTTTCCGATGATGCTCAAGTTTATATCATCAGTGTGCAATAATAATTAGTTTAAGATAGTTGTCGACTGGTAATCGTAAGCAAAATTTTCGACTCTCTCTTCGCGGAAAAAAATTTGGGATTGTATAAGTTCGAATATTTTAGAAGCAATGTACTTCAAGTATATTGGGTTAATTTAAAATTATATTCGAACTAACCCGAGTAGAAATGATTTTAAGGTGAAAATTAAGGCCCGTACCGGTGCCTGATCATTCTTTACAGGCCCGGGTGGCCTTATACATTACAATTTGCAGGCAGATTACGCGGTTCTAGGCCGGGCCTGGACAGGTAACCTGACTTATTTTTTTTCATAAATTTCTTATGATCTTTCTACATGTCTACGGGGTCTTCATATTTCGAAGTACAATCCAGATTATACTTCGAAAAATAGGGCATATGTTTAGGTTTAGGTAAGTAGTTAGTTCCGCATAGGTCCGCGTAACATGCCTGGATACGCCCGTCCTTACAACCTTGTAACTCCGACATGCCTGCATGAATTTCTACTCGGGAAATTACGACCAAATTAGTACTAGAAAAGTTCAAACATGCTTGAACTGTATGATTTCAAACAATCGCACAACGCAGTCCCATGTTTGTATTACCTATATTGTAGTTCAGTGCGCGTTCAACTTCTTTAGTGCGGCGCGTCGAGCGTTGGACTATAGAAGTTGAACGCGCACTGAATTATAGTAATACAAACATTGGACTGCGTTGTGCGATTGTTTGGAATCATGCACTTCAAGTATGTTTGAACTTTTATGGTACGTTTTTCAACTCGTAAAAAATCAATTTATGTATTGATTTAGTTTAAATATAATTTGAACTTCTATAATCCCCAATCTTTAACCCATATTAGGCCAGGGGTCCGATTCTCTAACTTTACGGCGCTATAACTGCTATAAGAATATAAGCACATAAACACATAAGGAATTGAAACGTACGAAATACACGTGCGCAAAACCGAATATTTTTCGGAATGTTAATAAAATTAATAATAATTAATGAATTAATATAATAATTATAACAATAATAATTATAATAATAATTATTATAACCATTAATTATTATAATGATAATATTATACCCAATTTTGAGTGGGTTCCCGTTTTTCTCCTTCAATTTTAAACTTTTTGAAAAAAAGTCTTTGACCGTTTTAAGTTTAATAAAGAACTATAACGTATCAAAGAATTTTTTTCCTTAAAATTAAAAATTGATTGAGAAAAACGGGAACCCAATTTTGAGTAATAGCGTAGGTATCGCATCACCTTAAATATTATATATGTAACAAAAAACTGGCTACAGTTGAGATAGGAATAATGTACTATATGTAACTCGAGAGAAAAGTCGCTCAGGCAGTGAACCTACCTACGGGAATCAAGAGCGACTTTTCTCCCTTGTTACATAATGTATTATTTTAACGCATCACAGAGCCAGCGTCTCTTTCCTCCAACCCTTCTCTTCTCTTATTTAATCATATAAAAGAATCATTTCACGCTGTCAAACAATTGAACACACGCTTTTCTTCTTTTCCAACATACCCTGTCCACGCACTTTTTTGCACGATACTTTGAAAAAATTCATCCTCTATATTCTCCCTCTCGAATCGAAAAAATCCAGCCCAAACATTCCGTTTCTGAAGATTTTTTTCGCCGCGTACAACTTTCTCTCCGCCGTCACCGCTAATGCTACGCACACACGCCCAACATTGCCAGTGAAACGTACTGTTCAGGATCTGCAGGCATATGTTTTTTTTTCACATATCCCAGGGCTTCATTGTAATTTATGGACAGGGTTTTTTTCTAACAGAAGAAATTATCTTAAGAGGCAGAGTACTAAAGGACGACGACTGACTTTTTCTTCCACTCAACTCGAGAAACTCCAAACGAGGCAGCTAGAAAAAAGGGCGATCGCCACGTGCTTACCAGCGGGAGGTCGGCGAATGGTCAGTCTCACGCCGAAATTCTCGGGTTATAGCTCATAAATTCGTCTCAAAATCCAAGCCTTTCTTACTCTAACGAATCCGCACTTACCATTTTCATTTCCTCACAGCGCCTACACATTATACTTACTCGTGTACCGTCTCTTCCCACGATATCCAACAACGCACAGGAGCGTGCAACGGTTTCCTGCACTGCACACACCATCACGGCAGTTTTCCTTGCGAGAGAGCATGAGCGCCCGCATTGTGCGTGTCGTGCCCGCTTTTCCGAGAAGCGCTCCCCCGAAAGGAGAGGAGAGGTCTATACACACTCCCGACGAGCGCGCCTGCTGTATAAATGCAGGTTCCGAGGTAATTCGTCTCGAGTGCGACAGCTGCTGTGTGGAAGAGGAATCGATATGAATGTTGGCGTTGAGCGAGGTTCGCAAGGTTTAGTTGTTCTATTAGGTTGTTTCGATTTTTGGGGAGGAGATGGAAAAATGTTGCGAACTCCTCCGACGTGCATATGTCTTTAATTATCTTTTTTTTCTTCGTTACCTATTTGGGTGGTTTCCACGTAGCCTGAAAATCCGCGGACTACTTAAAACAACTCGAGTACAAAAATAGAAAATTTTTTTTTTGTTTCCACTTCCTTAGGTGTCCCCCAAGGTGAAAATACTCGTGAACACGGTTTTTCGTTTGACAAACTTTTTTGCCTACCAAATCGATGTAAAAGTTTTAATGTGATTTTTCGCATTTTGAAAGAATATATCGTATTATTGATATAGTCGAAATTCCTTTGATTTCGACGCTTTCTTAGGCTCCTGTACTCAAATTTTTACTAAAAGAAGACAGTTTTACAATAAAATAATAATGAAGTTTAGAAAGAAAGCTTGCTGATGTTAATGGCGTTGAAACATAGAAAATGTAAATTTAATAAAAAAATAAAAAATCACGATACTTAAATCCCTTTTTGCTTTTATAATCAAAAATGGGTTTCTATGTGCATTATTTTATCTGTTAGTGGCTTTCTATGTGTATTTTATTGCACTTAGTCTTTTAAATGTAAAGCCCTCAAATACTCAGTAAAAGTAACATTTTTTTCATTGGAGACAAGTAAAGAAGCATTACACGAACTGGCGCGAAGAGAATTGGATGAAAAGTAAAAGAGATTGTTTAAAATAAATTTGGTAAATATTATGTTTAGATTTTATTATTTATCTAATACTTCATGCAAAAAAAATATTCGAATAACTTATAATTTCTAATCTCAAAATTTAATATTGGTTAAGGGTAAATGCAGTATTAGTATTATACCAATTATTAAAGATGCATTTAAATTAAACGAAAAAGATTTTCGGCTTTTAACGAATAAATTATTCTTAGCATGTGTAAGGTTGAGCGCATGGATTTTAGTGATTTTAAATGATAAAAATAAAAGATGAACAAGAATTTTTGAGATGGGCTTAATAAAGTGAAAGAAAATATATTATTTTAATTATTTTTATTTATTAAATTTTAAAAATATTATATATTCACAAAATAGATTTTGACGTGTCTGCAGCTTATGGCCAATTCTCTATATATTTTTTAAATCAAATAATTTTGACAACAAAACACCTTTAGTTCTTTATTCTTTCTTCAACTTTTCGGACATTTAAATATGTCCCTCTTCATGAATAAATAAATACATTATTATAGTCATGTTGTTATGCGGGTAACCGTCAATACAATTACCTTCACAAAATACAAAACTTGTGTACATACATATTTTAGTTTTAACAAGATGTGTCATCATTTTTTGATAATTTATGAAAACTAATCCAATGAAAATTTATTGTATTCCCTCAATCGCAATCATTCTACAGCTCATTTTCGATTATATCGCCGTACTTGACATACGTCGCTATCTTTTACACGATCGGTGCAGGTAACATATCGCCCAGCACGTCGCCCAGGCAATCTTCAACGCTCATGAGGAAATTCGCGCGCTTTTTAGACACTTCAAACTTCGTGGTGAATTCACCGGCGTATATCCTGAATGATACCACGTAACCGCTTGACTCGAATGCCATAATGATCTTTTCGTTCCTAGCTACTGCTACGACCTTCCCATCGTCCATCGAAAATATGTAGAAGAACGATATGACATTGCCCTCTATGTCGATATTCTCACTTTGCATTCGCTTGATCTCTTCACGGCATTCCTGGTTGAATTTCGAGTAGTTCACGCTAGACTGCCCTACTGAAAAATCTCACGTGAGATCTCACGGGAGATCTCACGCCAAATCTTCTAAGTTTTTACGATACTTCAGAAAAAACTATTCTGAATCACTCCTTGAAATACGTTTAAGACTTCCCTATTGAAAAATTCTTTGATAAAATATATTATTATTATAAATTAAGGATATAATTGTAATTAAATAATAAAGACATGTCACATACCTGTAACATTGGAATAAGATTATAAGATCATTATAGTACATTTCGACACGGGTGGGGAAGTCGATTATTTAGCTGGTGTGACTTTTTGCACGAGCGAAGCGAGCGCCGAAAAATCATATCAAAGTTGTGATTTTGAGGTTAGAGTGGTATAAATGATATTATACTTAATGTGGAGAAAGGAGAAAGGATGTCTCGTGCTCGCGCTACTCGACATGGACGCGCGATAGCAAAATCACACGAGGCCGGCCCTGAGTGCACCCACGTGTACTCGATATTAGCAGCTACCAAGAACAGTTGCGACGAAGATGGCGACAGCGCAAGGAGGCGACGTCTTGGCGATAATGTCCCCGTTGACAGAGCTCACACGGAGAAGACGGGTCACGCTTACACAAACTGTATTGCCCTCGCGACAGCTGTATAGCGCTAGTGCCTAGTCCGGGCGTATTAGCATTTTGTTTGGATGTGGGAGCAAGGTCGTTGGAAATTGTTGATTTTGGTAGTTTAAGTAGATGGTATGACAATCCTAAAGTTTCTTATATGGATCTGGTCGGCAAGTTTTTTTTTTTTTCAAATTAATAAAAAAAAAACGGTTTTTTTTTCAAATTATCGCTTATATCTCGCTTATTATTGATTGTAACATAAAAAGTTCAACATAAAAGTTGTTCAGATTGAAATTCCCCATAAGGATATGTAAAGTACAAAAGAAAAAAAAACTTAATTTTTTATTGCAAATTAAAGATAAATTACGAAAAATGTGAGAAATGAAAACCATTTAAAATAAATATTAAAAATGGATGGATTTTAATAAAAGTGCATTGAGGAATGTATTTTGGCATATTAAAGTTGTGAACCCAAGTCCATTGCTCAATTTGAAAATGGCGGATAGTTGCAAAATTTTTTATGCGCTAACTTTGACCGGTTGTTATTTTGTCCGGTGAACAGATATTCGAATGAAACCTTTTGCAATCCAAAGGTAATGGTACAAACAATATATGTTTTTCGTACTTTTCAACTTTTAACAATTATTTTGTATACTTGTATAATTAATTGTCAACTTCTACGTTTGAACTATTAAAATATTATATTATATGTACGTCCTCGCTATAAAAACTATTCAATAATAATGAAAATGAGTAAGTAAAAAAAAAAATCTCCTATCCCAAATTTAATTTTTAAGTTTGTGGGTTGTGGGTTGTGGGGTGTGGGGTACTTAATGTATTACTTCAAATGCTAAAATGCATTACAATTCAAATGAACGCATGTCCCCGCGCACAGATGGTGTAGGCAGTCCGGTGCAAAACTTTTTGTACTACACGATTGTTGTTGCACGGTGCGACATTCGTGCGACATTCGTTGCGTTTGAAAATAGGTTGGTACATTGATATCGGTATATCATGAGCTATTTTAAATCAAAGTCGTCTTAAGAGAATTCTTCTTGTTTAACAAAGTGGTTAAATAAAAACAAAGAATCATCGCAACCTTGCAGTAACGATGAATGCAGTGATAAAAGTAAGTATTGTAGATAAAATTGAGGTTATTAGCATCTATTGAATATTCAAACTAAAAATAATTCTTAGAAATAATTTACTCGTAATTTCAAATGTTCTGATCAATTTAATAATGATCTTCAACTTTCACAATTGTTAGTTTCGATTCTCTTTTGAAACATTTGACTTTTTAATTCATTTAAGGAGGTTAGTGAGATTTTTGACTTTCTTAAGAATTTATTGAAATTTGCAGGGTAGACTCTTATACTATTATACATAATACATATAAGTTTTAGGAAGCCTAGCTATAAACGAGATAATAAAATCTCACAAAGTTAGAAAATTTAACACGGTATCTTATGGGAGAGTTACGATAAAACGTTGACGTTTTATATCGCCAATAACGCCAAGAGTTATTCTTAAGATTTGAAAGAAAAATCGATATGTTTCTAATGGCAATACTTTGAACATGCTATCGAAATTTAGGAAAGCCTAGATTCACCGTTTTCGAGATACAGTTGTTTTTTGTTTAAATATGCGCGTATGTTCTGCAGATAGATATTACTTTCGGTAATAATTGAAAACTTGTACTTGTAGATATATTTTAATATGCCACTTTTCGAATCATGGAGTCCATTCCCAACAGTATTTAGGTGTTTAGAAATGAAAGAAAGAAGACAAAATGTCACTCAAAACCAAAAAAACAGCAGTGGTTTAGCGGCATTTTTGAAAATCGTAAAGAAATAATAACAAATGTTAATGAAGTGGTAGAAAAACAAATAAAAACCACTGCCAATTCATTGGCACGTAGCTTCCTCAAACTTAATTTACTGATTCCTTTAATTAATTTTTAATTCCAATATTTAAAATTTAATATTTTATTTTGTACGGTGAGACTATGTTAAATCGTTTGTGACTTTTTATTTTTACTCTTTCTATTTTTTATCATTAAAAAGCAATTATTATTATACAATTTTATATTTTACAATGAGTTTAATAAGTGGTTCAAATTTTAAGTCGATATATCAAGTATTCTCTGAGAAAACGAGATTCGAAAATTTTTAATAAAAATTTTTAACCTCAACTATCTTTTTTCGTAATGGACCGCTTTTTTTAGGCAACGAACTCGATCTGAAGATATATCTGTGGCTTCCAGGAATAACGACTTAACCCACTTGTACGTGTTTTCGAGAAATCGACGTTTTAAAATTTCTGTCTGACACTTCATATGTAAGATCGAAATGCGCGAGATGAGTCATAACAATTTAGACATTTACAAAGGTATCGAATTGCATAAAAATTGTAAATATAAGACCTTTGTATATGTATATATATCTATCTATATAAATTTGGAAAATAAAGAGAAATTTTTTTTATTTTACTTTAATATAAGTACTAAGTAATTACTTAAGTAGTAACCTACAACTGTTTACCCCGTGAAGTTAACTTCAAAAAGTCAACATTACACTGTTCGGCGTGATTGCTGGGCAACGCCAACGTACCCGTTCGCTTATTGGTGTTCTTTCTTCGGTTGGCGGAAATATCGGAGACTCCTATTGTACCATAATAGATTTCGAGCACTGATAGGCATTATCGTTTACTAATAATTCCCGCTACGGGCTTTAAATAACTGAAAAGAAACTTGTACGATGAGGTTGATTCACCTGCTTGCGTTAAAGTGAAATAGTACATTATACAACAAGGGGAGAAAATAAGCTATTTCTAGCGAAGGTGAGATGTTCTGCAAGAGTTGAAATCACGGAGTGCTGAAAACACCTCACCCGAGTCTGAAACAGCTTTTCTTCCCGTGTTGCACAACGTTTTTTTTTACGAAGATATGGCAGGGCCTTTTTTACGTGTGTGAGTCGGAGACAGGATTGGCCATTTCGAGTCGCACACAACGCAGTTGGAAATCAAAATAATTTGAAATGTACACACAAGTACACCTCCCTAAAGGGAGGTAGAAATATTCATTTCTCACCTGTTACAGGGTAGAAATTGACATTTCTCACCTGGTTTAGGATAGAAATGGATATTTCTTACCACTTTCATAAAACACGCTCGAAATGTAAAATTTTCTCTCCTACTTTCACACGTGAAAAAGGCCCTATTTTATGCCTGAGTTGAGAAAAAAAAGTTTTTTTAATTATTACAAAAATGTTATATAATTAATGAATGCCATTTTATTAATTAAAGAAATAATTATTGTTACCAGAAATAAATTTAATAAGTATGTAGGTATACAAAATATATAACAACTATATAATTATAATATAATAAATAAATAGTTGGAAGATTAAAAAAAAAAAAATTATAACGAAACATTTTGCAAAACAATAACAATACAATTGTAGCATCGATATTATCATCTTTTTTAATTAAATAACTTATAACATCCTGGAAAACTTAAAATTTACCGTTATTACCCGATAAACAAGAAGGTCATTCAATAAATTGTATTATAAGTAAAACTTATGAGAAGAACTACACCGAAAAAATGCTGTAATTCATGTCGTTCAATCCCCTAATGATTTGGCTTCATCGACCATCTGCCTAAATAATATTTTTAATGTACAACAACATAACCGATATAAAAAAACCTAACTTATATCTTCTAAACTTCAAATATAATTCGTGAACACCACAAACTCCATTAACATTTGAACTACGAAAAAACTCATCCCCAGCCCAACACCAATTCCTCGTGACGATCTTGAGATATCTGGACACCCTCTCCTGCAGTTGCAGTCCGAGTTGGCGCAGCCTCATCAGGTCGGCCATCGACAGATCCGTGATGAGCGGCAGGTTATTGGCGCCCCGACGACGCAGGTTCAACAGAATGCGGAGATGTGGAGTCCGCGGTTGTCCACTACACGTGGATGCATGCTGTTGTGAAAGTAAGATGATGTTATGTGATTTGAGTTACGGTATTGGCAAGCTGATACATGGACAATTCTCAAAAATTCACACTCAGTATTAAAAAAAAAAAAAAAATTTATAGGTCATCTAGTAGACGAGAAAAATGTTCAACTAACGAAAAAAAAATCTCTTCTAAAAACGGGAACAAATTTTCCATAAAAAAAAAATTAAAATAGAAGAAAAAGGCTTTAATTTTTAAAGCTGTAAGTAAAAATCATCAAAATGGAACGATTCTGTGCAATTTAAAAATTGTGGAAAATGACAAAAACATTAACGGTTTTAAGTAACTATAGATACATTCAACGCGCTTCGCGCGTATTATTATTATTGTTTTTTTTTTTCTTTTTTTTGAGGTTATGAACATGATCATGTTAGTTAGTTTCAATTTAAAAGTTTGTTTTAACCAGTTTAAATTATACAATAATAACCTAATTTTGATAAATAAAATAATGAAAATTTTTCTTATACTATTTTAATTATTCCATTTTGTAATACTCTAACTCAAGAATTTAATCTTAAAATTCAAACACATTATATTTTGGTGCCTACTCTTTATAGGCCAATCAAATGAGTCAACAACAACCAATCAAAACAGTCTTATTGTGATAACAGGTTTCATCTATCACGTTTTTAAGAGAGGATTCTGAGGATTTTCATTGTTTTTTGTATTATTCACGATTTTTAAACACGTATCTTGGCACAGAATCTTACGATTTTGACAATTCTTAGCTAAAACTAAAGAAAAACAGGCTACCAATTCATTGGCAGGATGCTTCCTCAAACTAATTTATCGATTCCATTTTTTAAATTTAAAAAACAAAAGTAAATTTTTTACAACAAAACTTTATTAATAAATAAAACTGTTTTCTTTGTGGTTCTTTGTTGTTTATTAAACAATTTGACTTATAAAAAAAATCGGTAAAATCAAAAAGTAGGTTATGCTCTCTCTATTCTCCTGCGAAACGAAGAGAATAAGCCTTTTCCGATGTAAATCGGTCGATCAGTTCAAAAGTTATCGTCTGTACACACACATACACACACACACACACACACACACACGAAATTTTTTTATCAAAAACAACGGATTTTAGCGCCAAAAGTCTTAAAACATATTTTTGAACATTTTTTGTTTCAAAAATTTTTTTCACCGTTACAAAGCTTCCTCTTTGAGGAAGCAAAACCGACCTGTGGTTCAAATAGTATTACAAAACTGTAGAGAACGAGAAAATATTTAGTGCAGAGGTGTGCCTCTAAATTTTTTAATATTCAATTAAATTACAGAATTTCGCATAAAACTGAAATTTAATGACTTATAGCGATATAAAATATTGATGTATGGAAATGCGAGAGATTGTACTATAGTTAATGTAAAAGTTTCTCTGAAATATAAGTTTATTTAATTTTGTTACAAAGATATTATCAAATGATTCAGTAAATCGCATTACAGTGAACGTTACTAATATTTAAAAATGGTGACGATATTGCAATTTTCAAAATCCTCTCGGTTTCTAAGCCAGTTTTATTTATAACGATTGTCAATATTTTATCATTTATTCTGAATGTCGTTGATTCCGCAGCAGCTTCGATAAGTTCATCAGATATATCATGACATCCAGTAAGAGTGAGAGTTTCAAGATCGTTCGCCAGTGCTATTAATTTTATAAGACCAGTATTAGTTACTGCGATGCAATTTGAGAAGTTAAGAGTTTTTAAAGTAGTTATGTCGCCGAGTACTTCATCTGTTATGTTAAATAAATTACCCACGTGCAAATGTAATAGTTTGGGTAAGAAAGCTACACTCGAAAGACCGAGATTTGTAACAGATATACAACCTGCAATGAATGAATTAATCAAAATTATCATATAGAATCATATATATCTGGAAGATATAAAATAATATGATTTCCAACCGCTTATATTCAAATTTGTCAAAAGCTTGCAGGTCGCACACAGCGTCATCAAAAAATCATCATTGACGAACTGGCTAAAGCTTACATTTAACTCTTCTAGATTTTTTAGTTCTGTAAAAGGAATTACGTTTATTTGGCATGGTAATCGACTAATTTCTAAGACTGTCAATGGTTTGCCGAGTGTCTCAATACTGGTCTTCAATGATGTACAGTCAATTTGTCTGTTAAACTCGAATTTTAATTTCAATACACGCAAAGATTGCAACTTCTGAATGGCCTGTTGTTCAATAGTAAATAAATAAACGTGATGGCCGAATTAAATAACACCAACGATAACAAATATTTACCTTAAAAAGACGAGAGATCGAGGTCTCTGATAGAACTGGTAAAACAATTTCGTTCACAGACTTAGCTGGCAAACTATATAAACATTTAATTGGCAATGCAGTTGTAATGCTTAGTTCAAGACATTGAAGACTTTTATTTCGTGCAAATAAACTCGACAGTGCATTATCTAGAAGCCGCAGATTGCTACATGTAAGATTGTTTAATCGTAAAATCCTGATATTAGTACAATTTTGTGCTAACGCATTTACCCCCGAAATTTCTATACTTAAACCAGTCCAGTTAATTGATTGAACATTTCGACACAATTTTCCAATCATAATTATAGTACTATTGCGAAAAGAACAAAAATCACGTATATCAATAAAATCAATATTTGTAATGAAATCTCCTGAACGGCGTAAAATATGATAAAGGAAAGGAGCCCTCAAGTTCTCTCTAGAAATATTATAACCAAAACGATCCCATTTCCAAAGTTTTGAATTTGAAAAATCCAAGTTTTTAAATGATCGCCATAATTTTATATTGAAAGCCTGCCAACGCTTACAAACTGAAAAAGTAGTCGCTTTGAAAAATTGAAATATATTTATATAGTGAATCGATATCAATACTTAAATTCAATCGGCACCTCTTTCTATTTTTACTCTATCGTCGAGTGAAAGATACATAAAAATTTGGAAAAGGCAGTCATCGTTTAGTTTGTGAATCAACGCCTCCTTATTATCCACTGTATCTTTACTGTCGACTACTTTTCCAAATTCATGGTTATCGCAAAGCTCTCTGAAAGTTCCATAAATTTCTTTTCGATTGCTAATACTTTCCGGTTGATGCCATGAATTAGCAGGTAATACCCTTAAATATTGACCGTTGATTATTATATCTCGCAACTCTCCAGCAAACCGTGCTCTGTATTAACGCATAATGAATATATGATTAAATATTTAACTGAAATACAAATTTCTTTAAATTTTGTTAATGCCATTGTTTGACTTACCTTTCAGTCATCGACAGAGCTGTACGTAACAAAGGCGTAACTTTTGCCATGCTTTTGTCTTTTTCTCAAAATGAAATTATCAATTTTCCCATAATATGAAAATATCTTCTTTAATTCCTTATGCGTTGTCTATTTCAAACAAAAGACTTATAAGTTAGAGTTGCGTAAATTAAAATTTGAAATGTATCATTACACAAACTTTACAAATATGTAGTCTTACTTCCGGTGGTATATTTGCAATTAGGAGTTTTCTTATAGGCACTTTGTCGAAAGTAAATTTGGAATTAAAGTTTATAGCGATCTCAGTTGACTGAAGATTTTTAAATTTTTCTCTCTTCATTTTTAATTAAGTTAATTGATTCCGTATTCTAATCAATATAAATATATCTATATCCTGTCGAAACAGCTTCAATCTTGATATATTCTACTAAGTAATATGTTGACTGAAAACATATTTTTAATGCGAAAGTTGAGTAAAATGTTATAATTTCTATACTGAACTATTTAATCATGGTACACGGAAAAAAATTTACGAGAGAATTACGGTATTTTCTCTTGAGTTGACGCCGCACAGTGTGGCATTTCGACTTGATTTGTGTCAAAATCATTTAATTTTTTATAAAAAAAATAGATAAAAATATGAGGCAAACGGAATTTGACAGGTAATGTAATACTTAATACAGGAAAAATATTGTGATCCATAAAAAAAGTTTTTTGACCTTGAAAATGTAGATCAAACTTCCGATTTTTCGGAAAAAATTTGCTTATCTCAGTCTATAGCTTAATTAACATTAATTTTTCAAATTATCTACATTTTTTTAAATATAAGGTGCGGACGGGAAATGTATACCTAAATTTGATAAGGTCCTATTTTGAGAACTGTGACAAAAATTATAAGAAAACATGTAGAGAATTTGAAAAATTAATGTTAATCAAGCTGTAGACTGAGATAAGCAATTTTTTTCCGAAAAATCGGAAGTTTGACCTACATTTTCAAGGTCAAAAAACTTTTTTATGGACCACAGTATTTTTCTTGTATTAGTATTACATTACCTGTCAAATCCCGTTTGCCTCATATTTTTATCTACTTTTTATAAAAAGTTAGATGATTTTGACACAAATAAAGTCAAAATGCCACACTGTGCGCCGCCCGGCATTTGTCTCGATTCCGAATTCCCAAAAAATTTGAACTTTTAATGCGGCATAGCTTTTTTATTTATGTGAATATTGATCTCAAATTTTAGAAACACGTTTCTTTTTCATAGAAAACTAAAAGTTGACGAATTTTGAGCGATTATAAAGTTTTGACCTACTCACTTCGTGTGATACATCTCATGTATATATATAATATGTATACCTATACACATATTTTGTAGCATAAAAAGTTTTAAAAACGTGAACTATCAAGTCCATTAAATATAAAATAATAATCGGGCGCGAATTAATTTAATATTTGAAGCGCCACACCGAACCGTAGACCAACCGCTCAAGTCTTACGACTTTTTCCCACGAGCCAATTTCTCTTGTAAAGTATACGGCGGTAGACCGAAAAAGCCTCGCGTGCGATATGAATATTGCTCGGAATCGAGACAAATGCGCGAACGGCGTCCACTCAAGAAACAAAACCTCGTGTTTTAAGGCCCGATACACGCAAAAGAAACAGGGAATAGATACAGTAAATAACATGGGTTACTATATCTATATACATAAGATACAAGTGCTATTCCTCACAGTGAATTCACATTGCATGCCGTATGCCTTATGCCGTATGCCGTATGTGTTTACTACTCGTAGCCTTATCCGCTGATTGGTTGTTTTTTGAAAGCTCAGCCAATCAGCACACGGCAGAAGGCATGAACGTGGATTCACTGTGCGTGCGTGCGTGCGCGCGCGCGCGTGTGTGTGTGTGTGTGTGTGTGTAAACAAACCTATGTTAATTGCTGTATCTAGTCCCTGTTCTTTTTTGCGTGTAACAGGCCTAAGGCAAATTCGCTCGTAATTTTTTTCCGTGTATTGTTACGTGTGGAAGCATTCCACACGTGAGTTCGGTCATATAAATAAAAGCCGCGATTCGGCATTCGAAGCGTCGAGAACATTCGGCACTGCGTTGCGATCGCGGTATTCCACACGTAACGTATAGTACTGTCACTATATCTAATGGACGTCCCAACTCAAAATGGGCGCACTTTGTATTTCTTGTTTATTGACGAGTCATACTTTGCTAAAAGAAGCTGCATAGATGAACATACACCAAATAATGATTATGCATTGGCGTTAAATAACTTTATTCTTCTTAAGGGGGTCCCAAAGTCAATTAAAAATTAAAATTTCGCGCCACAATATAGCAGACGAAAAAATAAGTAATTTGCCTATAACAAATAGTAAAAACAATATTACGGAAAACCAGGACTGCATTGCCCTCCGTTACATTATTATCTATCATTTTACAAAGTTTGAAGTTTCTATATAAATATTTCGCTGAATGGCATTTGAATAATGTCTCAAAATCAAGTAATTCAAATGCCATTCAGCGAAATATTTATATAGAAACTTCAAACTTTGTAAAATGATAGATAATAATGTAACGGAGGGCAATGCAGTCCTGGTTTTCCGTAATATTGTTTTTACTATTTGTTATAGGCAAATTACTTATTTTTTCGTCTGCTATAATGTGGCGCGAAATTTGAATTTTTAATTGACTTTCGGACCCCCTTAATTATTTATTATTAATAAAAGTTTCATGCAGAAGCTGATTTGACTTATTTTTTTGGCCGTTGTTATATGTACGACAGATTTCCTAACCTCAAAAAATGTACAACGTGTATTAATAGATGAAAGGATACTTGAAAATTTAAAAAATTAAATAAATTTTGACAATTAGATATTGGTAATTGACTAAAGAAATAATATTCCTTCTTGTGTGGAAACTATTTTCTTGTGAAAAGTACACGATAGTAAAGTACGAACTTTACGATGGATGTGTTAAAAACGTTATTTGTACGACAGATTTCCAAACCTCAAAATGTACGATATACATATTAAAACATGAAAGGACACTTGGAAATTTTGACAATTTTTGATAATTTTTAATAATAAATTATTGTATACACACTTAAAACTCTACTTTAAAATAAGTTTCCTTTTACTTATAAAGTTTCATTTTACTTATAAAATGTTAACATTTAAATAAAACATTATTTAATGTTATTTAATTTATGTAATGATATTTAATGCGTTATTTTATGTTTATTTAATACGTTGTTTTATATATTTATTTTAATATAATTGTTTTATAATAATAAACATGTTGCCTTTTAATTATTTCATTATGATTTTGCCTTATCACAATAATTACAAAATTTCGATTTGAATTTACTAAGGTTATTCTGAGGCGCCTATTGACTGGAAATTCAAGATGGACGATATTGGGAAGGCCACGCTATTGGTTGGTTAGGAAAGTTGCGCGTGAGCACACCTTATTTCTTTACATCATGATAGTTGTCTACAAGTAATCAATGCGACAGCGTAGCGCAGCGCTTATGTACATTCTCCCTTATGCCTCTACCACATAAGCGCGTACAACCGCGTTCGACCGCGTAATGCCCTAATCACATAACCACGTACGATCGCGTACGTCTGCGTACAACCGCGTCCGACGTTAAGGAAGAATCTAGTGATTTTCGCTGTTGCCAATAGCGGCAATGTCAGTGCAATAACTAGTACTTTCGAGGAACAGACCTACGTATACGAAAGTCGGCTACTACACCAACGACAACAGCATAACAAGCAAGCGTTACTCCGATCTACTGCACTTCGTGTGAGTAGGTCTGTTCCTCGAAAGTACTAGTTATTGCACTGACATTGCCGCTGTTGGCAACAGCGAAAATCACTAGATTCTTCCTTACGTCGGACGCGGTTGTACGTAGACGTACACGATCGTACGCGGTTATGTGATCAGGGCATAAGAGCGCACACGCTCGCTTCTCTCATTGGTTGGGAGCGAGCTCAGGCCTTCGACGACCAATGAGAGAAGCGAGCGCGTGCGCTCTTACGCGGTCGAACGCGGTTGTACGCGCTTATGAGGTTCACCGTTCACGGAGAGAAATCTGTAGAGAATATCGCATGAGATACGCTGCTGTTTTAAGTGGACAGAGGGCGTTGCGATCAACGCATCAGTAGGATCTAGGATGCTTTATGGCTCGGACACTTAAAAAGGAACAGATAAAAAGAACAAGAATTACATGGGTCTCTATATCTATATATATGAGGAACAGCGAGATACAGAAGGAACAAGATGCATATATAGATATAGAAACTCATGTAATTCTTGTTTTTTTTTATCTGTTCCTTTTTAAGTGTCCGAGCCCTTACTTTCAGAGGGATTTTCCATATAGGCACCGTGGCCCGTGGCGGGGAGAGTCGGACAGGAAGTCATCGAACGGAACATGGCGTGCGCTATTCAAATGTACACGCCATTCAAGCATAGAGTTATTATAGATAGAGTAGAGGAGCCAGCCAAAATAGCGTTCCATCTATAAAAAAAAAAAAGATAAAAGAGCCCGTTCTGTCTCTGAAAGATTGAATTACGTGGATTCGGGAAAAATCACTCATTTTTAGTCATTTTTCGCGATTTTCAAATGCACGTAACTTTGCGCAGAACCGACCGATTTTAACGATCTTTAGCTTAAATTAAAGCTCTTTTCTTCTACTTAAATCGCTTTTTTGTGGAATATTTGTCGTCACATTTAAAAACTTACTATTGGCTCATCATCAGTGACTACTTTTCATTCATTTTTCCCATGTTAAATTTCCATAAGAAAAATGGATTTTTTT
This sequence comes from Torymus aiolomorphi, assembly GCA_036365515.1. Classification (NCBI taxonomy): domain Eukaryota; kingdom Metazoa; phylum Arthropoda; class Insecta; order Hymenoptera; family Torymidae; genus Torymus; species Torymus aiolomorphi. The sequence goes on along the minus strand of CM070873.1, from coordinate 42,338,712 downwards.
CTAAAACGGTGTCACAAGACACCGTTCTCTAATGTTCATGAGTTTTTCGTATATTTTATGACCTATAGAATGAGAAGAAACTTGTCGCGAAGGTGTGCCTTCAAATTTTTTTTTTTTATAATTTTTTGAACCCTCTAAGTGTGGACAAATTACAAATTTCCTCATATACACGTACACATATACATATGAAGCATCGAACCGGAAATTACGTCTGAACAATCCGCATTTAGCTCCCCCATTGGTAAATCCCTCTGAAAGTAAAGGATCCCTACGCATCAGGCACGTGCGTCCTTGGCATCGGACCATGCGTTATTCGCATAATCGCTTAGTGCGATTATCTCCGCACTAACAAGGATAGTGCGCACCCTCCGGGAAACGGATTTCAGCAGGCATTCGAGAGCCGATTTCTGGTATCTAGAAATGAAGCTCAATGTTTCTAATTCCATCTTATAGGCTCTTTTTCTTGAGACATGGACAATCTAATCTCAAATATCCTCTGTTTCGTTAAAAAATTATGTCCCTTCTATTGACTGTTACATTGCAAGTATTTATGATACGAAAACAAGTAAACAAGATTATAAAAATAGACAGCAAAAGCTAAAATTTAAACTCTGATTTGTTTGAAAAATATTGATTTTTCAGGAAATTATAAGCAATCAAAGATAGCGTAAAAAATGGTTAAAAATACGATCCATTGAATCGCTTATAAAATGAAGACAAATTTTTGACCCATTTTCTTACACTATCTTTGATTACTTATAATTTCCTGAGAATCTATTTTTGTAATCTTTTTTACTCGTTTTCGTATCGTAAATACTTGCAATATAACAGTCAATTGAAGAGACCTCATTTTTTAACGAAATAGAGGATATTTGAGATTATTGGGACCTTGAATAAGTTCTCGCTGTTTTTTTGTGAAAGCGGCGGCACTACTGCAGAAGACAAGCTGAAAACGTCGAAAGGTAAACCTTCATACAAATGCGGTATTGTAAAATCAAGGGACACAAAAAAAGCGGACTGCTATAAAAAGAAAAAGGTACTCAGCGAACAAAGCAACAATGCTGAGACGAGCCACTACTTGTTCGTAGAAAGAGACAACGATCTCACAAAAATCTCGTGGTGCATAGATAGCGGATGTACGTCGCATCTATGCAACAACAAAGACGCGTTTACAAAAGCCCTTAAATCAAACAGCTATCTGAAACTGGCGAGCCACGCCACGACGCCGCGCCAGTGGAAGCAAAAGGTGATATTTGTTTCGACGTCGCAGGAAATTTAAACGATTCGATCACACTCAAGAACACTCTGCTGGTACCAGATTTGCGAACGAACCTCATGTCGGTCGCCTGAATCGTCGACAACGAGTACGAGGTTACCTTCAAAAAAGAACGCGCAATAATCAAGGATAGCCACGGACATAACCTTTACACAGTCGACCTAGTCGGAGATCTGTTTTACCTACTCGGAACTTATAAAACCTCATATGCGGCTTCGGAATTGAATGCAGAACCCAAGTGCGCGATAAAAGAATGGCACGCTCGACTGGGACATCTAAATGTCAAGGACATGATTCTCTATGCTTAAGAGCAAGTGTGTGGTGGGTCTTGATTTCGACGAATCCGTTGAGTTAGATAAATGCGAAACGTGCATAGTAGGTAAGATAACCAGCGCGCCGTTTACACAACGCGAGTCCTCATCGCAAGCCCCGCCCGAACTTGTCCACGCAGATGTATGCGGGCCCATGAGGACTGAGTCGATCGGGCATGTATGAGCTATTTCGTCACCTTCATTGACGACTACTGCCGATAACGTCAGGTGTATTTTATGCGTACCAAGGTTGAAGTAGCAGAGTAATTCATTGAATTCAAGAGGATGGTGGAGAACCAAACCGGATGAAAGATGAAGGCAATTCAGTCCAACAATCGTCTCGAGTTCTGCAATATTCAGATGAATGAAATCCTCAAAAACGCAGGAATCCACCACAGATTGACTGTCCCGCATACGCCGCAGCCGAATGGCGTTGGCGTAGCGAAGCGGAAGAACAGGACGCTTGTCGAAACAGCATGCTGCTTTGCTATTGGAGTCTGGCCTGCCACCTTCCTTCTGGTCTGAGGCTATAGCCACGGCGAATCACGTCCGAAACTGATGTACAACTGGAAGCATTCCATCTGGTATGTCTTACGAGAGATGGACTGGAAAAATTTCCGATATCTCCTATATACGTGCATTCGGCACTCAGGTATTTATTCTGGACAAAAGTTCCAACAAGGATAAATTTGACCGAAAGGTAATCGAAGGCCCGTTTTTAGGTTATGTCGACAACTCGAAGGCGTACCGAGTATGTATATCAGAGGAAAAAAAGAATCCACGTTTCTAGAGACGTAAAATTTCTCAACCGATTTGGAGTCGAAGATCAGTACGAGGATATCACTGCCTTGGACTCGGCCACGACTAACGCCTCCAGGATTATCGACATCCATACAACGAACTACAAGCCCAGTGCACAAAAACCGAATAACCAAGACGCGGTTGTGCCGAACGATGATGAAGAACAATCCAAATTCCGGGGCCTTCAAAATCATGCAAAATCACTTGCGACCGCAAGCGCAACAACCTCATCGAACAACCATGTTGAACAAACACTCTCCGATGACGAAGAAGCTTCATTCCACGGATTCAGGCGCTCAGAAATAAATACCGACGAACACCACCTGCTCGGTTTGAAAAATCTGAGAACCGAGGATGAAGAGTTCTACGACGCGAATCTCACAGTGAGTGCCTCAGAGATCCCCTTGGGCGAAGCTACCCGCGGCCCCGATCGACAGGAGTTGCCAGAATCCATACGTAAGGAAGTCGAATGCTTAATAGCGAACGACACCTGGGAATTAGTCGAAAGGCCTGCAAGCTCCAAGTTAATCGAATGCAGAACAGTTTTAAGAAATAAATTTGATCCCGACAGTACGTTGAGCCGGAGAAAAGCAAGGATCGTCGCGCAAGGATTCTCACAACGACCGGGGATTGACTTTGTCGACACGTTCGTTCTCGTTGCAAGGTTGGAATCATTGCGGCTGCTGATAGCTCTCTCCGCGAAACTCCGTATGCAAATTCACCAGCTGGATATCATCACCGCTTACCTAAATGAAGAATTAGATACGACGATCTATGAAAACCCCGGATTTCGGATCGTTACCAGAAATTCTAAACAGTATAGTCGACAAAGGCACACAAAATTCGAGGGAAAACGAAGAGCATGCTCAACGATCTCAGATCCGCTAGGAAGGTATTTAAACTTCGAAAGGCGCTGTATAGAATTCGACAGACGAGGAGACAGTGGCACGAACAATTGAACACAACCCTCAAGTCGATTGGACTCAAGCCGACAAACGCAGACCCGTGCATGTACGAAGATACAGTAGGCGAACCTCAACCCTTCGTCCTGATTTATGTAGACGATTTTATAATCGCGTCTAAGAGCTCCAAGCGGATCGTAGAAATTAAGCGAAATCTCGCGGATCGCTACGACGTAAAAGACTTTGGAGCAGTGAAATACTGTCTGGGAATAGAGATTAATCAAAACGAAGATAAGATTACCATATGTCAAACCGGATACATCAACGATATTCTAGCAAGATTCAACATGAGTGACTGCAAATCTGCGAGAACTTCCCTGCCTAAACGACGTCAAGCTAGAACCTTCCCTACTGAAAAATCTCACGTGAGATGTCACGCCAAAATCTCATGTGAAATTCTGGTCCGCGAGCTGCTAAAATCCCTTTAATGATAAAAAATTAGTTTCTGGGAATTGGGAGTCACCTATTACGTTACCCCCCGCCCCCGATAAGTTCAACAATCTATGTTTTGAAGACATCTATGTTTTCAAAACCTAGATTTTTGAACTTATCTAGGTGGTAGCGTAACCTAATAGGCGACTCCTAATTCCCAGAAACTGATTTTTTATCATTAAAGGGATTTTAGCAGCTCGCGGACCAGAATTTCACATGAGATTTTGGCGTGAGATCTCATGTGAGATCTCACGTGAGATTTTTCAGTAGGGTTCCACTGACACACTAATGCCGAGCTCGCTTCCATTTCGGGAACTCCTCGGCGCCCTCATGTACGTTGCCGTTGGTACTCGTCCCGATGTTGTTTATGCGGTAAACGCGTTAAGTCAATTAAACACATGCCACAGTCAACGTCATTGGGAAGCAGCAAAGCGCGTTTTGCGTCACCTTAAAGGCTGAGTTCTCCGAAAATGAAGCAGGCTTGTTGGGATACGCGGATGCCAACTGAGGTAACAACGTCGCGGATCGCAAGTCTTAGAGGCGAAATACATAAGCTCGACTGAGGCAGCTAAAGAAGCCATTTATCTCTCGTCATACTTGAACGAACTTGGATGCGAAAGGCTGAGCCAAATCATCATCTTCAACGACAACCAATCTGCAGGGAACCTCGCCAAGAACCCGATATTCCATGCGAGATCGAAACACATCAGTATTAGGTACTACTTTATCAGACACTCTCGAGAAACATCCAGTAGAATTGAAGTACCATTTACATGTTCCGATGATAAAATGGCGTTGGTATAGGCCTATTCCTCTACAAAAAAAAAACATTATTTAAATTATTGCTATCTAAAAATTGTAAAAAGGAAATTTGAAAATTTTATTTTCAATTTAAATGATATCATTATTACTTTCTAATATGTGGTCGTTGTAATAGCTGACCAATTCTTTGTCAACCTCATAAATCAATTTTTTTAATATAATATAAATTTGTTGTAATTACTACATGAGTTGATAAAGAAAATAGATAAGTGGCTATAATACTATAATAGATATGAAATCTTTAATTATACTTTGAACTTTTTGTATGTCGCTATATTACCTGACCATATGTATCAATTACAAAAAAATTATAAGTCGCTATAGTAGCTAACTATTAATCTAAAATCTTTTATTGTATTTTGAACTTTTTGTGGGTTGCTATATAGCAACCAGCAGACCTTGGCTAATATTAGCTGACCATATATATATATACACACACACACACACACACACACACACACACACACACACACACACACACACACACACACACACACACACACACACACACACATACACACGCACACGCACGCACGCACACGCACACACACACACACACACACACACACACACACACACATATATATATATATTTTTTTTTTTTTTTTTTAATGAGACAGTTAACATGTTAACATTATAAGATATTTAGTATGCAATTTTCAGGCTAACAACAATATAATTTCCGATTCATATAAATTTTAATTATCAAAAATTTCTTGCCAAACTATATTTTCAATTTCTTGTTTATTCTCTGGATCATTCTGAATAAACATATTATTTAACTTGATACATATAGATAATGCTACATATAATTATCCGTGTGAAAATAGTGGTTTTTTAATAAATGTACCAACACTATCAAAACTATGGCCCTGAGATTTGTTTATCGTCATAGCAAAAGCTAATATTACTGGAAATTGTTTTCTTCTATATTATACTTAAATAATCTTGTTATTTTTTAACGTGTTCCATTACATAAACCATCATTAATACTCAAATTTCTTATCAGCATTACACTGCAGCTTCTCTGAATGTATAATATGTAATTCCTACATGCGTTCGTAATTCTTGAAATGAAGTTACACCTTTCACGGGATTTGATATTAATTTTGTTTAAAAAAAAAATTTGTTGGGCGAAAAAAAAAATTTATTTCAAATATCCGCCATTTTATTGAAAATTAAAATGTTATAAAATGTTTGTAATTCGTAATCTCGAATGCTTGATGAGTTAGTGTTTATGACTTAAAAAGACGTATGATAAAATGTGTAATCTAAAAATGTGTGTACTCTCGAAATTGTAACGTAAAAAATTTTGTATGCAAAATGATATTATTGAAATGAATTATAATATAATTAAAATATAAGAAGTTGAAACTTATCATTTAGCAAATTTAAAATTAGAAGTATATGTAGCAAATAAAAATTGTACGCGTGAATTTTGCTAATAGATTGATTAATACTATAAAAATAATTGTTTATCGAATGTAAAATTTTATCTAAGGAGTAGGTAGTACTTGTAGTTTATTTTTATCTATAAAATGCTTTTTACAGCGTATTAGAAATTTCTTCTCAAATAGAGAAAAAATTGTGTTAGAAGTATTTGAAGGATCAATTAATTTAGGATAGAGAATTTAATCACGACAAAATGTTAAATAAGCTAAAGGAAAAGCTTGTAATGTTAATGTTTTATAAGTTTTTATTTTAATCTTATTTGAGAACATTTGGAAAATATTAAAAAATCAATTGATAGGCTGAATTATTTATTTTTATTGTTAATTTAATAAAATAATGTTATACAAAGTGCTAGTAAAATAATATGTATAACAATAGTATGTATATTATGCGACATGGGCGTAAAATGCGATTTTACACCTTTGTGCTGAGCGCCGCGCCCTCGGGCCGGTGAAGCCCTAGGGCTGCGACGGCGGTGGTCAGTTCAAGAGTGTAATTCGTACGTCCGCGTTGCATACGCTATTTTTTTAAACAGTGCGTAAAATTTTATACATACATGAAAGTTACTATTTAAATAAAAATATAAGATCCCTGTGAAATCACCAAATTATTTATGGAAGCGGGGCGAAGGAGCGGATCCAGGGCCGCAGGTCCTGGTGAGGGTGCAGGGGGCGAAGCGACCTGGTGAGGACCTCTTCCCCCCTCCACCACAATGAAATGCCTTAATTAATAGTATATTATGCACCAAGGGAATAAAGTGGGCTGTGTGCTCCCTGCGCGAGAGTTGTCGCCTGAGCGAAGCGAGGGCGACAAACGCGCAGGGTCGCACAACCCACTATATTCACGAGTGCAATATACGACTTTTTAACACAACTATCATAAAGTTCGTACTCGTTTCCCGCCGAAAAGGGAAAAAAGGCTGCATATTGATTCCCTAACCTCACTGTCGTTTACACAAACAGTGCGTTGCGCTGGGGACTAGAGTGGGGGTAGGGAATGAACGTAGCACTTTTTTCCCACTTTGGCGGGAATAAAGTACGAACTTTATGATGGGGTGTGTTAAAAAATAAATAATGTTGCATAATATACTATTATAAAATTTACAATAAAACGGGTATGTTAAGTACAGTCTTTAAATAATAGGCTTTTTTACATCACTTAAGCAGTGTGAAAATTTTCTTCCATAACAACCCTAATAGCACAAAACGTTGAAATAACGTTTTTAAAACGTGCACAGAAAAACTTTAAAATGTTTTAAAAACATTTAAAAACATTTTTCGGTATGTTTGAAATAAATTTTTATGTTTTTAAAACGTTTGAAAAACGGGGTAAGACTGGTTATTTAACCCTTAAACTACCAAAATGCCATAAATTGTTCCAACTTTTCAATTGCTGTGTTCTTTAGGAAAAAGTTGTTCAATATTTACAAAACTTCATACCCTATAGTATTTTTTCATGCTCTTTCCGAATCTGATCAAATGTAACAAACGGAGTATGTCAACCTCACCGATCATTTTGGAATCAAAGTATTTCTGTTCTTCTCTAAAAATGATTCGACACGTATTTTTTCATTTTTCGATTGCACTAAAATTGCATTCGGTTGGCAATACTCAAAATTTTTTACAAAATTGTAACTAAAATTTTATTTTTCAACGTCATCTTCAAACTGCTGCCATTTTACGAGTTTTTTAAGCTTTTGAGTAAACTATACGTGGTTATACTTAGTTTAACGCCCTCTTTCATCGCCTGTATGATATTTGCATAAAAATAAAAAAATGCACGAGTTATTTAGTAAAAACGGCACTTTTTGGAAAAATGCATTTTTCTCAAAAAAGACATTTTTTTATGAAAATTTAGATGAAGATAGGGGGTGTAAATACCTATAAACCATGTGTGCTAGATCTCCTTTTTTTTTGTTTGGAGAAAAAAAATAAAATAAAATCCTAAATTTTTTTTTCGTGCCTTATGGTCGTACGACAACATAGTCATAAATAGATTTGCATACATGCGTAATTAGTGTACATATGTGCAATGTATACAAACTTGCACAATATACGCATGCACAATAAATGATTTCCATTTTTTGCTTTTTGGCTTCTAGATTTTTTTATTTTATGAGTGCCTTTGGTTTCTTTCTCTTTGTTTTCACTTCAGTAAGCGGACGATTGACAATTTTGGCTGTAAAGCAATGTGCTTTATCTTTATATCATGTTTTTTAATCCACATATAAGCTTTTTGAGTTCCATGATACTTTAGTATATAAAGACAATCAACATTTTCAGTTTTTCTATATTATTCTATGTTAACGTTTTGTAAATGAATTATTTTAATTGCATTAGTATAATTTTGAACACATTTTACAAAATCAGCTACAGCTCCTTTACCGTGTCCGCAGTAGCAGAAAACAACCATTTTATATCATTATAAATAATAAATAAATAGCAACTCCGTCTGATACAATAGTGATTTGTTTGATTGAATTACACCATTTTCTTCTAAATGAGTAATGATTTTTTTTATAACTGGCAGAGCAACCGCTGAATCGTATATTTTCTATCGTCACTTATAACCGGAAAAGGCCGTGTCGAAGCGACTTCAGAGCAAACTGCCGTAAAAACAGAAATTTGGTTATTCACCCAATGATTTCCTTGAAAGACTTTATTGAGAATCACAGCCCAGCTTTCACCAAAGTCTACTTGAAGAACTAAATGATGTAAATAAATATAGAAAAACTAAAAATGTTAATTGGCTTAAAGTGCGAAACATGATGTAAAGATAAAGCACATTGCTTACAGCCAAAACTGTCAATCGTCCGCTTACTGAAGTGAAAACAAAGAAAAAGAAAACCAAAAACACTCATAAAATTAAAAATCTAGAAAGCCGAAAAACAAAAAATTAAAATCTTATTAAAAAATTAATGTATACATTACACATATGTACACTAATTACGCATGTATGCAAATCTATTTATAATGACTACATGTTGTCTACGACCATAAGGCGCGGAAAAAATTTAGGATTTTATTTCATTTTTTTTTCTCGCCAAACAAAAAAAAAAAAACAGGAGACTAGCACACATGGTTTGTAGGTATTTATACCCCCTATCTTCATCTAAATTTTCATTAAAAAAAATGTTTTTGAGAATAATGCATTTTTCCAAAAAGTACAGTTTTTACTAAATAACTTTTGCATTTTATTAATTTTATGCAAATATCATACAGGCGGTGAAAGAGGGCGTTAAACTAAGTATAACCACGTATATTTTACTCAAAAACTTACAAAACTCGTAAAATGGTAGCAGTTTGAAGATGACCTTGAAAAATAAAATTTTAGTTACGATTTTGTAAAAAATTTTGAGTATTGTCAACTGACTGCAACTTTAGTTCAATCGAAAAATGAAAAAATACGTGTCCAATCATTTTTAGAGAAGAACAGCAATACTTTGATTCCAAAATGATTGGTAAAGTAGGCATACTCTGGCTGTTCGATTTGCGATGGATTCGGTCATTATTTTAAATTTGTTTTGTCATTATTACTAAAAAAGAATAAAGTAAACTATATGCACAGAAATACTTATGTAACGTAATAATTAAAACTTCGACTCAAAAATAAATATTCATAAGTACAAAGCGTTTATAAATCGTCTAGAAAAATGTTTACGCTATGCAATATTTTCAAAATATCACTGATAAAGCATGTATAAATAAATGTAATTGACATTTTTTAAATTTTCTGTGGAGCTTTCAAGTTTATTTTGATAAGTATTTACACTTAATCCTACATTTTTCCTGTTACTCACACTTATTTAAGTAATAAAAAGTTCACAATGATCAATTGTAATTTTCAATAAAATTGTATAAATATTTAACAAATTTAGAAATTAAATTAAATTTTTGTTATTATAATTCGATTTTGCCCTTGATAAAAAGCACGTCAAAAAAAGAAATTAATTTTTATTTTTTGATTGAAATTTTTTAATTGGTTTTTCTAAAAATTATTAACAACTACGTAACTAATTACAGGTGATTATACAGTAAAAACGAATGTCTTTTATCACGATTTTATTTGAAATATCTATTATTTCTAGTTTACTTCTTATGAGTTATATTTACAGACGACGAAGTGATAAATTATAATACACGTATTATTTTAACAAGTTTCGATTAACAAATAAATGCTCTAAACTAACGGTTTACTTAATAATTACAATTAAATTCTAAATTTTGGACTTGAGGGCCTCGCAGTTCTTTTCTCTCGAGATTCAATGATATACAAAATACCTTTAGTGGTTTCTACGTTTATTATCGCACCTTCTTCGTCTTCTTTAATTACTCATTTTTTTTCATTTAATTAGAACTATGACAGTATTAAGCTAAAATAGAGCCGATAACCAAAATGCCATTATAAAGGTGGATAAGAGTGACAGAGGAGAGATAGATTATAATTGAGCATTTAAATAAAAAAAATTGTAGAAACACAAGAAATTCCTATATAACAGCAGGATTTACATACTTGATGTCTGTCAACAGTCTTTTTTTTCTTACGGATCAATTATTTAATTATTTTTTTCATTCACACAACTGGGACAATTATGAACAAAAAGTAAAACAATGCTTTTTCATTTGATTCAAAACGACTAAGGTGAATCTTATATTGTCAAATAATTTTTGTGTATGTAAAAAAACATAAATTTAATTACAATCCATCATGAAATAAATATACTTAATGCAGATAAAAATCGTTCGTATACAAAACTTACTTTTTTTACTCGTTTTCACTACCAAGGTTTTCTCGCATAATTTTCATATCGCATACTTTCCAGACACCCACACACATCGCAGGTGCAACAAAGTGATAAAAGAAGGAATTTCTTTCGTTACTTTGCCCGTGTATCATTTATTATTTACGTAAACTTTAACCATGGGATGACATGATACATAAAAAAGACAAGGTGTGATTGACGATGCGAAAAATCGTCCAACGAAGCCAGTCCGTTTTTTGTCGAAGTCTTTTTAATGGCAAATAGAATTTGTCAAGTCACATTTTGACTAAATACAATTTATAAATAATAAAATATACCATTTTCACCGTAACAGGATATTTTTCTTTTTTTTTTTTTTTGTCAAGCAAGTTCTTTTGTTTTGTGTCTTTTATGTTACCGACAGATATAGAATTCAGACGCGCGAGGCGCGAATGAATTTAATACCATAATCTATTTTTTATATATACACTTATTTTTCGCTTCGAAATATACATATTTAGAGCTTTTTACAATTTCCGTAGCGAACTTCAGAAACTGTCAGTCGACATTAGCTATTATATGCGTTCCTTGTATTCTTATCTCTCTTTTTCTCGTTTGAAAGTCCATTTTTTGTAACTGGTGACAGGTCATAGATATAGCATCTTCTTACCAGGCAATTTCTTTTTTCAGTATTACCTAGAATCGTGCAGCATGGAAAACTTTTTGATAACGGTTTCTTCAAGTGAAGCGTTCCTCACAAATGTATTTGAATAAAGAATTTTCGTAAATTTTTAAATACTGTCTGGCTATGACGGAAGACATGCGTTTAACAAATATTTTTTAAATACGTTAAAATATCTTCAATAATGAAAGGGTATATGTTGAATATAATATTTTGCTACTGCTTGCAGTAGCACAATTTATAGTTACTCATTTTAATTCATGGTTACTTATGTGATTAATATATCACAGTATTCTACTAATCAAATATCAACCAGTCGATTAAAATAAATAATAAATATGAATAAACAGTTAATAAAGCAGTCCAACAAATGATTAATTATTAGTCGGTTAAAAGCTGTAATAATTTTACAGCGTTTACTTGCATTTAGTATTTTCAGCATTTAAATTCTGTGTATAGATCATTTTAGACAATGGGAACCATTAATTTACCTTTTTCCGTAAGATTCACACCTTTTGAAGAAACCGTCCTGTTAATCTACGTGTATAAATAATGCACTGCCGTTTTAAGCAATCCGGCAGCATATGCCTGTGGCATTTTAATCAGATTACATATGTAATAACTAGGAACTTGGTGAGGCTTTGGCTTTCGACACTTCAAATCAGAATCTGCTCAATTCAACAAATTTCAATGCGTTTGCAGTCGTACGTAACAATAAAAACCACTAACGAATTTTACTCTTTTCTTGTTTTTTAATGCAAGTATAGTCGAAAATATGACATGAAATGTGACACATTTACATTTTATTAACAAGAAAAGTCGTCTTTCTCACACTGGAAGTAAACAAATAAATTTTTATAAAGATTTTCGTGCCTGTAAACCTACCGTATGTTTTATTACAAATGAGGTAAATAAAAAATATCTTTAGGAATCGACAAATTCTTTGAAACGGGAACATTTATTAATATATCAAAAAAAGGAAAAACTTTCGTCATTAAAATCTGAACTGAACCGACACGATTTAGAAGGGTCTGCAGCTCAACCTCTACATTTTCTTTCTTTTCTCTCAATCTTTATTTACATTTCTTGTCATAGTGGATCTTTTCATATAAGAGGAGGAAAAAAACTGCACAATCTTTCATTATCATCTTGCTCAACCATCATTTCTGCCTTCCTTCAGCGATCACTCGTTTTACCACCCCCTCTTTCAATCATCATCGCTCCTTCGCACTTCTATCACACCCCAGTCGATTACGGTCACCAGTACTACACTGCGCACATGTTTAGTGTTCTCTATATCCGTGAAACGAAAAAAAAAAGAAAAAAAAAAAGAAAAACCAAGATAATACGACGACGTTCGTTCGTTGCACCAGCGTACACTTTTCTCTCTGTCCTTTTTACTCCACGCACACATACGTCGTCATCCATCACCGAGAAGGGTCGACGACCGACAAAAAAAAATATGAATCGCAAAGAAAAGAGAAACCGCACACTCTTCTCCACGCTCATCCTCGCACACACTCTCTTCCTTTCCTCTTGTTCCATCTCTCGCACGGTATAGAAGTCGCTTTCTCCCTCGGTCGCGCGTGGTGCGCGTGCTTCTACACTTGAGGCCCTCGAGCGCTCTAAAAGGCGGAGTGATAATAGTCGTAAGTTGGCCAGTAAGGCTGTAGCCAGTCCTAGCTGGTACGCTGCCGCTTTTTCGCCGAGTGATCCTCGGACGAGTGAGCGGGCTGCGGGGTCGCGGGCATTCCCATGTTACGACTGTTCAGCATGTATTTCAGCTGGGGCATGTACTTCATGATGCTGCGCACCTGGATCAGCGGTAGCTCCTCGTTCAGAGAAGAGCACTTGCCGTTCTTCATCAGCATTTCCATTTGTTGCCTGTAAAAAGAGAGAGAACGCTTGTTTAATAAGATGTAATTAAACGTTGAGAAACGTTTGTAACTGCTATCATCGTGCAGAACGTACCTGTTGCCTTGGTACAGTTCGACCGTTAGAACATCCAAGACCTGCCTGCAACTCTCAACGTCGCAGTTGGGAAAATACTGAGCCACGAAATCAGGTAATGTCATTAAAAGCTCTGAATAAATGTACGGCTTGAAGTTGATGCAGGGTACCAATTTGTCCTCTACCAAAGCTTTCTGAACTTGGTAGGGCTGGACTTGGCAGCTGAGAGTAGGACGCGTGTCCGCTATTGGTATCAAAGGCTTTCTACCCCTAGAATCCCTGAAAAAAATTGAAACATTTAATTGTGCTCCTAGAAATTTAATCAGCAAACTTATGGTGGCTATTAGAATATTAAACTCTAATTTAAGAATTGATGGCCATGTAAACATCAGCTACTCTATGCTTTTTATCATTCAATATTTTCAGTGAACCACCATACGCTTAAAAAAGTATAAATATCATTTTTTTCTCTTACCTATTATTACTGCTGCCATTCACTGGTATGAGGGGTGGCGGGTATTTTGTGTGACTTGTATGACTCGTGTGAGTCGTGTTTTGACTCGTGTGAATCGTGTGACCCGCATGACTTGTGTTCAGAACGGGCGATGTATGTCCCTGGGAGTGCGTCATCAGGGACGCCGCCGACGTGGGTTGTGGCATTAACGCTTGAACCTGCTCCGCACTCAAGCCAAGCATCTGAGGATATGTGCTCGCTGTGACAGGGTTTTGAACTAGACTTGGAGTTGTATATGTTGTGGAAACCCTAGAAAAGAAAAAACAAAATTTCAGAAATGTTGCAAAAAACTACATCCCTTGTCCCGATCCCTAATATAGACATGTAAAATGTTTAATATGTACAAGCATAACTTAAAAATAATAGTTCAAAAAACTATTTAACAAATGGGATGAATTTCACAATCAATATTGTGGAAAAGACTGTAGATGAGTCTCCAAAATAATAAAATGAAAAAAATTTTTTTTTTCTCTATGCACCATACAAAGTAAACTTTGATCTTACATATCATGCAACATATTTAATAAACAGTTGTAATTATGTGTAAGCTTGTCTTTTAATGAAAAACAAGAACCCAATTATTAAAAGTTCTATACCTGAATTAAAAATTTAATAAAATAATACATAGATTAAAGTCATTCCCTTAAAAAAACATCAAGTAAAATGAAAAAGAAAAACTTCAAAATTAGAATGAATGAACTACAAAACAATTTTATTTAATAACGCGCTCCATGCTCTGCTCTCTCTGTTGCTTCATATGTATGATTATTGTACACTGTGGGGACTCACCAGTCATCCTTCCCATAGGTTGGATAACTATATTAAAAAAAAAAATACAATATTGTATGTACAAGGTACAAAAATGGACAGCAGGGCAACTATTGTATTACAATAATACTGTATGAGTCTATCTGTGCAATGAAAAATGATTAAAAAAATAAATAGGGAATAGACATGCTTACAAATTTTGTTTTGAATTTGCATAAATTATTAGTAATAATATATTTTTATGATTATGATAAAAATTATGTGGATTTATAATCCTAATAACTCATGCAGTTAAAAGGAACGATACTAAAACTTTTTTTTTTCTTAATGACATTTTTGTCTAAATATATAGTATGTCTACAATATCAAATATATTCATTTACTTTTTAATGGAGAGACTATACTTTTTTTAATCATAATTTCTGGTAACAATTACCTTACATTACAAAATAGTATTAATCTCAAGTAAATTATGTCCATTCTCCATTGTTTTGTTTTATTGACTACATTGTACATAAGCTGTAGATTATTTAAAGTTAATGCAATAGGTTGCATAATATAAAAGACTAAGTCATGAATCTATATATTATATTATAGTTAAAATAGCGAATAATTAAGAATTTTCCTTACCCTAAATTGGGCTGACTGGAATGCACAGTTGCTCTAACAAGAGGAGGTGGCACAGCTGTTTGCATTGTTGTATTAGGATATACTGGGTACTGCTGTGGAGTTCCAGTGGCTCCTCTACTTCTGGATGGCTGCTGTGTGTAGTTTTTATTTGCTGTAGATAACTGCAAAAAGCAAAATGTTTTTCTTTAAAACTGCTAATTCAAAACTTCATATATTAACTGATATTTGATAATTATGACTTATAAATTATTCATCAGATTTGTTCATGAATAATAATATAAATTCAATCCATTATCAACTTTGCATAATTAAAATTTAAAAATTATTTGTACCAATAAATAATTATTCATTAACCAGCTAAATTAAAATTAAGCATAATAAATTCATAATGAGTTTTAATGATTAAATTTTAAAGTTGAATGAGGTTTTAGTATTTTGTTAATAATTTTCTATATTATATTATTTATATATTAATGAAAAGTCTAATTAATAATTGTATCTCATAAATGAAATAAATCATTCAATTGATTCCTCTTCTGATGACTTCCTGTGTCAAAAGGTAGTATACATATCGTCGCGCGGTACGAAGAAAAGCCAGTTTCGCGCGAAAAAAACCATAGTATGGGCTCATTTTTGGCTTTTTTCGGGCGATACTGGCTTTTCTTCGTCCGAGTTAAAAAATTGGCTTCTCTTCGTACCGCGCGACGATATATTCAACTAAATCAGCATTATTTGTCTTGGTGTACTTCCCACTCTTGAATAATTAATATTTTTGATGAAATTATAACTTTTGCTTCCTCCTAGAGGAAGCTTTGTGAAAGTAAAAAAAAATTTTTGGAGGAAATGTGTTAGGAATGTTGTTTAGCACATTTGGAATCGAAATACACTATTTTTAGAAAATGTCCGTATGGATGTATTTTCATCTCTTCGTGCCATAATTTCGTGCATGAATTTCAAGTAATTTTAGGCCTTGTCCCATGAAAATCCATGGAATGGTTTTCTCAAAAAGGTGTTCCAATGCTAAACAATTGAAAATGCTATAACTCTGAGTAAAATAAGGCTACAGATTATATCTTGGGCCATTTTATAAGAAAACGAGTATATTTATAGTATCTCCCTATATTATAGACGTTTCGAAATAGTGTCAGTCGCAGCTCCCCTCGCCACCCTAACCACCCTCGCGCTACCTCGCCCCCTCCTAGCGCCGCCTCACCCACCCTCGCGCCCCCTCGCCCCCTCCACCGCTCCCCCCTCAGCCCCCTAACCACCCTCAAAATAATGTCATTATTTAAACAGTTACATTAAACAGACACGTAGGGACAGAGTCGGAGACATAGAGGCATACAGACATAGTCGGAGATACAGAGACGTGAAGACAGAGAAGTGGACACAGAGACGTAAAAACAGGGACGGAGAGACAGAGACGTGGAGTCACACATGTTGACACGGAGGCGTAGTGACAGAGTCGGAGAGACGAAGACAAAGACAGAGACGTGGAGACAGAGATGTGGAGACAGTGACATGGAGACAGAGACGTAGAGGCAAGGATGTAGATACAGAGATGTGGAGACAAAGACATAGAGACAGAGATGTAGAGACAGAGACGTTCCGACAAAGTCGTCGAGACAGGATCGTAGGGATAGACAGAGAGAGAGAGAGAGAGAGAGAGAGAGAGAGAGAGAGAGAGAGAGAGAGAGAGAGAGAGAGAGAGAGAGAGAGAGAGAGAGAGAGAGAGAGAGAGTGCGTGCGTGCGTGCATACGTGCGTGCGTGCGTGCGTGCGTGCGTGCATACGTGCGTGCGTGCGTGCGGGTGTGTTAAAATTCTCTACAATTTTAAAAAAATAAATAAATAATGCCGATAGCTATATTTAATCATAAGTTATTAATAAAAACGTAATTTTTTGTAAATAGGTTATATTTCGAAATTAAAAAAAGATATTGATATGAATAATTTTTTGCTTATAAAGAATCAAGGAGCGCAGGAGCACTCCGAAGGCAAGTATAGAAGAAGTCTGATATTGAATACTATAATTTGCTAAATTTTTAGGTTTTTAATCGGTTATTTTTCGAGAAAAAAAAAATAATAAAAAAAAAAGTGATTTTCTTTGTCACACGATAACAGTAGTAAAATTGGATCAATCCCTTTGAAATTGTTTTTAGGGGTAGATTTCTGGATACGATTTGGATGAGTTCTTTGGGTAAAAGGATTTTAAAAATATTTGAGGTCCATAAATTTCAAAGATATTTGAGGTTAAAATTCTTTTAACCTTTTTTCAAATCGTAATTTCTCGAGAACGGTTCGATGTATCATTTTTAAATTTATAGACAATTATGTATGTGTCATAGACAATATGTGTGCAACATTTTATCAAAATTATTTTTGGATTGAAAATGTTCGTATTTTAAAGTAATTTTCTTTGTCGCACGATAAATGGAGTAAAATGGGTTTAATCGTTTTGAAATTTTTTGTAGATGTAGGGTTTGTATATTTCTTTTATTTCACTCTAACCTCAAAATCATAACTAATATGATTACATCCGCTATTGTCGTATGAAAGACGGTTCGATAATGATCCGTAAGAAGAATTTTAGCTTATATGATTTTTTGCAATAGTTTCGTTTGTGCGAAAAATGTCACATGAGATAAATAATCACCTTCCGTACCCGTGTCACAATGTACCAATATATGAATTCTTTATGCAAAAATATTGGTTTATAAATTTTAGATACATTTTATGTTCAAATTTTCTTAACCTTTCTTTTTTAAATCGTAATATTTTTTTAACATCCTTATGTAACAGCTTTAAATTTATAAATAATTTTGTAATTTATATTGTCAGTATTTGTGTTAAATTTTATCAAGATCATATGATTATTTTTCTATTATTTTCAGAGATATATACATCTGTAGTGAAAATATACATCTGTAATGAATGCAGTTAAAGTTATGTTATAAAGTTCGCATCGTTGGAGTGCAACGAAATAATTTTTTACAATTGATTAAAGTTATTGAACAATGGAAATTTTATCTAAATCTTTGTTATAAAGTTATTTTATACTGTGAAACACTAAATCTACGCGCAAAATTAATATTAACTAGTATAAACTTGAAGTAAAATGAATTATTTTTTCTTATTTCGTTGCACTCCAACGTTGCAAATTTCAGACCCATGTTTTATCAGAACTTTTTACCATAGTTTCATTATGTAATTGTGAAATTAAAGTTTACGAAATTTAGTTTGTAAATACTTACATTGTTTGCGTTATGCATGTTCAAGCCACCAGTTGTCATTCTTATTATAGAACTAGCCTGTGACAGTGGTGTTGGAAAAGTTGGTTGTCCTCCAACGAGACCAGACCACCCATTGACACTGGCAGTCTGTACAGGATTCATCATAGGTTGAGCCACTTGATTAGTCCTCACCGAGGACACTGCTGAAGGAGATGAAGGTACAGGATGAGTTGTAACCACAGGTCTCTGATTGACTCGTTGTAAAGTAGTGCCTGATATTGAGTTTCGTGGTAGCATATTTTGCAGCGAAGCGCCTCTTGCATTTATGGAATTTTTTGTGATATTATTTTGCACTGGTTGCTTTGTTTGTGGTGGGGTTGGTGGCTGCTTTGTCCAACCACCACCACTACCACTACCTTTGCAATTCACTAACAATTGTGAGTCCATCACTTTGCTGGGCCAATAATCTTCAAAACCCGTTCCCGGAGGAAAGTAGCTCTTGATATCATTCAAACTGATCACGGAACAAGTTTCACTAGCGAACAGTTCATTACGAATACCCTGTACTTTGCAGCAGAATTTTAAGTACGACAGGTCCCAGCCTTCTAGCTTCTCTGCTTTCAATTTCAGATTTTCTGTTTCACCTTCAAAGTAGAAGAGAGGAACATATTTGAGGCCTCCTTTAATGGTATATGGTACCACAGATTCTTTGTTTATGCGTATGAATCCACATTTGTCTGGTTTATTGTGACCTGCTATTGCATTTTGAGTGGATCCAGCGGTTAATTTTGAATAACACACATCCAGGAAAGTGTAAAATTCTTTTGCATCGACCATACGAACCACCAGATCTTTACAAGTAAACTGCTCACGACCAAACTGATTTTCACAATGTTTTGTGTTAATTTCATTTAGGAGTTTACTTTCGGCCTCTGAGATATAGTAGCTTCGTATACATGTGCAGCTGTAAATATCTACGTGGAGGTAATTGAGGTACTTGTTGAGCAGTTTAGATTCTAGAATCCTAACTGCACAGTATCTTTCAGTGGCCCTGAATATGTATGGTATATGAGTATCGCCAAAAGTAGTCCATCCAAATCGACCTCTTAGGCTCTCATCATCCGATGGCGGTTTACCCTCTTGTGCTGCAGGCTTTGGCGTTGTAGCCTCTGGAGTTGGCCGTCTGTTGAAATAGCCAAGCAAACCTGACAAGTTTGTTTGGTTACACGCTTGTGGCCTAGGCTGCAGGGCTGCAGCAGCAGCTGCTTGAGCTGCTGCTGTACCCATTTTCGCCTTGTGTGCTTCCACCATTTTGGCAGCCAATTCCCTGATTTCCGCTTCATCTGGATGTTCTTGTTTTACAGTTACCTGGTTCAAAGCTCCTGTAACACAAATAAAAATCACATATTAGTTTAAGAAAATATCAGAACAGATGTTTATAAATGCCAATATTGTAGTATAATTAATATTAAAAGATGTCCTTTTTTAATTCATTGTGTTCACTTCTAAATTGTAACATAAAAGTCACATGGAATCTATTGAGTGACACTCCAAAAAAATTGGTTAACATTTACTTGGTATTTGCAATTTCTCTACAAAAAATTAACTGGAGATACTTTTATTTCGAAAATCTGCAGTTTATTATGATAAATAAATCTGGGATCCTTTGAACCCTGGATGACCACAATAGATTAAGGATATTTTTTCAAAAGTTAATACTGAATAATTTGTATGTGAATACACACACACACACACACACACACACACACACACACACACACACACACACACAAATTTAAATATTGTGTTAAACCAATATATAAATTTTGATACTATTATTCATGAAATTACTTATTTCCTTTTAATCATATTTATAAAGCATGAATCAAGACCATGCAAAGAGATCATTCTGTTTAAGAAAAATTCTCAAGTAATCAACTAATATCTATATAAAATACTTATAATTATTACTTCTAAATGCAGATTTTTTTTTTTGTAACTTTATTTACAGCACCAAATTGAGAAATATATAGTACAATACTTTAATATCAAGACATTGACCATAGGTAGCATCACCATATTTAAATATATTTAAAAATAACCAAGACATTATAGTATATTTTAACACTGAGATAAGAGTGAATATAGATATCAACAACTAAACCAAATTTAAAAATTTCATTTACTATTCCAATAAACAATGATTATAAATTTATATTAATTTTATTCCAATCAATAATTTACAAACAAATCATAATTTTCAATATACCTAATGAAACTAGACTTTCTTAAATTAATGACAAATTAAATGCAATACCTTCATGCAGGACAATAAAAAAGAATTTGTTTACAAACTGAAGTGGAGCAAAGAAAGCAAATGAGAATTTATGCTTGCTTTTTACATTCCCCACAAATATTGTTGTTTAATTAATAAAGCTAATACAACATTACATGATTCCGAATCTAACTTAGCAGGATATGTGATACCCACATAATTTTTCAACGAGTATATCTCATGACAGTACTAATAGAATCACTTCAGAAAAAATTCTGAGTATAGTATTTACATATATGGAGGGCATGAAAATTGGGGTTTTCCAAATAAATGTTTAGAAATTTTTTAATTAAAAAAAAACTGCCATGTTGATAAGTAGGAATCTACATTTTTGTCATTTTGATCCAATTTTTCAACAAGTATATCTCATGTCAGTACTAACAGAATCGTTCGAAAAAAGTTTTTGAGGGCGTGAAAATTGTGTTTTTCCAAATCAATGTTTGAAAAGTTAATTTATTAAATAATGAAATTGGGTTGATTTTGAACTCCACATGACCTTAAGTAAGACTGTTGACATCGTTTTTAAAATTCCTGTCCTACATACCCAAAAGATCCTCAACTTTCTACAAATTAAGACAAGGACTAGGTACAGAAAAAAAAGTACTGTGAACACTGATAAAGATCCAGACGTTCTACAAACTTTCCTAAATGTTACCATCCTGGGTTTTTCAAAAAAGAAAACCTACCCACATTCTTCTGAGCCCACTAGAATCCCTGCTGCCCTTAATGCAGGGACCAAACCTACATACACAACCGTCCAGCCCGCGTAATCTACCTACTCCATCTACCAAAAGAAAAATTCCTAACTCCCGAACCTACTCATTCGTCCACCCACGCTATTACCACCCACGGCTAGGTAAACGAACACCACTGTCGGCTTTCGAAACCCAACAACGTATACCTAACGCCGTCGCGCAGCCAACACTCAAGAGCGCCGGGCGCGAGCGAGGCAGAGAAAAAAAAAAGTGGAGTCGGTCGAATTTTCACCAGGATCTGCTCCTAAAAAGAAAAAACGCACGGCGCTCGCGAGTGAGACAGTGACGGAACCATCATACACCTATACATGTACCGACGTATAGAGGAGCAGTATATGTACAAGTACGTGAGTGAGAGAGAAACGTACCGTCATCCGTAACGTACATCGGGAAAGCGGGGATGCGGCGGCTGCGGCTACGGCTGCTGCTTCTTTACTCTCTCAATAGCGCTCAGGCTCTCTATGTCTATCTTCTCTCACCTCTCAACCCTTGCACTCTCCTCTCACACACCCCTCGCGTCTACGTGTCTGCGTACTCTCTTTCTCTCGCACTCTTGTGCGTGTTGGTATGTGGACACTGGTGCTCCGGAGAGCACAGGTAGTCGAAACTGTACACACACACGCACGCACACACACACACACACACGCGGGCGCGCGCGCGGTTTCGCGCACAGAGACCCCGCACTGTATAGATGTACGTATGTACGTATATATGTATGTATGTATGTATGTATGTATGTATGTATGTATGTATGTATGTATGTATGTATGTATGTATGTAGGTACGTATGTGTATATGTATATTTGCACTCCGGAACGCCGATATATAGGCACAGAGACGCGGGGAACACTTTTCACTGGGGATAAGCAACGGGGGAGGCCGCCGCGAGGCAGCAGCAGCAGCGCATCATTGTCGTCGTCTCCTGGTCGGCGCAGCGAGGTCCTTCATCCGGGTGGTCGTCGCTCGGCCAGTCCTCGGCCATATGGACGCCGTCGAGGCATATCCCCTCCTTAACGCGTGACCTCCACCTCCTCCTCTTCTCTCGTTACACCGCCTCCTGGTGCAACGTCGTCTCCGTCGGCATCGGCCTCTACCTTCCGTCCTACCGCCCCCGCACTCTCCTTATGCTCTCCTCTGCACTACCAGCCAGAAACTGTCCAGTTGCGAACCACACCTAGAGCAGTCTCCTCGCATACACGCCCGGTGTACGCGCGCGCGCGCGACAGCCTTTCTCACGTTTGAGGTTATATCCCGCGCGCGGCGGCGGCGGCAGCGGCGGCAACGGCGGCACCTCCCGGACGGCCACGCTAGCAACACGCGCGTCGTCACCGAGGGTATCAGTCTCTCCCTCGTTCTACTTCTACTCCTTCGTCTGCACTTCTTCGTGTCGCCCCGACGACGACGACGACGAGGAGCGCACGCACAGTGTTTCCTGTATCGCTCTCTTCTCTCGGCCTCCTGGTGGTGCTGACTGCTGCTGCTGCTAGCTGCTCGCTCGCTTGGGCCACGAACTGTAGACGACGGCGACGTCGGCGAGCGAGAGCGAGAGATCGCGGGTACTGGCGCGACTCGCTCGCTTGCGCGCGCGCGCTTACCCGTGTGTGTATGTGTGTGTATACGCTGCTACGAGTAGCTCCGTCCTTGTCGCTCGCCGCGCGCGCGTACGTCTCTCTCGCTCTCGCGCGCCTTCGCGTTCGCAGATATATAGTAGTACTATATCGCTCTTTCCCTCTCTCTTTCTGTACTACCACTCTCGTGCTTTTTTACTCTCTCTCTCTCTCTCTCTCTCTCTCTCTCTCTCTCTCTCTCTCTCTCTCTCTCTCTCTCTCTCTCTCTCTCTCTCTCTCTCTCTCTCTCTCTCTCTCTCTCTCTCTCTCTCTCTCTCTCTCTCTCTCTCTCTCTCTCTCTCTCTCTCTCTCTCTCTCTCTCTCTCTCTCTCTCTCTCTCTCTCTCTCTCTCTCTCTCTCTCTCTCTCTGGTATTCGCTCTCTCGCTCTATCCCGTCTGTCCGTCTTTTCCCTCTTTTACGGGCGCACAATCCCCTACTTTTTTCGACTTTTTACTATATACTTGCAGGCATTTTTTCGCACACTCACTATCGCACTTTCATCTTCCTCTCCCTCGCAATCGTAGTCTCTACCTATCCCCTAGTTCTCCCCATCACTTCTCGCGAAAAATTCGCACGTGCCCTCGCCTCCTCCTCTCCTTCGGCCTCCGCGGAACACCTTTCGCACGAGGTAGGTTGCACCTATCTCTATACTCGATACGGTCAAGTTGACGTCCGGCATTCGCTCGTTCGCTAGCTAGCGCGGCCTTTGACCCGCGACCTTACGCGTGTAAGTAACGTCTTCGAGCTAGCTGCAAAATTTCATTTTCCCATCACAAGTTACGCTCTATACGACACGTACTTATACGCAGCAGCGCGCAATTGGGTGGGTGAGCGAACTTTTCTTCTCTCTGCTTTTTTCGCAAAGTCCTCTCTTTTTCGTGCGCACGCATGCGCCCTACCAACTCTTCCCAAATGCTCCTTTTTTGCACACGTGTATGTGAGTGTATGTGTGCGTACGCGTTTGCGCGCCAGAGGGAGACCGAGCTCCGCACGGTCTTACCTGCGAACGTGTGTGCAAAATTTTTATCCGGGCGTGTATAAGAAAGGCAAGAGAGAGAGAGAAAGAGAGAGAGAGAGAGAGAGAGAGAGAGAGAGAGAGAGAGAGAGAGAGAGAGAGAGAGAGAGAGAGAGAGAGAGAGAGAGAATGGGCCGCCGACGACGCATGCGCACGCGCGTGCTTTCTGAGTGCTATATACTACTAATACAACGCACGCCGTTAAAACGCGGAATAATTCCATTGCACCAATCAAATCGGGAAAAATGGGCTGCTGCCTGCGGCTCCTGAGCTGCTACTGGCGCGTTCCCCGTGTAAAGGACCAGTGGTAGGGAGAGGACAAAGTTATGTGTGTTGCGTGTGCGTGTGTGTGTATGGACAACTGTGAGCCGAGTGAGAATAGATTATATTTTCGCGGGGTGGGTGCACATGCGTGTACGTGTGCGTCTGGATGGTAAATGCATGATGATCGATCATGTATGAACAAAAATGGCGCTTTTGCGATTAACTTTTTGGATGAGGAAAACGGAGATCACGGAAGCAGGCTGGTGAAAACTTTCTCCGGTGTCTGTTTTAGAGGTTCTCGTTGAAATCCTTAGAGTCAGAAAAGGGACAAGAACTACAGAAAATTAATGGGTCTGAAGTTTGCAACATGGAAGTGTACCAAAAATTAAAAAAAATAGTACTTTTGCATGTACTAAATCAATCTAAAAATAATGTTCAATCATCCCTAATAGCACAAAACGGCTTAAAACGTTTTTAAAACGTTTTAAAAACGTTATTTCAACGTGCACGATGTCCGCTTTTAAAATTTTTTTTGACGTATTAAATACACTTGTAGAATATTTCAAATACGTTTTGAATGCATTTTAAAAACGTCGTAAGACTGATAATATTTTACACAAACACATTTCGCAATACAACTATCACCGATAGGTGGCGCACGACAACACACGAATAAAAATGTTTTCGCCATACCCTGGCCGAAAGTACCACATTCCCTCCTGGCGCAAAAACGGGAATGCGGTACTTTCTGCCAGGGTATGGCAAAAAATAGTATACACACCACGGGAGAAAAATTGGCCAGCCCATAGCTGGTCTTTCGCTCCCGGCTCAAAAATGCGAATGTGGTATTTTCGGACCGGGTATGGTGAAAAATCGTATACGCAACCTGGGAATAAAGAGGCCACCCCAGAGCACATTACTGCCACCCTCGCCTTCGGCTTTACCTCCCTAGTTGCGTAATATACTATTGGTTCAGGTTGTAAGTCAAAGTCAGGGAATAAGGGTGGGTGAGTGGGGGAGGCAGGTATCGGGGTTTGATACTCTTATTTTCAAGTTTTTTTTTTATTATACTTTGTAACGTTTTTCAATAAGGTTTTTAAAATGGTTTTAAAATCTTGTAAAACGTATTTAAAACGTTTTGGGTGCTTTACGCACCATGAATGCCTACATCAAATAAACGTTTTTTAAAAATTTCGAAACGTTTCATAAACAATTTTTAAACGTATTTAATACGTCTAAAAAAATTAGAAGCGGACATTTCGAACGATTATATAACGTTTTTAAAACGTTTTAAAGTTTTTCTGCGCACGTTTTAAAAACGTTTATAAAACGTTTTGAGCTATTAGGGATTAGTATCGAACATTATTTTTCTATGCACGGGGGCGTAGAATGAGTTTTACGCTTCGTCTTGCGGGTGTAAAATTTGATTTCACGATCACGTGGCTGATAATAGAAATATGCACACACGTGATCGTAAAACGCCAGTTTACACCTCTATGAACGGTAAAAACTCATTTCTCACCCCTGCTCATCGAAAAATATTGTTCGCAACGCGGGGGTAAAACTTCATTTTACAATGGGCCTGAAGTTTGCATCGTTGGAATGCAACGAAATAATTTTTTACGATTGATGAAAATTACTAAACAATGGAAATTTTATCTAAACTGTTTTAAAGTTATTTTATATTATAAAACGCTAAATCTATAAATAAACGTGAAATAAACTGAATTTTTTTTATTTTGATGCACTCCAACGTTGCAAACTTCAGCCCCATATGTTACATCCATGTTACGAAATAGTACATTACGCAACTAGTGCGTAAAGTGAGTCATTTTTGCACGGGTATTGTTTGTCGCCCGAGCGTAGCGAGTGCGACAAGATACCCGTGTAAAGATTACTGGCTTTCGCATGTGTTGCGTTTACTATTTTTTATAACTGAGCGCGTGAAATTCTACGTTAAATGCCTGTTCAGCGTGCGTAAAGTATCCGGATTTCTTTCACGAGTGCGTAAAGTGAGTACTTTACGCACTGAGTATGTGAAGAACTCACTTTACGCACTACTTCACGCACCGAGTGCGTAAACACTTTACGCACTAGTGAAGAAAAGGGTTACTTTACGCACGCTAAACAGGCATTTAAGGTGGTTCCCTCGAGATAAGAGTTGATTCAACACATACTTGGAATTACACATATAGGTCAATAAAGACATAACGAATGTCATATCCAAATTTCAGAGCATTTTATCGTTTGGCTTCTGAGTAATTGCTGTGCAAAGTTCCACGGATTACACGGGAGATATATCTATATATATCAAAACTGTCGCGTTTTGTATCTGTTTACAACAATATCTGTGCAACGAGATTCAAGACAGACTTGGAATTTTATGTACACATAGAATATATAACAAGGAATGTTCTCGCGGAAGAATGAAGTAGATTCATCGTTTCATTATTAAAATAGAGCGTCTTAAAAAATCTCGCTTTCGCAGACTTGATATGTCTCGAGGGTTATGGACGCTCAGCGCGCCAGCGTGCACTCTCTATCTCTTTCGCTCAAAGCTGTCTGTCCCTCTCTTACCGAGGGAACCACCTTAAAGTCGAGTTTTACGCACTCAGTTATAAAAACTACTATTTTGAGACTCCGTGCGTAAAGTGCTATTTTTGTGCACGCTTAGAAATGTATAAGCGTGCGTAAAAGTAGTACTTTACTTACGGAGTGTCAAAATAGTTATTTTCGATACAAGTGTGCGAAGTGGGTCATTCTCGCACGGGTGTAGTTTGTCGCCCGAGCGAAGCGAGGGTGACAAAAACACCCGTGCAATGATGACCCTTTTCGGTCACGTGTATCGAACTCTATTTTTTTTAACGGAGTGTGTGAAACTAGCCTTGTTGTTGGTTTTGCGTGCGCGAAGTAGCTGTTTCTCGCACGGCGTGCGCGAAAGTAAATTGATCTGCGCATGCGCGACTTTCGCACACGCCGTGTGTAAAACAGCTACTTCGCCCACGCAAAACAAACATGAAAAGGCGAGTTTCGCACACTCCGGTGAAAAAAATTAATTTTATTTTAAGGATACATTAATTACTATTAATTTTGAATGTAGATTTAGTGTTTCAGAGTGTAAAATAACTTTATGGCAAAGGTTTAGATAAAATTTTAGTTGTTTTATAACTTTAATTATGTTGTAAAACAATTGTTTCGTTGCAAACTTCAGACCTACTCAAAAATAGTCTAAAAATCAGATTTAGGAATTGTATTTACCCCTTACGATTGTTATTATTTTTTAACAAGTATTCAGAAAAAAAATATGAATATGTAGTGAAAACATGTACATCAAAGTTTCCGAGATGCATTCATTTATGAAAACTACAGCTACACTCTGCCCACCATAAAAGTAATTACAAACATTGACTAAGATCCCCTATCACATGCTGCAGCTTAACCGCTACTCTGCAGTATTTGAAAACAACGATATTACTTCAGTGCCTAAAAAGCATATCCAAGAATTTGCTGCCATCATGGAGAATTCAGAAACCGCCAAACGACGTTTCCCCATTCCTAAATCACACAAAACCATAGTCGGGCGCGCAAATACAATCTAAAACTATAGCCCCCTGAATTGGAAACTTTGCTAAACAAATATGCACTGTCCAAAGAAGTTTAATGACAGAGTATATCGTTGTGGTCTGCATAGGAAAAGGAATTTTCTGAAGTACGACAAATGTCGGGATAAATGCTTGCAACGAAGTAAAAATAACTTCATACATAATTGAACATAATAACTGTACAAAGTTGCACAGTTGTATTAAATGTATAATACGATAAAAATATACCCTATCATTGGTTCGTAGGGGTCCAAAACTTTATTACCAAGAATTTGATACTGACTTATCATAGTCTCGGAAAAAATTATTCACAGGAAATACCCTAATATTATTAAACTATTTACGATATATGAATTTCAAATAACATTGCATCAAAGGCAAAAACATAAACGCCTTCACCATGTCTCATACGTTAAAAATGCGAGCTGTTGATAATCAAGCGCGAATGATTCAGATTTCAGTGATTCATACCACCGTGGACCGAAATCAATGATCCTTCGGTGATACTAATGTTTAAGAATGTTAAACAAGATTAATTAACTGATGAATTGAAAATGTTTGAATGCAGTTTTAGGTGGATCGGCCAATATGTTATACTCGTATTACTGCTTTAGCAATTAGGTTAGTTGTCCATTAATTTTCAAGTATGTTTTATTACGTAATTATCATTACAATAATTAAAAAGCTTTTAACTAATCATAAACTATCATAAACTAAACTATCGGTGAATATAAATTAAAATTTCAACGCTGTGGCGTGCTATTCGGTAATTATTCAGATATCGAGTATCTTTTACTTCTTGGCAATATAACATAATAAACACGAGTAAAATAAACAAATAGTTATGAATAATGCAAAAACCATTCAGAACTCTTCCCCTGAATCTAATATTCCTCTACAAAATGTCTGCGATATTAAAGTAGCAAATACTATATTTTTATGTCACGGACTTTTTTTTTTATTCCAGCAATGCAAAAAATTTCCGTTTTTCGTCATTTCCAAGTCAAAGAGTATTTGAAAATCAATACGCAGGGTGAACTAAAAAGAAAAAACGCATTGTTTATAAACGTAAAAATTGAAAAAATGCGTATATGCAAAACAATTTAATCGATGCAACAACGTGTGCGCATTGTGTATCTGTTTAGATAGTCAACTATTTTTGTTGTTGCGATGGTAACAAGAGCGAAATTTATCACAACAGTTTTATAACTTCATAACTTCGGCAGGAAAGCCGGTTACCGCCACCACTAAATGCCAATACTTTGCACTCAAAGAAGTTTAACAGGTCTATAAATACCTCTCATTTGTTACATAATTTCCCAGACTTATCAGCCACCTATGGGTCTGAAGTTTGCATGCTTGGAATACAACGAAATAATTTTGTACAATTAACATAAAGCTATTAAACAATGGAAATCCATCTAAACCATTGCCATAAAGTTATTTTGTACTATAGAATACTAAATCTCCATGCAAAATTAAGATTAATAAATATAACTTTGAAGTAAAATCAAACTTCAGACCCATAGCAAACTTCCGTCAATTATATCAATAGGTAAAAACAAAGCTGTGCAACAAAAATGGTAATACATCCTGCAAAACACTAACCCAGAGTACCGTAGATTATTCAACCCCTAAATACGACCAGAAAACCAAAAAGTCCCCAGATCAGTGCACGATCCCCAGATAACCACATCAACCCCTTAACAACGTTTTGACATCGCCTTCTTCCATCATCATCCAGCCCCAAACTCGATTCTAAAAATCGAATAAAAGCAATCAAATCCTCGGCCCGAGCGTACACAACTTTAACCAAATGACACGTCTGAATAATTTCCGCGTCTTTCAATCGGGCGCATCCACCCCTACAACTTTCATCCTTAATTGGATATAGAATCTCCCGTCGGCAAGGGTCGATTTTCAAAGGGGTGGCGCCGGCATATACAGTCGTCGCTTCACAATTCATGGCATATATAGAGAGCGCCCGCAGGCTCATATAATAACCTTGGAATCGCGAGCATTCGAGGCGCAAAAAACGACGCGCTGTTTCACGCAGTTCTTGTATTGCGTGCACGTGTGCGCGGTTTCGAAAATTTCGATATTTTCGGCCAAAGCTTTTTGAGAATGCAGCTATTTGCGGATTACGCGAGAGAAATGAGAAAAAAGTGCGCTGGGTTAATTATAACCGGAGCAGATGTATAGGGGTATTTTAGGGTTAATATTTGAGAGCGTAGGGAATGTTTGGAAATTTCCATTTGAAGGATCGAATTGTAACGTGGATGTAGAACATCGCTCGTCGTATTCCTAAAACATCAAAATTCAATGGAGTATTCGATGGCAAATGCATTGTATTGAATTACATACTGTATTTGATTTTCACGCATGACGATTGAATTTTGGCGATGCTGTAACTTTAACGCAATATTCAATTTTGACAAATAAAAAAGAATTTTACTTTTTCATGGAATGGCAAAATTTTGATATATTCTTTATGTAAAATATTAAAGTTCGATTCCAATGCATACGTCGTAAATATAAATCAAATTGATTACAGTTCCATCAATTTCTACATTTAGGTCATATATACAGTTGCGTGCATATCTTTTTGGCCACCCTATATACTAAAATCACTCAATATTAAAAGTTTTCTAGCTCCGTTAAAAATCCATGCTTTTAAAAAAATCCAACGCGTTTCTTAGAGTAAAGTAACACCTTTCATATCCCGTCCGATTTAAAAAAAAAAAATTAAAATTGCATTTTTTACATTAAAAAATCCAAAATTGTTTTTTTCATTTTTTTCCCTTCTCAAAAAAATTCTTCTAACTTTTGAAGCAGTTGACGGATTTTCAAAAACCAAATTGGAATCGATACGCATTCGTCTTATCTTTAAAATAAGAGCAATATGGTCCATTTCTATCGAGCCGATAAAAAGTTATGCAATTTTTTGTTTAAAAAATCACTCTTTTTTCAAGTTCGATTATCTTTGAATATATGCACTATAGAAAAAAACTTCTGAGAGAAAAAAATGTTTGTTTTTGCATGTAGAATACGTATTTAATAAATGAAATTATTTTTGAGAAAATTGTTTTTTTCCGTTTTGAATTCCAAAAGTTTGACCAGAAATATTTTGAATACATGTGTTTGAATGTTGTCATATATTTCATAATTATTTGGTTATAAGAATGTACAATTTGCTCTATTTTTCTCATAAAAAAAAATTCGTAGAAAAAAAGAAAAAAAATTCTACGGTAAAAAATAAAAAAAAAAATTTTTCTCAAAAATAATTTTTTTTGTTAAATACGCATTCTACATGCAAAAACAAAC
Organism: Torymus aiolomorphi; assembly: GCA_036365515.1. Taxonomy (NCBI): domain Eukaryota; kingdom Metazoa; phylum Arthropoda; class Insecta; order Hymenoptera; family Torymidae; genus Torymus; species Torymus aiolomorphi. Next base: position 42,307,237 of record CM070873.1, on the reverse strand, counting down.
ATTTTTTTTCTCAGAAGTTTTTTTGCTACAGTGCATATATTCAAAGATAATCGAACTTGATAAAAAAAGTCATTTTTTTAACAAAAAATTGCATAACTTTTTATCGGCTCGATAGAAATGGACCATATTGCTCTTATTTTAAAGGTAATTTGGTTTTTGAAAATCCGTCGACTGCTTCAAAAGTTAGAAGAATTTTTTTGAGGAGGGAAAAAAATGAAAAAAAAAGTTTTGGATTTTTTAATGTAAAAAATGCAATTTTAATTTTTTTTTTTTTAAATCGGACGGGATATGAAAGGTGTTACTTTACTCTAAGAACCGCGTTGGATTTTTTTAAAAGCATGGATTTTTAACGGAGCTAGAAAACTTTTAATATTGAGTGATTTTAGTATAGGGTGGCCAAAAAGATATGCACGCAACTGTACATATAGTAATTTTTATCGGGTTCTCAAACAATGTATAAATGACGCGAACACAGTATTTGAGAGACAGAAATTGATTTTAAAAGTGAAATACCTTTTTACTAAATAACGAATCTTCAAATTTAAACCCAATGCAATTTCAACTTCTTATCGTTCAAAATACTTTTTGGTAACTTTTCTTTAATACAAGCAAAAAAGTAAATCACGGATGTAAACATGTACGCAAGAATCTTGTATTTGTTTCATCAAATGAATTCAAAGTTACGGAAAACCTTGTTTGACTCCAACGACCCATAGTCCAAACCCTTTTTTCCTTCTTCCTCATTTATATCTTATACAACTTAAATAAGGACTCTTTTCATTTGCATCGCCGACAAATTATTAATGGTAATGCCTTCGAAATGGGGTGAATGCATCTTTCATGCTCGCGCTTTCCGCGTTTTTCCCGGGTTTCAGACTCGCGCGCTGCCTCTCACCACCACCCTAGCTGCACACACACACACGCGCACTCGCTAGCTGCATCGCAAGGAAAATCGATTTGTCAGTTTGTTTACATTTGTTCGCTGCGAGCCATTTATTTCTCGTTGGCTTTGCTGCGCGCGACCGGCGCTCGTGTGTTGGAAGATAGCTAAAGAAATTTGCAACTATAGTATTTTCGCATCGCGCCCACCCTTTGGTTAAAAACAAGGATGGCTCTTAAATATCGATATCGACTGATGGGAAAATAGTGTTTGGTCGAGGTACGTGGCGTTAATAGTGTTTACTGTTACGGAGTTCGGTTAAGATCCGTTATTCTGTAATGAAAATGCTTTGTATTGACTACTTTAAAATGATTTCTTTTTTAAATCATCGATAAATATGTAAATATTTCCAGTATCCTCTACCAATTTTCGATCTATTTATTTCGATATAATTTAAATTCTATCCTTAACTTATCCATACCAAATCGAGGTACAGGATATATTTTTAACAGGTAATGATCAAAATCTTTGTGTACGAATTCTTTCTCGACTCGCTACGTAATTTAGTATCAATAAATAAAAATAGAAAACGAAAATGTTATGATTCTTTTAAATTAAAAATAAATCTAGTATTAATTGTATGTATTTCAACGTGATTTATACAGAATTTCACATAAAAATGGTATTTTTATGAGAATACGATGTTACGTTTTTAAGATATCCTTTTAAGGTTAGGAAAATAAGCACTTTTCTACATGCTTTTGACGATAAATAATTTGTAAAAAAGTAGTGTTTAAAAATTTTTCACGCCATTTACCCAAGACATTTTTACTTCGTGGCTTTAAATCCCATAACTTTCGCAAGTCCAAACTCTAAAACTTTTCCAATAGCTTTCCTTTTGAAATTTAACTGGGAACTTTGGTACACAACAATAAAAAAAGTCTTACAAGTCTAAATAATAAGTACTTGTCGATAGTTGCAAAACTTTTATTCTATCAACATCAAACCACTTACTGATGTATAGGTATAAGTAAAAGTCAAAATGCGCTATTACAGTATATACGACTGTATCATCAATAATTCAACCTACAATGAAAAAAAAAAAAAAACAAGAATATACCGGTATACCCTGTCTATCAATTGTCTTCTCACCTTTGTTTGCGTCTATATTTACCACTCACGCGTGATCTTTGCATACTAAGAGCTGGCCATTAAACAAACGTACGATCGCCTAATTAATAACTCGCGATCGGTTCTCGCTCGGAAAGGTTACGCTTTCCTAACTCCCAGGAACGGTCAGTGATATTGGTTCACAGTCATTCAGAGTTCGTTAACCCCGCAGAAAAAAAAATGTCAGTGCGCAACGTAACCTGTATTGTTATTTGGCAAAAGTACGTGCAATGCACTCATCGAGAGCGGCAACCCCTTGGCATTTTAAATTCTTCGATAACGCAATTATTTTCTTGCGTTCACTTCGAGATCTTCAATGAAACTTTAATGAGAGTCCCGAAGATTTTTCCGTACGACCTAATTCATTAATCTGCATCGATCGCGTTATAAAGGATTATTATGAATAATAAAGATAAGTTATATTTTGATGTAGGTCATTTTATGTGTGCCGCATAACGATGACCCAGTATTCTGCGAGACTTTTGATTGTGCACATCCGGGTGCGAAGATTCGTTTTCTCCTACTATAGATCTAACTCGTTAAGTGTCGGCAATTTATTCGCATACGTCTGCAACTTTTTATGGAATGAACGTCTCAATGTTGAGGAAATTCATAAACCATGAATAAGTTGGACTTGTCGCTGTATTCTTAGTCTCAAAGACGGAGTGGTCTTTCGAGGTTGTTTAGAACACCCTACAAATTAAAATTAATGACTCATTACAATGTCATTAATACAAATGCGCCACGAAGTGAACTTTGCCTAACCTTATTTTCCCCACTTTTTCTTTGAATTTTTCAATTTTAAAAAGTCATGTTATACTCACAAGCACGAAAGAATAGAAAAATTGAAATAATATTTCGTATTTGTAGGACTCACCGTCGATAAAATTGAGGAATTTCCAACAACAAAATTTTTTTAATTGTGTAGTGCGTGATCAATTATCACTTTCAGTTAATTCTAATATGTTTAAGTTACTACTTGTTACTAACTTGAAATATATTGTAGAAGTTCTAATGAGTTTAATTGTATCAAATCAAGGAAGAGAATTGGAGGAATTAAGAATTCTTCTTGCTTACACTACTCAAAAATTTAGTTTGAAAAAAAAAAAAAAAGCTAAAATAAAAATTTCAAAAATTTGAAATAGAAACACTTTTAAATAGCAACAATTTTGAATCAAAATGATAAAACGAAACGTGATTCAAATAAAAGTGTAATTTTTGTACTATATAATCAATACAAGTTTGATCGTTCTACACAAACTGATAATAATTAAAATTATCAAGTAATCAATAACTTAAGTTATTATATTATGAATCAATTTCCGATGTAAAACTTCATTGATTAAAAATTTTTTTTTCATCAAATTTTAAATACTCCACAAATAACATTGTCTCATCACAAATTAATGAAGATTAAAGACATCTAGAGCTGGTAACGATCGCCTATAAGAGGTTCTATCGATCTTGTTGACGATCATCTCACTCTCTTCGCATCGTGTACCGTGGATCGGTCTGCAGAAACATGTACATACCGTCCAAAGAGTGTCCAGGTTTCAGCGAAGCGAAGACAGTGAAAAAGAGAGGGGAGTACAGAGAACGAGCGGGATAGAGATAGGGAGAAAGAGGGATAGGGAGATAGAGCGAGAGAGAGCCACGAGAGAGAGCGCGAGATCCCCGTGCGCGCCCCCGCGACGTGACAACGTCGCACGGTCGATATGCTCTTTCAGGCAAAGTGCCAAGATTGGCAAACGTTTCGTATGGGCGATATAGCTATAGCGTAATGCTTGCTCACCGCGCTCGCTCACTCGCCGAACTCTCTGCGCGGCCCCCACCACTGGGCGCTCGCGACACGAGGGATTTTCGCCAGTGGTGGGGGTTCACCGCACGCGAGCGGGTATACGCGGGGTGGTTTGAAGAGAGCCACGAGACGTGGTGGTGGGAGAACCGAAGCTGCGCAGAACCCGGCCAGTTCCCGTGCCTCTGCGCATTTGCCTTACGTACTGGGAGACGCGAGAGACGATGCCGCCGCCGCTGCACGTACTGGATCGGCCGACGTACATATTATACTTATTATTTTAAAGTTGATTTACGAGCGAGCGCGCGGCGTTGCCAGATCGACGCGGAGGAAAGCCTTAGCACACGCCCACACACATACCTCACTCGCGAGATTTTTTTTATACACACATTCTCTACCTCTCTTTCTCGCAACGTCATCTCGGGTATCACACGTGTGTGTATGTGGTCGAGACGCCATTACTTGGAAAATGTACCCCCACCCCTCCGGTTTCAGAGCGCGAGAAAGGCAACGTTGGTTGATCGATACTGGATACTGGGGGAAATCAGTAGTTTTCCACTGATTGCCGTCACGTGATCCACCGGGGAGCGCTCGTTGCGTAACGCGCCCTCTTTACCGATCGCGACGACCATCAGCTGCAATATTGTGCAATGATAAACTATTTTTACCATTCCACTTTTAAAAATAGATAACAGCGCTAAAACCGCGAGCTATTCACAATTTCCCCGTTTGCAAAAATTATAGATGCTTAATTTAGGATTAAGCAGCAAGGCAACATCGCAACACGCGGCGCGTTCCTATTGGCCAACGGCTCGAAGGAGGTCACGTGATCGAATCCCCTGTGTTAAAGCTTAACAGTACCCGTTGATTAAACGCGAGGGTAACGTCGGTTCTCTGGGCCTGTTCATGCGCCTGGGTTTTGGCAACGTCGGAAATAATGCCTAATGAATCTATTTATAGCCAGTCCATCCATTATTTCTGTTGCTATGCGAGATCGTAAAAGAGCGTTGCGCGCAGGTTCTGCTGCGCCGATGGTGGGGGGAGTGAGCGGGCACCGCAGTAGCGACTGGAAGAGACCAAGATGGCGGCGAGCGCACAAACTGTATATACGTATATAGAACCTTAAAGTATCTTTCGTACGTATATATAGTTTCGTGCCTCCCTCACCCCTACCTCTTCCATTCCCTTTCTAAGCCGACACAATCTCCCTGTACACGGACCCTGCATTTTGCAGGTTTTTTTTTTCGTATATACGTGCTTCTTGTGTTCCTCGTAGCTTATCTATCCTTGAAACGTTTACATTGTAGATTCTATTCTTAAGCTAGCAAGCGATTAATATGAACGCAAGCAAAAAAGGGAGCTTACGTAACCTCAAAGGAATATTTAGCGCTGCGATAACAATAACAATTCCGTCTGCGTTATATACTGGGCGCATCTGTCTCGCTCCCACTCTCCTATCCTTTGATCGTGTCATCCGATACAAACAAGGTCATCGAGGAAGTAGCAAAACTCGGCCTTATCTCCAGCGGAGAGAGAAGTGAGAGCGAGATCGAATCGGTGAACGTTGAACTGAAAAATATAATTAAAGGAATTCTCATGCACGAGATTGAAACATCATATTGCGCTCAAAATAAAACGTGCGCGCGCGCAAGATCGCCTTGCGCTCTCGTCTCGGAAACGCTCTCCGTGTTCTTGAATTTGCAAAATGGCGGCCAACAGCCGAGTTGCAGCTGACACGACGGCCAGCAGCAGCAGCACAGCAGCAGAAGCAGAAAGCCAGCCGCCGTCGCCGCTCTCCCGCCTCTCTCTCTCTCTCTCTTTCTCTCTCTCTCTCTCTCTCTCTCTCTCTGTCTCTCTCTCTCTCTCTCTTCCTCTACATATATGCATGCAGCGTGCGTTTTATACCGATCGTCCGAAGTCTTACTCGGGTGCGCTCGGCTCTCTTCGTCCACTACCTCTTTTGTTACATCACAGTCTCTCTTTCCCCATTCGGGCGCCTCTATAGACATTTAGGTACTGGCGGGAGTGAGAGAGACAAAAAGAGAGAGCGGTCAACTTACATGTGTGGGTGTGCATGTGCGAATATAGGTATAGTTGATGCGCGCCTCCGGTACCGGCGAGCGCGCAAGGCGCGTTATCGGGTGTACACGCAGTTTCCGTCCCGTATTGGGTATATACACTACTGGGCGGTGCGCGCACGCGCGCAGTACTAAATGTACGTGTGTGCGTGCGCACAAGAGCAAAGTGGTGGTAGTAGTGGTGATAATAGTGTCGGTGCGCGGAGGTAGCGGCCGTCCGCCGTAGTGGGAGCACCGGCGCGCTCGACTCAAGTCCATGCCACACGAAGCGCCGGAACCCGTGTGCTGCTGCATTAGATTGGAACACGAGGATGGTATAATTACTGCGGAGTAGCCAGTTTTATGCCTGTCAATGATATTTTGTGGCATTTTAGGATAGTAAGTTTTTGCGCTAATAAATAGGATATCAGATAAAGCAGAACGAAATTTGTTGATTTATTAAAAAGGAGCTGTAATTATGATTGAAAGTTGAGTTTTAGGTTATCTTAGCAGGAAATTATACAATATGCTTTTAAATGTACAATTTATATGCCAAATAATTGTCAGGAAATAGCAATCAACCAGGAATAGAAGAGAATTCTTCATCTTACAAAACAGTAGTTGCGCATGCGCAGAAGTAAATACAAGCCACTTCATTGGATTAATCCCTAAATATGATCTCTAAATACAAATTTTACTTCTTATCTTATTTAAAACGAAAAATACCTATTTCTGGAGTTATGATATCAATATTTGATTGTTTGGAATTTACATGCGCCATATTGGATTCGTCATGTGGAATTCTAAAATTTTTGCCGTAGATTAAAAGAATTACGCGTAGATACTCATTTCAAGAAAAAACAATGAGAGAAAAGACTAGGTGAAAATTATCCAATCCTAATGTAACCTTAACTTACAATCATTTTGTTCGGTACACATATCTATTATTATCCCTTTACTTCAAATATTGAACTGTTTAGAAATAGTCCGGGCGCTGGTGACACTAAGCATAAATTTTTAACTCCCCTCAGTAACTTGGGGTTCTATGATGTTTTTCGGTTCGCTGAATCGAAATTTGTTGGTTTTGAAGCTCGAAACCCGGCAGTTTTTTTGTTATAAACAAATTACTGATTTGCAATAAATAAAAAATAGTTTTTTGCTATTAAAAAAAATTGCGTTACGTTTTTTAGGTATTTTTTAATTGAAAGTGTTCTTAGAAGTTTTTTCGTAAAGTGCATATTTTGAGTTAAAAATTAATAAAGTTTTCAGAAAATGTAATTGTGAGCTTTTATTCCCGTCCATTTTCATGAAATATGAAAATTCAATGATTTTAACTCAAAAAGTATGCGTTTTACGAAAAACTTCTAAGAACACTTTCGATTCAAAAATACCTAAAAAACGTAACGCAATTTTTTTTAACCGCAAAAAACGATTTTTTGTTTCTTGGAAATCAGTGATTTGTTTATAACAAAAAAACTGACGGGTTTCGAACTTCGTAACCAACAAATTTCGATTCAGCGCACCGAAAAACATAAGAAAACCCAAGTTACTGAAGGGAGTTACCAGCGCCGGGACTAAAAAAGTAAAATCTTTTCAATAAAAAGAAAAAAGCTTTTCAATTTAATAGCTTTTTTATTTACAAAATAGCAGTATTCTATTGGAAATACTTTTGATTTGATTTCAATAGTTTTGACAAAAATAAAATTGATTGTCTTTGAAGAAAATTATTTTAAAGACAAAAATAAAAAAAGAAAACGGACACCATATTTCGTCTAAAATAAAAATCGCAATAAATTGAAAGTTTAAAAAATGTTTAAGCATTAAAACAATTCAGTCTTTTTAATGTTTTTTATAACAAAAAGATTGACAAAAACTCATTAGTTTTATTAAAAATGTAAGTAAAAATATATGAAAATTTAGACATTTTTCAAATGCTGTTAGCAATTAGGATTTTCATAATAGAAAGAACGGAACTGCGTAGTGTACACATTTTAGTAAATCATTTGTAAATTAGAATGCAAATGCAAAACTTCCAATTTTATACGATTTTTATCTCAGGTAAATAAATATTAAAGTGTCAGTTTCTTATAAAAAATAGTAAATCTCAGGATATCCCAAATTTATCAATAAAAAAAAATTCTGTATTTAGCAGTTTTAGTGTCAATTTGACGTCTCTGTGGGATAATAACAGACTGTTGACAAACAGGTTGCAATCATATAGGTATGGCAGCAGGTGTGGCCGTAAACGGACGCTGAACTCACTTAGGTTTTGAATGAAATTTCAGGATAAATCTTAGAATTTAGGGTAAGACCCCATATTTGGGTGCCTGAACCTATTTGTGTGCTTTACATGTATTTCAATGGAGAGCACATAGATAGGTTCAGGCACACAAATGGGGGTCTTACACTGAAAGAAATTTGGCATCTGGCGATTTCCAAATTTCCTGCTTGCCGGATTTAAAAAAAAATTGAAGTTATAGATTCATGAGTTGGTAATATATTAACTCCAGGTAGTAATGTATAATGTCATATACATTTGAAGTAAGCATGTGTTTGTAGTGGAAATGCTAAAGTCCCAATGTACACGGAAAGAAATGTGGAGTGACCGTAACTCCGGGAAACCTGTAGTACGCTGAATACAAACCATAGCGCGACAGAACTCAAGAGTGAGCATGCAGAACCTCCAGAATTCTCGGATATACTGTAACTCAACGTTGGACATTTGAGAGCTCCAACTACGAGATCAGTGTATATGCAGCCAGGCGGGGATATAAAGCAGGCGCTCCCCTCCTCTAGCACTCGTGACCGCCGGGTAGCCAATCAGCGCGCGCCTTATATCCCCGTCGGGCTACACCGCACTGAACTACGAGGCTGGAGCTCTCACATGTCCAAGACCGAGTTACGGTATATCCGAGAAACTCGGAGGTTCTGCATGCCGAACACAGAGCGACGCGCACTCCAGTTTATAGTTTAAGGGGTTGTCGCACTATACTAACACTGTTTTATCGTCGGAACATGTAAAGGAATTAATATAAATAAAAGGATAATGATTTACGCCTTGAACAAATTCAGTTACCCTGCGTAATGCTGTAATACATCATTCTACAAAGTTTCGAGGCAAAAAAACGACGACACCTTTGTTTATTTTTGGAACGAAATTTGGTTAATTTTCGTTAATTTTCGTTCCAAAAATAAACAAAGGTGTCGTCGTTTTTTTGTCTCAAAACTTCGTAGAACGATGTATTAGAGGATTAAACAGGGCAAGTGAATTTGTTTAAGACGCAAACCATTATCCTTTTATTTATATTAATTATTTTGACATGTTACGCCGATAAAACAGGGTTAGCGGTAAAGTAGGACTATGACACCACCTTAAATAAATCCAAGGCTTTACTTCCGAAAACACCGAGATTTTTTGACATTAGAGTAGTCCAATAGTGGAATTATCTCATTACCACTTTTCTTTCCGTGTAGCAGCAGGAGAAGTCCAAGAGAGACTATCAACACCATTATTTTCTCAAAACCTTTTCAGATATAAACACTATATATGGGATATATCAGGTCAAGTAAGCAGCTCAAATTTTATTTAATTTTAAAATTTTGAGCTGCTGATATATCCCACTTATATCACTTTACCTGATATATCCCATATATATTTTTTATATCTGAAAAGGTTTTGAGAAAATAATGGTGTTGATAGTATTTATGTACTATGTATTGCGAAGACATAACCTTGGGCGCGCGCGTTTGCACTGAGCAATAAACAGAGAGAGCGCTCTCCGAATCTCGACGTTGGTAGTCTGCACGGAAAAAAATTAATCTTGAAGGAGCACCAACGTTTGACAGGAGAATAATACATTTAAAATTGTGCGCGTACAACTAACTATTGTGCCAGTAGCGCCCATACTAATACCGAATAGGAACGCTGTAAGCGAAGTCGAAGCGGCACAGAGTTGGTGCTGCTGCTGCACCAGCGCTGCTCGAAAGGCAATAAATGCCGCGCGGTTCGCTGAATAGCAGCCTGACGCGGCAAAAGGTTGGTGCCGAAGCAGCACCAGTAGCTGTGCGATATTCACTCAGATTAAGCCGTACTGTAGGGGTAGTAATATTGTGTACTACCACTACAAATTATACGAGGGTCATTTGACAAGTACCTAGCCTCACCGCCAGATGGTGCCACTATCGCACCAGAAATACACTACAGTGCAGTATCTTCCTGTAAACGGTTACAGACGAAATTTCAGCCGGATCGGAGTTGTAGTTTATTTTTGAGAGCGTGTGAAAGCAAATGTGTCCGTTGATTTTTGAAAAAATGGAGAAAGAACAATATCGGTCGGTGATTCGATTCTTGTTTTTGGAAGGGAAATCGCGCAGTGAAATTAAAGAACGCTTGGATGCAGTGTATGGGGATGCTTCTCCTTCGATGGCGACCGTTAAATTTTGGTATAACGAGTTTCAACATGGTCGTACGTCGGTTTTTGATGATCCACGCCCAGGTGCTCCGAAAACAGCCACTACGGAGGAGAACGTGACAAAAATACACGATATCGTTTTGTCAGACCGCCGATTAAAGGTGCACGAGATAGCTGCGATAGTAGGCATCTCAGAAGAAAGCGTGTGGCATATCCTACATGAGATTTTAGGCATGAGGAAGCTGTCAGCAAGGTGGGTGCCGCGTTTGCTGACTGCAGACAACAAGCGCATCCGTGTGACCAGTTCAGAGCAGTGTTTGGAGCTGTTTAATCGCAATCCAAAAAGAGTTTTTGCGTCGTTACGTGACCGTCGACGAAACATGGATTCACTACTACACTCCAGAGACCAAGGAGCAGTCAAAACAGTGGACCTTACCCGGTGAACCTGCTCCGAAGAAGGCGAAGACGGTCCCGTCGGCCGGAAAGGTGATGGCCACTGTTTTCTGGGATTCTCAAGGTGTGATTTTTATTGACTATCTGGAGAAGAGCAAAACGGTCACAGGACAGTACTACGCCGAACTATTGAGCCGATTTGACGCCGTGTTAGAAGAAAAACGGCCCCATTTGTCTAAAAAGAAAGTGCTTTTCCACCACGATAATGCACCGGCTCACACTTCTGCACTCGCCACGGCTAAATTGGTCGAATTACGCTACGAACTGCTGCCCCATCCACCGTATTCTCCAGATTTGGCTCCGTGCGACTTTTTTTTGTTTCCGAACCTAAAAAATTCGCTTGCCGGGAAGAGATTCCACTCCAATAACGAAATAATCGCCGCCACGGAGGCCTATTTTGCAAACCAAGAGAAAACATTTTTTTCAACGGGGTTAAAAAAATTGGAACACCGCTGGACCAAGTGTATTCAACTAAAAGGAGACTACATTGAAAAATAAATTTTATTTTTTGTAAAATTTTGGTGTTTTCATTTGTAGGCTAGGTACTTATCAAACGACCCTCGTATGTGCTGCGTGAACACGATTAGTTTTGTGACCCTGCAGCTCAATTTTTTTTTCCGTGTGGGATGTCCAACATTGGAATAAGGCAACACAAGCTATAGCATTGTGGTATTTCAACTCTCTTGGACTTCTACTGCTACATTGGGACTTTAACATTTCCACTACAAACACGTGCAATGCTAGAAGATATTGAGAAACGGAATTACAAGCTTGGACATCTCAGACGACCAACGTTGCATTGAGCTATGACCTTGTATATTGTGATTTCAATTTTCTACCAACATTGTACATGTCGTATTGGACTTAAGTTAATCCCATTTTGAGATTCTTACATGTTCATAAATTTTGAATTTATGTATAACCAATTTTGACCCAACTGAATTCCAAGTTAGTATTGGTTTAATACAATTTGTTGACATCCGTTATATCTGAATGTACTGAACAACTGGTAATCCCAAATTTCTTTCTGTGGACCCTGTGTAGGAAGCCTGGACAGGTCTTGAAATAAAAAAAAAAATAAATAGGCATTTTCATAATTTACAGGTTATGTTACCCGCACAAGTTTTTCAAGGGTTTCTCTGCAACTGATTGAATTACAATTTTGAAAAATAACTAAACATTAATATACAAAGCACGTACAAGTCTCCAACACCCCAAAAGAAAAATTTCTTAATTTATATAATAAAATTACGTTATAATGGGTAGTATAGTAGTAATATAGAAAAATTGAAAATGGCGTCTTGAATGTGGGTGAAAATTTAACTCTGTTAAATATTCGGTTTGAAAATCGATATAAAAAGGTCCACTTGGGAAGAAATAGATTAAGGGTGTTTCGTGTTTCACCAACGAGGCCCGAACCCACAGAGCACGGCGCCCCGTGCGACGCGTACAGGCTCTCTCATGCGCTCCCCCTCTCTGTTGAGAGTTGCTTGCTACGGGACTGAGCACAGACGCCGAGAGACGCCTGTCTTCTTATTTTTCCGGCAATTGAGCTAAGCTCGTGCTGCCATCACCCGGTGGCAACGCCTATCTCTGTGTGCGCAGCAAGCGTGCGCGCCAGCGGCGCTCCCGCTCTCTCTCCCCTCGTCATGCATGCGTCTCACGCGCGCGTGAAATCTAACCTGATATTCCGCACTTTCAATTAACGTATCTCATGAAGGAGACCGCTGGGCTTTCTCAGATTTGAATGTCTTGTTCTAATAGATGTCATTAATAACATTTCGGTTTTAAGGAAAATTGCTAAGAAAACTTTTCGAGTTACAAACGAAAACGTTCATTTCACGTGGGCCGTCCCATAAGGCGCTGTGTTAAAATGCGCGACTTTGATATTTAATACCTCGAGAACTAAACCGCTGGGAGTTTTTAGATAGAAATATCTTATAGACAATAGTATTATCAATACCTGGTCAAAATTGAGAGAAATTTCTAAGAAAAGGCGTTTTGGGTGAAACCCCCTTAAGGACGTTCTCCGGGTCGAAACAGCAATTTTAGTTTTTATATTTTTATATAATGTTTTATTAATTTGATAATCCAAGAGTAAGTACATGTAACAAATATATACTTGAAAGAACATAAGACAATTTTTTTAGACAAATTCAGGCAATAGTCACTATGGTATTGCTACAATTAAAGACAAAAACTTCAATAAGTTCTTTAAATTTTTTTTTATTTTTTATCCGATCTTAACGAAATATAGCTTATTTTGTTCGTTAAGAAATTTCAGGGAGAGTATCGATGGGAAAATTTATGATACGAATTACCAGTAAGGCGCAATATCAATTTATTTAAGAAAAGCAAGTCAAGTTTTCATCAAAACTTTCTTAAACAAATTGATATTGCGCCGTACTGGTAACTCGTATCATAAATTTTCCCATCGATACTCCCCCTGAAATTTCTTAACGAACAAAATAAGCTTTATTTCGTTAAGATCGGATAAAAAATAAAAAAATTTAAAGAACTTATTGAAGTTTCTGTCTTTAATTGTAACAATAGCATAGCGACTATTGCCTGAATTTGTCTGAAAAAAATTGTCTTATGTTCTTTCAAGTATATATTGGTTACATGTACTTACTCTTGGATTATCAAATTAATAAAACATTATTTAAAAATATATAAACTAAGATTGCTGTTTCGACTCGGAGAACGTCCTTAAGGGGGTGTCGGAATCATTAACTGATTCCTACACCGAAATTTTCATTATTTAATTTCACGTTTTGTAAAATTATTGCAGTCTTACTGCCATCTTTATTATGAGTCTGAAGTTTGCAACGTTGGAGTACAAAAAAATAAAACGAATAATTCATTTTACTTTAAGTCTATACTAATAAATATTGATTTTGCCTGTAGATTTAGTGTTTTATAGTATAATATAACCTTATAACAAAGGTTAATTTAGACAAAATTTCCATTGTTTAATCACTTCAATCAAATGTAAAAAATTATTTAATTACATTTCAAGGATGCAAACTGCAGACTCATTCTTTATTTATTTTCTTTGATTTTCTGTAGTTTTAGAAACTTTAAAAAAGGAAAAAATAATAGTTTTCGGCCATAGGCCGTAAAGTTGCATTTTATACAAGGAATAGGGTGACTACATCAGTATTGAAACAGTCACCAGTTAACGAACATTTTCTTTACATGTATGAAAATATCAAGCTATTCACTGACGATGTATTCATTCACTGGTGAAACGTATTTAGATACTAAGATTGCGCGTTCCTTTACTGGCTTTTAGGAGATATTTACAGATTTTCATTAAATAAAATTTTTACTTTGATTCTTTATTCAAAATTTGCTCACCGACGTAAAGTTTGAACATTGTAGAATATAAATTTCAAAAGGGTTTTACTTTTAATCCATTTTTACACCACTTAATTAAATAATAAACGTTACAATTTCCTTATTCGTTCATTCACTGGTGAAGTCACCCTACACGCTTAAAATTGAAGTTATTCTCTTCATTAGATTTTGATATTCTTGGATGTAAAAACTATCCCGTTTATAATTCATCAACAAATTTTTTAACCTCAAAATTTTTTAAATCTTATGAATGGAATGACTTGAATTCTTAATCAAGTATTTCTTATATGGTTGCGGGGAGCTACAAGTCACTTTCTTTTCCGAAAAAGTTTCTTCAGTCATCTAAAACAAATAACATAACAATGCCGATATGGTAGGGATCTGCATTACTTTTTCAATATCTCGGTAATAAATAGTATTATCATTCACATATATATGAAATCTAAAAAACGCTTATGAATAAAAAAACATATGCTTTAATATGTATCAATAACCCTCAACAAGTAACGAAATTATTTTATAATTTGGTAATGAATTTCAGTTGTACAAAATATAACCACTGTTAGCGCTTTTTACGTTTGGAGAACTTGCATACTATTTACCAAAATACTCATTTTAATTATAACTGTTTACTAAAATTATTATGCAAGTTTTTAGGATGTGATCCCATGGCGTTCCGAAAAATTAGACGGAACCATTTAAGCCCGTGAGTGCGAGAGAGAGGTTCTTCCGTAAATGTCTCTCTCGCTCTCACGGGTTCCGTCTAATTTTTCGGAACGCTATGGGACTTAAGTACTTACGCAAGAAATTCAGATCTTTACGTAAGAATTACGTATGGTTCATGTAAGTTCTTACGAAAGTTCTAACATAAAATACAAACTTGTATTGTTATAAAAATCTTCTAAATTTCGATAAATGGCTGACATCTAAAAATTTTAAATATAAGATGGGGGAATTGGTATGCCATTGCAGGTAAGTCATCTAAAAATAGTTACGAGTTAATTATAATGAATAAATCACACAAGTATTAACAGTTTACGGAATTATCTAGAATGATCAATCGAAGTAAAATCACGTGATAAATAAAAAATGTCCCTAATGTTGACATATACAATATGATGACATACATTGAAACTTGATAGTTTCTTTTTTCATTAGTTTACTGACAATTTGACTCTAATTTTATAAATAAAAAATGTCAGTATTAGTTTTAATTCTTGCTATACTAACATTGTATTAAATTTTTTCGTGACAGCATATAAGATATATTGCACGTAAAAAGAGCTTAGGTTCCAAATTCCAATAGATATAGTGACTCACATATCAAAAACCGACTCAAGATTACACGATTTGATCAATGGCAACTCTGTGAAATTGAATCTGCCTAATAGGAACGTTGAAGCCATTACAGATACCTAAACCGTATTTTTCATTAATCTTATCTTAACGAATAGAAGAAAAATACCAAAAATGTCGATATCTACGAAATTGAATACTTATTCCGATACTGAAGAAAGAGAACACAAAATCGCAAGTATTTTCTGACTATAGTACTCAATTAGTGCGTAAGTACAAATCTGAATGCTCTTTGGCTTCATTTTGAGGATAATGGATACGATCAGACAATAATATAAATTGTATTAAATAAATAAAACAATATTTATTTATATAATGTATTTATAATTTATTAATGTAAACGAAATTAAAAGATTCAATATAAGCACGAGAACGATCTAATTTAATAATCCGAACTTTTGCTGGCATAATAAACAATAACAAAAACAACAATTTTTAAGTTTAAAGCCAACGTGTCCGACTATTAGGGAATAGCCCAGCATTGGTGCCGGCATCCTACAGAAAAAATCAATTTGTAGTTAACCTACAAGGTTATTCACAAATTTGAAAGTGAGAAAATTCACTTGTTTCTCCGTAAATTCTCCAACCTTTTGTTTTGAAAAGTCGGCATATTCACGCCATCAACGTCTTATTCAAGTTAAACTTCATTCCGTTGCATTTCACTTATCACTTTTCGACAGATAACATTCCTTGAGCATTTTTCAGACGAGCTACCTATGAGCTATTCTAACAAAATCAATACTTCCTGTAACCTCGCAACAACCACATGTCAAACCCTTCACACAGTAAACAAAAAACGCTTCTCTTCTCGGAACCAACATATTTCCTGCGAAACATAAATCACGCGCACTCCCCTATGCCATCCTACCTAAAAACTCCACTGAAAAATGCTTAATCTTCTGAAAGAGATATTCTTGAGCCCGGAATCTCTCTCGCGCGAGCAGCTGACCGACCGGCTCAGCGCCCACGCCGAAAAACCATCTCCCTCTTTCATTATCCAACTCCCTCTCCCTACTTCGCGGCGCGCTAGGTTAGAGACAACACACTGGAAAAGCCACGTTTCGCCGGCTCTGTACCGTCTGTCTCTCCCTCTCTCGCTAGGCGTGCAAAGCACGCGGCTGCTGCTAATTGAAAACACGCGGGAGCGCGCGCACCCTCCCTACTTACTGTAGTCCTATACGTTTATTTTGTACGTACGCGTTTTGGAAATGAACATTTAACGCGCATTTGACAGCTTAACCTCAAATCATTATCATGAGCAACATTGCTTTAAACTCTTACCTTGATCAATGCGGGCCTCCACGATCTGCACGTCCTCGTCGCTGGTCACGCTCTCCCGTTCCGCACCCATCGTCTTCTCCGTCTGCGGCGTCTCGCTGCTAGTCTGTACGACGTCCATGCACATAATTTCCCAGGGCCGGAACGCGCTCGAGCCTCCACCAGCGCTCACCTGCTGTTGCTGTTGTTGCTGTTGCTGCTGCTCTCTTCCTGCGTCTCCAGCAGCTCCAGCTTGACATTTAACATCAAGGGCGGCAGCTGCAGCACCGGCGCCCGGACCCGCTCTTATGACGGTCGTGGTCGTCGCTGCCGCCGGCGCCGCGGCGGCTTGCAGCGCGGCAGCTTCCTTCGCCGGCGTGGACGATGATGACGGGAGCTGCAGCAGTGCCGGCTCACCTTGATACTCCTGCTGCTGCTGCTTCTGCTGATCTCGATTATAGCTTTCGTCGTTGTTGCTGTTATTGTTGTTGTTGCTGCTGAGGCTGTCCTCGTCCTCGTCCTCGTCGGCCTCGTGCAGGCACAGCCGCTGCGTCGTGTCTTCCTCGCGGCGCGCGGGTATATTTTTTACGCGCGTGTTGTCGTCGTCGGCGCGCTGCCTCCGATGCTGCAGCCGTGGCACAACCACCGCCGATGCAGCGGGTATAAGTGGTCGACTCAACTGTGGCGGACCGCCGTGGCCGATAGCGCGACGCACTGCATAATAGCACACACGCGAGTTAGTACTTTAAGCAGTCGGGGTGCGTATTGAACAGGCGGCGACTTGTTTTGTTGATAAAGGACTGCTAGGTAAGCGTATTCACTGCCTGGTTGAATTCGTAGAAGTGATATTGGCGCGCTAGCGGGTCCGATCAGGGACAAAACACTCTCTCGTCGAGGTTGTGTGATGTGTATACGTGTAACGTAATCCCGCGCAAAGAGGAAACAAAACACGCACGTTTACTCTTTCCTTCTGCTCTTGTCGCCGCGTAAAAAAGTGCGCGGGAAATCACCACTTGCCTTCTCTTCACTATCTGGCACTGTACTGTATCGACGTATTCGATTTATCCCTCTCCCTCTCTCTCGTTCTCTGTCACTAAACACACGTTTTTATACACTCTCCCGTGAAATCTTTGAACCTCGATTATCTCTGCTGCCTGCACTCGCGTTTTCTCTCGATCTCACTATCTCTCTCGCTGCTCTTCATTAACAGCACACAGACACCCCTGGGCTTCGCGTGTGCGTATATATGGATTCACCACTCTGGAGTAGCGCGCAATGTACATATTATCGCACAGCGAGGTGCGTATATAGAGCGGTGTGCACGTACAGTGTATACCTCCTACCAAAGCGGTAGTAAGCAGCAGCAGCACACCAGAGCAGCGCGGGGATATATAGAGCCAGCCGCGCGCGCGCAGCAGCGGCGGCGATGGTAGCGACGGTGGGTTATACAGCAGCACGAGAAAAAAAAAGACACCGCGCACGCGCGCGCTCAGTACACAGAGTGCGAGAGTCAGAGCGGCCGCGCGCACGCGAGCTAACAGCGGCCAGCCACACTGGATATCTCTCTCGCAGGCCTTAGGATTTTGAATGTGGAACGTTGCCACTTCTCTCTCTCTCTCTCGCGCTCGCTCTCTACCTCTCCCACTCTCCCCCTCGTAGTCGCTCTGTCTCACTCTGTGGCACAGGTTCGTACATCGCTCTGTCTCGCTCTTTTGACCCCCACTCCGAGAAGAGCGCGCCTAAACGTGTTCGTGCGCGTATAAACGTGCACGGGTAACGGTTTGTGCGACGTTGCCGCACATCCGGTGTACACGAGACGGAGAGAGATAGAGCGAGAAGACAGCGAAACAGAGAGAGATGGCGTGAGAGAGCGCGCGGGTAGGTGGAGTGGGGGTAGCGTATTCGAGTACTGGCGGTGATGGTCGGCCAGATGTGGTATATATCCGTCGGTGGTGGGGGGTAGCAAACCTTTGTGTAAACAGTCACGTGTGCGCTTGTGTAGAGGGGGGAGTACACGGGGCCGCGCTTTGGCCACCTAGTGGGGGGATAGAGAAAGAGTGACTTGGCGGAGGGGAGGGGCGGTTCTCTCTCGCTCGCGCTCTCTCTCTCTCTCTCCCTCTCCCTCGTCGCATGTGTGCGGTGCGGACTGGCCTCACGCTATACTATCGGGTATTTGTCCGTCTCTCTCGCGGGAATGGAAAATTTCCGCGATAGAGAGGCCTTAAGCGGATACGCGCTCGCGCATGTGTGCGTGTGTATGTGTTAATGCGAGGGTATACTATATGAGCTGTTAGGTTAGGTTAGGCTCTGCTCAACGTAGTCTCTCGGGTGCCTATCTATAGAATGCGCGAGCGCACGCCGACGTACCGGAAGTGGGCACCGCCGTTGAGGATATTTGTATTGGCATTTTTTTGTTGAGCGCGCACTGTGGGTGTGTGCGCGGGGTTGCCATTAAGCGGCGCTGCGACGACTGTGGCGTCACGCTCGTCAGTCACGGGACGCCACGGTACTAACGCGAGAACAAAGGAAATGGTTGTGGTTTCTCGATAGACATACCACAACGTTTCGCAACGTGGTATGTTTTAATATTTATATGTGGTAATTCGTGAAATTTTTGCTGACCTGATTCATAACTCTAAACAATTTATTTAAGATGGTTAATTAAATTAATCTTCATCGATTCACCCATGATGTAGAAAATGTGGTTCTATCCCTAATTGCATATTCAGGTTCGATTGAAAGTTTATTAGACATCCATATGTATAAAGCGCCACCTAGCGTTAAAACCTACCGTTAACATCAAGGTTTGAAACGATTGAAATAAATAATTTAATTTATTTTCCCTTTTTTTATTTAGGTACGATCCTTGTTCAGGTTCAATCTTCCTAGGTTCATTAAAACTAGTGTCAGTTTTACTTAGTAATTTACATTTATTTATTTATTAATATATTATTTTTTTTTATTTTCTTCGGTTATACAAAATCCAAATGACAGTCAATATCATTCCTGAGTCATTAACATGTCCATAAATTGTTTTGATGAACATAGTTTTCCTTTCTTCGACCTTGGTTGAGAACCACTGGGTACTCGGAAAATTTTCCCTACTCGATAATTCCAACGCTTCCTCGTCACCCGACAGTCATCTTTATACGCGACTGTTTCATAACGCCGTTTTGTCGTTGCAATATTTAAAAAATTTATTTACAACCACATAGACCTCTGAGCACCAATCAAGGAACGAACCGTGTTATAAGTATTTCCACGGCCAGTACTCGATGACTCGGTAAGCACGTTGCACCGCCGCCATCTTGACGACGCAGATGCGACAGGGATAGCGCGCGCAGCGGTATAGGTATATTAAATGCTTTCTCGCAGCAGCGGTACAGGGAGTGGGGGGTTCTCGGGAGTTGAATATCATGTCAGAAACGGTTATTCGTTTTTGTTCCAGAGAACCGGTAATTTTTTTTTTTCTTTTTCGTCTTTTTTTCGTTACAATACACGAAACGAGAATACAGAAGTGTCGTCGTCGCCGCCGCCCTCGTCGTCCCTGTCGTTGAGAATACGTGCATTCTGAGCTGAAAATAGAGTGAGTGTAAACACACTCGAGTCCCCGATTACGAAACGTATATACCTATACTCGTTACGCAACACGCGCGTGCAAGTAGTTGTGACGTCATCGAGCGTCGTGAATTGATTAATCCACATTAAGCGTCTCATTTCTTTCTTTTTTCCAAAGAGCAGGAGGAGTAAGAAGGGTGATATATATATATATACAGATATATGTACACGCAGTGGGCGCGCGTAGACTAGACAAATCAGCAATTACGGGAGATCAAGTGGATCGCATGTGTCATATACGTGAATCTATGTCCACCCGCGAAGTTCAGTGAGAATGTAAATGACGGTTAGGCTCCCGAGAGCGCTCGCAGTGGCATAGAATTCGGAACGTCTCGAGCGCCTCGGTCTGTCTCCGTCCAAACAAGGACATTTTTGCTCTCACGCGTGTCTGCAACAAAAATTCACCGACGGACTTTCGTTCGAAAACTTTCCGACGGGACTTTCTTTTGCCTCGCGAGTTTACCCGGGGGAACGCGTTCATTTACAATTCCGATGTAATTTTACGTTTTTTTTTTTTTTGTTTTTTGTTTTTTTTTGTTTTTTATCTGAATCTACAGAAAAGCGTGTTACGCAAACAGTGTAAAAGTAATTTATTTGCTATAAAAAGTAATCCGAAAGTTTCGTAAGAGGCATCTGCTTAATATTGGAAAAAGGCAACTAATCCCGACCGACGGTTTTAAGTGAAAATAAACATTCATCTTTCTTATATAACGAGCATTAAGCTATTTTAAGTAGTTTGTTACGCATTAATCATTTTTGTATAAGAAAAAAAAAACTGTTACGCAGAGATAAAAGTATTTCGAAAGTATAATTTTCATAACAACAAAAAATCCGTATAGATAGCACGTTATCTAGACTTTTTGCCAACGTTGTGAGAAATTAAATAAAATGTTTACTCATTATTTGAAGATAATTAACAAAATGAGCATAACTTGTATCAGTCGCAACCTTCGTCTCCCAAGAATTCAGCGCCTACTTAACGAAGCACAAAGGGCTATTCTGCAATGACACGAGGGTTCCGAAAATAAATGAATCTCAGATAAAAAAAAAATATATATATATATATACTTATATGTATTTCTTATAAAAACATTTATTAGGCTAAATTAAAAATATAATTTGTTGATTATCGATCTGTCGTCTCTCTGCCGTCTTTCACTGCACGGAACACTGCTCCTGCGAATCCGAGGTGCGCTGCTGCGCGTTTTTCTCCATGTCCCTGGTGATGAGCAGCGCCTTTACGCTCTCCGCCTCCTTCATCCACTTGTGCACCTGTGCAATTAAACACAAAACGTCAACATCGTCAGTCATAAATACACACATACACACACATATATATACATATACCCCACGTTTATGAAAGCAATTACTATGAGAGAGAGATAGAGGACGAAGAGAGAAACTTTGTCGTCTAATTCGATATCTCGAACGCTCGCGCGTTTACGAAGGGAGCGACTCTAGCGCGCTCGTTAATTATCGTCGCGAAAATGTAACGCTAAGTATAAGGCGAAAAAGTGTATGTATATATGTATATTCGGAACCGTTATCAAAAATGTATACGACAGCTATAATAATAATAATGATAATAATAATAATAGTGTTGCTCCTCGTCTGCGCTCATGGCTGACGTAATCGCGGGTGTGCGCGTCGTGTCATGTGCGAGAAAATACTTGAATAGAGGGGGGAGGTCTTTTTTTTATGAATGGCAATTAATTCATAACGTTGTTCATCACAACGAGCGTACAATAATAATGCGGTAAAATGTATTTATTATTCACGAATTCGCGTAAACATTTATAGAAGAAAGGCGCCCGCGCGTAGTGAATCAATGATGACTCACGTTTCGGTTCGGGGAATCTACCATTCTCGTTATCAATAGCATATTTTCCACGTATAAAGAGACAGAGACACAGAGTAAGTTTAAAAAAATTAAAATTCCGGTATTTTCCACATGTAATGGAGGACACACACACACACGTGTGCGCATGTTTCATTTTGGCGTTAAAGCCCGGCTAGGAGGAGCGCGAGCATTAAATTAAAAATGTCCTCGTACTCGCGCACGTGTTTTATCTTTTAAATTAGAAAAGTTTTAATTACAAAAACAGCAGGTACCGGCGAAATTCCTGTTCGGTAAAAATTCGAAACATATCAAGCGGTTACGTATCGGCGCTATAGTTACGTCGATAAATATAAAAAAAAAATATGTTAAATATATATCTTCGGTAATATTCAGCCTGGATAAATTAAATAATATAATTTCATTAGAGTATCTTTCACTTTAATGATAAATGACAAACGAAACGTCCCACTTTAATCACATTAAAATAATGATCAGCGTCTGTAGTTTCACGAATTTTATGAAAAAAAGGTTTCAACCATTCCCGACACTTTCCAATAAATTAGACCCTAAACCAACCACGAAAACCCAACACCGATCCATAATCACAACTTTTACCATCGTACCGACAGACTTTACTTTCATCAATAAACTCCCATCGATAGCACACCGAAAACCATCTCAAAATTCATTTCACGATCCTCACCTCTCGAAAAACTAATTACTCACCCACCAAATCTTTCAATTATTCTAATTGCTCTTCCCCCTGTCCCTCAAAAAAGAGAAAACCACGCCACCAGGTGGGGGGTCGGGATGTTTAATCATCGGGATTACCTGTTTGGAGAGGAGCTCGCGCCTGCGCCCTGGCGGCTCCTTGCCCAGCAGCGGCACGAGCACCTTGAGGCTGGACTGAAACTTGTCGAGGGCGAGCTCGTAGCCACCCTCGGCTAGGTACTGTTCGGCCGACTCGCCAATCTCCAGGGCCGCCGACATCCCCGTCGTACTCCTGCTCAGCCCACCTGCGCATGTATAGGTATACAATATATCGTGAGATATTGTGTCTGCGAGGGGTCGCGTTGTCAATAGAAGGGAGCAGATGTAGTCGGTTCTATATATGGTTAGTGAATGGTATAGGTAGTAAGGATTGTTATTTATGGATGAATTGGTATAGGTATCTGTAGAATTGGGAAGGTTGATATGGTTTCGGTATCTTTTGGAGAGCCATTGTGAGGATTATTATCGGTCTTGTGTTTGTTTGTAAAGAGATGCGTCAAATATAATTATCACGTACAATGCATGCCTTTTAGCTACTTTTACAGCGTACAAAAGAGATTACAGATGTTAAGTGAATTTTATTATACCGAAAAATACGCGAAATCCAGAATTCGGAACAGGATACTGTAATTGTGAGGCAATGTTCCTCGCAGACGAATCCGCAAAAAAAGAAAATCAAAATTCAATAAAGGTAATTAAAATTTCACGAATATCGATGAGTACAAGACGAAATGCGGGTGCTGATATTCTCGAAAAGTAATTATTCTAAAGATAATCCGATAGACTGGAAAGGCTCTTTGACGATAAAGAAATCCTTTTAAATTAAAAATTGATTTTTTTTCTTTTTAACACCAAATGATGTATTGATAGAAGGATATTATAAGGGATTTTTTTTTAATTTACAGTATACTGGTAACCTATATGAAATTTTTAAAACAATCGCTGGTATTATGCAAATGATGATATGTTCCTTTCATACGATTCCAGCAATTTTATAATTAAAATCAATATTATGTAAGCGCCTTTCTGCGATTGAAATGAATAACCTGCAGGCAAATTAAGACACCGCAGTCGTATTACAAAATTAGACTTAATTGTATTCTCCTTGCGTTCTTTCGTAATTTAGTAAGATAAAGTAAGATAATCCATTATCGTTAAATTATTCGTGACACAAATGTTCCTTAAAGTAAAGTACCCAGTACTGGGACAAAGCCAATTTTGGAACCAGTAGTGGGACAACCGTAAAAAACTATAATAAACGGTTAATACGATAACAGCATTACTTCATTAGCATTCTTTATGATGTTAACTATGTAGTCACTACGTTATTGTGTTGATTTACTTCTTAAATTAGTGAATAACAAGATACAAATTTTTCGAGGTTAGCTTTCAGAAGTGCGCATAGCGAAATCTTTGTCCCACTTTAGGTGCCTCTTAATTCCCATATCACAGTAGTGGGACACGTTTATAAGTATAGTCCCACTATTGGGTTCAAACGGGCGTCCCACTACTGATTCCAAATAAATTACCGTGTCCCACTTACCAGTCGATAGTTATTTTCATTTAATGAGATTATTTTAATACACAAGCAACGAAAAAGGCATTTTTTTCTTAAAATAAACCTTGAGACAGGAACTATCTGCCGAGGTAATTAGTTTTCGTGTATTATGCTTAGTTTTGGTAATAGAAACGATTATAAAAAAAGTATGGTCAAAACTGTTCCAGTACTGGGTACTTTACCTTATTAGTTTCGTCATAAAATAATTACCCTTTATTTTTATATAATTTTATGGTAACGTATATAATTAAAAAAACAATTTCTTTAATTATCCTAATTCTGAAGTAAAACAGATGACTTCATTCTTTTTTTTAGAAAAATCGATTCTTTGGGACTCTCGGTAAAATTTTGGTCATTTTCACAATTTCACAACATTGATTCTTAAATTCCGACATTGACGATTATAATGACTGCTCGAATCGCTGAATATGATTTAAAACCGAGCAAAGCACAACATCTTCCTTTCTAATTTATCCAATTTAAATTCCGATAAAGCGGAAACATTCGATTTTGGAAAAATACTCCCGAACCGAATTCTATGCACACCGATCAATACACAGCCACCCATAAACTTGCAAACCCTTGCGTGTCGAATTTCATCGCCTCCATCATAAAACGAACCTCACCCAAAAAGCCACTCACATAATTCCTGAAAGTTGACTTTCGCGTTCCTCTCTAGGGAGTCACACTTGGACAGAGTTGCGGGCGGTTGCGTATTGACGGGTTCCGCTGCGGGTGCAACGGTCGCTGGTTGCTCAACGCTCGCGTCCTTCAGCTGCTCCGCCCGCCTGATGTACTCGTTCACCCTCAGTCTTAGAGCCTCCTTCTTCTGTATGTCAGCCTCATCTGCGATGTAGCGTGAGGGTAAATATTTACTTGGGTGAAATTGTTGTAGAGTTAGGGGGGGAGGGCAGTTGGAGTTTTGGATGCTTTGAAGTATTTTGATTAGATATATTGGAATGATTGAGATGTGTTTGGATAGTGTAGCGTTGTTTATCGAAAGAAATGTAATTTCGTTGGAGGTTTTTGCGAAATTGGAATAACTCTAAAGTATGAGTTCGCATTAGGAACAGGAAAAAACGTAATTCGTGTCTGGTGGAATTAATTTGATCAGTATTCGAGATAACTAAGGTTACTAACATTATGGAATAATTTTAATTTCAAATTTATCTTTAGCGTTATGGTCGGGTTTACGACCCGCGTTGCAAAGGTTTTATGAAAGTTGAACAAACCAATTTTGTTCAAGTGGTATGTTATATGGTAATTTCAGGTTTTGAATATGATGCTTGATTTTTAAAATGCTAACGATTACATTTTATGACTTCTTTTGAAGGAAAAATTTTCATACATGCGCAATTCCAAACATCATAACATTACGGAACACTCTAAGGTCAACTAGGAAATTGTTGTCATGCGAACTTAAATATACGGAAAATTCCTATTTGTTATCTCAGCTGTTCCAAGAGATATTATCTTTGTTCAAATATTAGAGATAAGATAACGTTATTTTCCTTGAATTTAGATCTTTATAAATTATGCCATTATAAATACTTTCGGATCAATATCAGCTGAGCAGTATTTTACGTTTAGAAATATTGATTGCAAATTTATTCGGTAATTTGATAACAAAATTCAATTATACACTTTAATCCATTTAAGCTCCCGTAGTTTTACAATTTTACGTAATTTTTATATTGACAATATGCGTCATTCCATATCAAAATATATTATTAGATAGTTTCGTTTTATCGAATAACGTATTGGATAATAATTTTTTTAATAACTTTTTACCTCTAAAATACATAGCAACAAATAGATAAGACGGGTAGTCATATATAATGTAAAAATTAGAATAACTGTAATGCCAATAAGCATATAAATAAACTCAGAAACACGAAAGCATAATTAACAGTTTTTTGTTATTGAAATCACGTAGGCAATTATTTACGAAGATAAGAGTGTCTTTGTTTAACTAAACCGTTTTATCTGATCGAAAGATGATCGAAAATGTGACGAAATTTTTACGCGACATTCATATATATTTGTGCAGTAACTAATATCTATATACATACAAGTTAAATATGATTTCTTTCATTTATTTGATTTGATCAGTTAAACATATTACTATTAAAATGAATGACGACATAAGAGTTTGATGACGCCATAGTTATAAATATCTTCCAAATCAGCTAGATTAGTTTACTTCGATTCTATCATGAGGGTGCCCTTATAAGCTACTAAGGGCATATGAGTCATAGATACTGACTATCAGAACTAATACTTCACTTTCCCAACTCCTCAACTCTCCAACAAAAATTCTTCACCTACTTGTGAGTATTGGTATGAAATATCTGAGTGCCTCGCAGTACAGATGATACGCCTCCCTGCGGCATCCATCCGCGTCGGTCTTCACAGCTTTATGCACGAGGGCCGCTGCCTTGTCGAAGTTCTCCTGTGTTGGCGCGTGCTCGAGGTCGAGGAAGTCGTGCGCGAAGAAGTCGTCGTAGGTGAGCCGCTCGTTCGGGTTGTGCTTCAGCAACCGCATCAGCAGGTCCTTGCACTCGGCGGAGATGTGACAGCCACGGGGCAGCTACGCTGGACGAAAGCAGTGACGTGTGTACAGGCGTGAAGGTAGATGGGGGTTTTTGCATTTGTTGGAGGGTATAGCGGTAAGGGGGTGTACAATGAGAAAAAAGGTCAGGGTTGCCGGAGTCTATTGTATGGAAATAATAGGAGTCGATTGAATTGTCTTAAGGGGATGTGAGTACCGACGTTATTTTTCAAACGAGCATAACTCACGCAAATATCAATAGAATTATCCAGAAAAAATCTGCATATAGTGTTTGCGTGTACGGAGCGCTTGACAGCCGTCTTTTTCCAAATAAATGTTTGAATGTTGATTTAAAAAAATATTGAAATCAAGGTTGCACATCCCCTTAAAGTGGCTCCGGCGCGCTGGGCCGTATCATTGGGGGGGCTTTTAGGGTGCATTGCATTTTTACTTAGAGAATCGACGAAATTGTAATAGCATTTAGTTAATGACAAGTTGTAAGGTATTCTTAACCATTTGAGCACCCTGCAACGTTAAAATAAGAAAGTTATTCATTAATACTGGTCAAATGCTACGGCCCTGCTAGTGTATGTTATACATAGGAAGAACGGTTCTTTATTTTATGCATAAAGATTTCTTGAAAATTTCGTCGGTGATCGCCAGTTTTCAATACATCATTGTAAACTATAGATAATAAACAATTATTTACACGTTTGTTTTTGAAAAACTTATGCGTTTTCAACTCACAACAGGAAAATTAATACTTAAAAATTGTTCTTCTCCCATAAGAGCCTGTATTAAAAGTACGAATTTCAACGAATTTCAACATTGGAATTCGAACAACCGGAGAAGTTCGGTAATATCATGCTTATATGACTGCTGCTAGTGATTAACGCACAAATTATCTAGATTTTCTATTGGTATTTAGACGTCATTATGAATTTTAATAAAAAAATGCTTTAAAAACTCAGAAAGATGCAGAAATAGCTCAACCAATTTGTTTAGGTTATGGTGATTTCGTGAGTTTCAAGTTATGTCAACTTGGCATAATCTTGACTACTTTTACTTTCCTCTAAGCTACATTTGTTTCCGAAGGTAATCGCCTTACCAACTGAGCCAAACGCCATTCTTTTCTGTTTCTCATGTATATATACAGTAACCCATACTATCTTTTGTATATTTCTATCAATTTGTAGTATTAGTATTGGCCGAGTTCGACTTAAAGTCTACTAACGAACGGCTTAGGTTGTATCGACCGGGGATTTAGTTGTTTTAACCTTTTTTCTCAGTATACGGCCATTGTAGCGATGACGAGTAAGTACATGGTACTAATAATCATTACTTAAGGGGATAATATCAGAGACATTACAGATTTTATTGCAATCCCCTCTCTTTCGTAATATACACGATAAATTAAAAAAGTAAGGATCGAATTTAATATTGGTTAAAACGCACTTCACTTTAAAAATAGAAACTATTAAGTGTTGAAAAAACTAAGGGTTGCCTGCGCTTCGCATGTACTTTTCAAGTTCTTCCCCAAAATTTTAGCTGCATCAATCGGTTCCCCGAAGAGGAAACTTTTAAAAACTATATTTAGGTTACTTCAACGTTCCCTTAAGAACATTTTCATTTTTCTTAAATGAAAAAGTTTTGAAATACTATTTGGTTAACTAGAAATAGATGAGATTTTGAAATTAATGGAAGCTAATTACAAAAAGTCCTTGATAGTAATCATTCACTAATGATACGATCTTACATTTTCCCAACCCTCAAAGACTTACTAGTATTTATTTTTATACATCTTAATTGTTAATAAATGCAACTGTTTCACGAGTAAATGATTATTTTTATTACGTTTTTTGATATAGAATAAATAAATGAAAAAATATTTATTATTATAGCAGATATATCAAGAGGTATTCTTGAAAATACACATGGTACCGTTGCGAACTGTAGCAAACGCACTACAATAGGAGCTAATGGGTGAAGAATAGTATCTAAACTTCTTTCTTCGAAAATAAAAACAGTAACTATGTTCAAGGGATTCAGGGAGGAATAGAATACATTTTGTATTCTACGAATCAATAGTTACTTGATACGATCCGTCGATATTATTGTAGTTCTTAAATAAATTATTAAACATTCAATTTAAAATACACATTCTAAGGATTTAAACTTGAATGGAACTGTGGAAATTTTTTATTTTAAAATCAATTTTTAATGAAATGCAAGGGCAGAGACGGTATTTAAAATTACAAATTTCTTTCTTCGTGCGATACTAAAGAGCATGCAAAAACTAAATGAAATATTACAGAAGCAGTAGCTTTCCACTTCAACTACTCTGTTACATTGTTTCAATTTAAATATTAGAATTATATTGAGATAATAGAACGAGGTCTTTTTATATCCATTGAAACACACTTTACGCAGAATTGTTTTCGGCCGGAAGGGTTGGCCAATTTGGCTTTTTCATAAATAGCACCGGATGATACAATTAAAATAGAAATTTACATAATACAAACGTGATCCAGTTGCGAGTGTAATAATTGCGTTAGATAAGTAACCATTTGAACAGGCATTCGTGTGTCCCTTTCGGATGAAAAGCACTTTTAGAAAGAAACTAATATCACGTGACGTTTGTTTAACTTATGACGAGAAATTTACATAAAGCTAAAACTTAGTTTTCTTTTTTCGTGATAACCTATGCAAACATAACAAATATAATACCGAAGAACATAATTCAAAAACATACATTCTTTTGTTACTGCTAAAAATACCTCAGCGCAAAAGAAAAACAATTAATAAGATCTAGATAATCTATAGGCCCTCCTCAAGAAACGAACAAAAGAAATTGATTGTCGGTAGCACATTTTACGGTATGGAAAAATGCAGTTGCGGCTGCCAGATCAGTCACTTTATACGCTGAACGGGCAAAAAATTAGCTTTCATAGCGAAAGTTTTAACAGGATTAGCAAAGGCTTGATTGCGCACGAAATAAAAACTGTACCTATACATCAGCCGAGCGACCATTGCAGCCATGCCAAATGAAATACCAATTCCAAACTGCATACTTATTAATTTTACTCACGTGTTCACCATAAAAATAAGTACCTTAAAAGCCTATAAAAAGTTTTTTTCGAAAAAATTGATCCGAACTTTCGAGAAACATGAGTTTTCCCATTTCGAGCCTAAAATTAAAAAGACCTTTAAAAGCACGCTAAGCGAAATTGCGGAACATTTGTAATCTTTAAAGCCAGCTTAAGTCAGAAAAAATTGAAAGCCGCGGGCGCAGGCGGCGTCGAGGCGAACTCTCCCTTCCCAGTTTA
The DNA here is from genome assembly GCA_036365515.1 of Torymus aiolomorphi. Taxonomy (NCBI): domain Eukaryota; kingdom Metazoa; phylum Arthropoda; class Insecta; order Hymenoptera; family Torymidae; genus Torymus; species Torymus aiolomorphi. The sequence continues at coordinate 42,276,833 of CM070873.1, read as the reverse complement.
CGACCGTCCTATATATTTTTTTGCATTCTTGGAGGACTAATCCGTCACCGTATGTAAGCTAAATTTTCTAGCTGTAGTCAATTTCAAAGGCTTAACATTTTCCTTTATTAACAGGAATACCTAACGAATCCCGAAGATATGCGGCATTAAAAAACAGGAATGTCGTTTTTTCTCTCTCGGAAAAATGTTTAAATTTCAAACTTTGTTATAACAGCGTTGAAAAAATTTGTTTTTTTTTTAAAAAGGAACTACGCGTTTTAATTCCTACGTTTTAAATGAAAAGTTTCTTTGTTCCCTTAACTTTTTCAGTCACGTATTTTTGTTTCGAGCAATTTTTTTCTTTTTTAATTTCATGTATAGAGAAGAGCGTTTGCATTTCACGGGGGGAAAAAATTCAGCGATTGTCAAAAGAACGAAAGATTTGTAAAAGTATCTGAAAATTATTGTAAAAATGAATATCACAGTGTGCAGTGCCTTGAATTCATTATTCTAATTTAGTTTTAAGCTTCTACATATATATTATCGTATCCACCCTCTCTTCACAACGATTCAAAAAACAGCAAATGAAAAAAAATAACTCTGTGGTGATATTTAAAAAGGGCTTAAATCCAATTTAAAAAAAAAAATAGTTATATTATTTTTTGCATCGTATGAGATCCATTGTGTATCATCTGGATAGATATCAACACCTAAAGATAAATTTCTTTGAAAAAAATATAGTTCAAAAAAGGGAGTGTCCATTTGATTCTATTGTGTTCTAACATTTAAACCGTATGATTTCTCGTAAACTTTTTCAAGTGACTTAAGGATGTTATTGCTATATCGTCGCTGCCGAAAGTTAGTTTTTATCGTTAGAACTATGATAAATAATTATATGGAATAGTTAACGATTTTTCCGTCCAGTACGTCTATATACGGAAATGAAATACGAATATTATAAGCTTTAAAAATCAGGAATCGAAGCAAAATTGACAAAGTTTCATTATTTTATCAAAATCTTTAAAACATTATGTACTATGCTTTTTTGCATGATAATAAAAAATAACGAAACTTTGTTAATTTTGCTTCGATTCCTGATTTTTAAAGCTTATAATATTCGTATTTCATTTCCGTATATAGACGTACTGGACGGAAAAATCGTTAACTATTCCATATAATTATTTATCGTAGTTCTAACGCTAAAAACTAACTTTTGACAGGGACGATATAGCCATAACATCCTTAAGTCCTTTTTCTATATCACCACAGAACTATCCAACACAAAAACAAAAATAACAAAGAAAGTAACTAAAAATACCGCCACTTATCCAAACGTGTAATCCCTCAATGGCTCTGATATTATCTACAACGTGTATATCATAAATTCAAATAAAAGCACGACAATCACCTCGATAGGCCGCATATCCTTGATCTTCTCGGCGAGCTCGGGGAAGCTGCTGCTGGAGTAGGGCGCCTTGCCGAACAAGCACTCGTACATGATGACGCCGACGCTCCAGAGGTCGACGCGCGCGTCGTACTTGTGCCGCAGCAGGATCTCCGGGGCCATGTAGAGGGGCGAGCCCCGGATCGAAAAGCGCGTCTCGTCGCCGCTTAGGTACTGCGCGAAACCGAAGTCTGGAAGGATCGTAAATGGGGTTTCGATGTTTCCTTGTTTTTGGGGGGTGTGTGTCGGAGGTGACGTCGAAAGTTACTTAGATAGTTGGTAGTTCGCGATGATGGCTGATAATTTTTGTTCAGTGTATGTCGTTTATAGTAGTTGATTTAGTAGTGAGATTGTACCTAACTGCAAAAAATGTATTGTTTTTTTTTTTTTTCATACAAAGACTCCTCAAGAAATGGTAATATACTCAGTTATGTCAAATTTGATGTTAATCAATATATTTTCGAACTGATGGTAGCTATTTTAGAATAATATTATATATTATTACACATGAAATAAAATTAAGTTGAATACATAAATTTATGATAACTTTATAACAATATTAAGAAATAACTCCTATTTCTATGTAACCTATTTTCACGTAAATAAATTTCTGTACGAGTTGTGCGAATTGTTAAAGAATTCTCCCTTTATAGATTTATATCATAAAATAATAACCGAATGCAATATAGATCTGACACAAAGCACAATAATATAAACGGAATCACGTTAGAGAGATACGAACAGGATTATTACTTCATTATTCTTTTCTCTCCAAAGTGAATAAGTTTTGAATTATAAATGAGAAGATTCAATAATGAAATTCTACATTTTTAAATTGAAATATAATTTAATCGCAGCACATATCCGTAAAAGATATCGAGAGCATGGCTTAATTCGATGAAATTTCATTGTTCATATCTAATACTTTTCGATAATTATGAAAAAGAAGCTTAAACTGAATTAGTTTAATACGTCTGGTATGACTTCAAATTTCTATATCAAATTCTCTAATCTAATTTATAATCTTCCCTCGATAACTTCAGTTATCCATCGTTTCCTCTCACAATTCAAATTATTTCCGAACACAACGACAATACTAAAAAAAGTGTCGTACTCGCGCTCACCTGCAACTTTGAGCGTCATCACGGGCCTCTTGATCAGCAGCAGATTCTGCGGCTTGAGGTCCATGTGGCAGACCTTGTGGTCACGCATGTACCTGAGGGCGAGGGCGAGCTGCCTGAGGAACTTGCGACAGACGTGCTCGGCGAGCTTGTGCTTGCGCTTGATGAAGTTGGACAGGTCGCCGCCGTCGCAGTACTCCATCACGATGTAGATGTGCCTGTGGAAGTGTGCGAAGTCACGTTGTTAAATATAAGTTTTGTTGGGCTGGGGAGCTTTAGCGTGCGAGGTAATGATTTGGGTGATATCTGACTTTTTATAAATAATCAATAACTTCTGGAGAGTTTTAAAGTTGCCTATATCTGCGGTCAAATGCTATTATCCATTAAAGAGGTCAACGGTACCGAAAAGGTACGATCAATATTGAAAATTTTCAATTCCTAATTGGGTAACTGTATTAATAGTATCTACTATACTAGTGATAACGACTAATATATGCATGACCCTTTTACGGAATACTTCGACCCTCTAAGGGTTGAGGGATAATTGGATTTTGAAAAAGATTTGTATTTTTCGATTTCAGCGGAAGACTCAATAGTTTGTAAGGATTGTAAGAAGGATTGGTTTTGGAAATACGTATATTTCGTTATTCAAAGATGTATGGAACTGATATACAAAGTTTTAAAATGCCGTGCATTCGAGAGAATCTGTATTTAAAAGTAGACTCTGTTCATTCATAAAAACTTTAAACATTCTAAAACAGACGATCGCCCAAAAAACGTAACTTCTAAAACTTTTCAGATTTAAAGAAAAAAGTATATTTTGATAACCTCAGTAAAAACTTTTTATCCTTAAAGCAAAACTTTCTTCAAAAAATAAAAAAAAAAAGAAAAAACCGATGATTACGGGGCGAGCTCGTCCAATTAAAAATTTCGAACTGAAACTACACACTGTTGCTTTTGATTAAAATCCCGCAGCGCACTACCACGATATCCTTTCCAAATTAAAAATTAAACCAAAAAAACTACACACGCCTCCCTCCCAACGCCCCCGAGTAACGAGAACCATGCAACGCGCCCCGCGAGAATTACAAGAAAAAAAAAGCCGTTTGACGCAACGTGTCACAACACCAACCACCGTTGTAAATTCCCCAGCGACATCAACGATCTCTCTCCCCCTCTCTCTCTCTCACGTACTTATACTCATATACCAACCCTCCTCCCTTATTCAATTCGTTAATTAACTGCGACTCACCCCTCGTCCCAGAAGAAGTCGCGCATCTCGACGATGTACTCGTGCTTGAGTATCTTGAGCAGGTTGATCTCGGTGATAAGGTTGTCGATCGCCGACTTGGACAGCGTCGACTTGTCCACGCACTTGATAGCCACCACCTCGCGCGGTCCATCCTGTCGGCATATACACGTTTATAATATGTATCTGATTGTTAGTGATTGCAGGGCAGAGCGTTTAATGGATTAGGGCGAGTTTAGTTTTTATTTTATAAACGGGGACGATTGATTACACGTTAATAAGATGCGAGAGGATTTAAGAAGGGTCTGTAGTTGGATAGTGATTGTTAATTCGACTTATATACTTATCGGTATTTCTTTATTGGAATTATTAACAATAGCATGGAAGTTCAGCTTTATTTTATTGATAGCCTCAGTCAAACCGGCAAAATTCGTTCTTTTATGAATATTGAAAACATTTAAATTTTTCAACGTCTCGTCTACAACTGTAATAAATAAATCACTCGTTAAATAGGGTGACTACACCAGTATCGGAACAGTCACTAGTGAATGAACATTTTGATATAATATTTAAAATTGTAAAATTTGTACATTTTGTGTATCAGATATAATCATGATTTTGAAATCTGCGACATTTCGTTTCATTTAATATATTGTACATACTATGAAATGAATTTCCTTGGATGAAAAAAAATTATTAATATTGCGATATCGTGATGAGAATTAAATATACCCCACTCGCTATAAGGGTGACGCAGATGCACTGTAGGCATATGCTGAAGTTTTTTCAAAATCGAAAGTTTTTGTGCTAAAATCTTACGTCTAAATGAAGTTTTATACTTATTAGATCACGATTCGACATTATTTTTAAGAAAAAAGTTAATTATTTAAATATAAAATTTACGTGTTCCAGCTTTGGTTCATTTTACACTCCTGAATCTAGTGAACGAACGAAAATTTCTTTGCTGCGCCGCGAGTCTTACCCCAGCAACCCAGTGAACGAACGTTATTCGCACCTCATGCTGTACTGTATGAAAAATCAATAATGTTAATATTTAATGTTTAGTTTTAATACATAAAGTTTATCATTATCATCCTGGTATCAAGTTTCAACATTCAGATTGTAAAATTACTGTTACTGAACTTACAAAAGTAAGTGTTCATTCACTGGTTTCAAAGTGTTCAGTCACTAGCACAACGTGTTCATTTACTGGTTTTTAGGAGATATTTACAGATTTCTTCTAAACAAAATTTCTATTTTTATTCTTTATCTAAAATTTTGTCACTGACGTAAAGTTTGAAGATTTAAAAATACTAATTAAAAAAAATTTTTACTTTTAATCCATTTTTAAGACTCTTAATTGAGTAACAAAAATTACAATTTCCTTATTTGTTCATTCACTGGTGAAGTCCCCCTACAACGTATATCGAAATTTTCCCCAAAAATCTATACGTATCGTTATCCTAACACAATCACACCCGCGCGGGTAACTAGGTGTATCCTCTCCATAATCTCATTGGCGGCGCGACGCGGAGATAATTGAAATACTTGACAGATGTCACTAGCGCGCTGTACGAAAACGTGGCGAGCACATGCCTCGCATGCTACCGATAGTTCGCGCACCCGCCGCTACGGTTACCGCAGGTGGCGCTCGATCGACGGAGGGATGTAAATATACCGTGCCGAAGCGACCGCGACTCTCACTAATGTCATAAATTAAACGTCGCTTTAAATTATGCACTGCGGGCAATCGTAGATTTGTACGTCGGTTTTTCATTGTTATGAAACAAAACGTGAACGTTGTACCTGCAGCTGTCCATTTTCATCGCACCCTCTGCCTCTTTTAACCACAAATCCCAGCCCACATTCCTCGAGGAAAAAAGAACAACACTTCCCTCGCCACCAAACGACCATATTTCAAATCGATCCTACCTCATCATAGCACCCCGCATTCGTCCGGAGCGTGCATTGTCGCGCGCGAGCAGCGCACGAATTTTCTAACCTCCACGCGCGTAGCTTCTGCTCCGGCTCTCCTCAACTTCGCACGTGTAGTCGTCTCACGTCGCGAAAACCAAGCAGACCGCATTCGCGCAACGACAAAGCGTCGAGTCACTACTCACTCACTCACCCTCTTGTATGCCTTGTACACGGTGGAGTAACTACCAGCCCCGATCTTCTCCAGGATGTTGTAGTCCTTCACGCTCGGCAGACTCATAGTTCTCTATACTCGTGCCCCTAAATCCTCCTTCTATCCAGCAACATTTTTTCACGATTCTTTTTTCTAAGGCTTTAGCAACCGAGAGAGAGAGAGACGCGTGATGTATCTTAGCACCGACGACGACAACAACACCACGGAGGCGACGCTTGACAGGCCTGCCACTGTGCAATGTGCTCGCTGCAAGAGAGAGAGAGAGAGAGAGAGAGAGAGGAGAGTGTAGGTATAATGTGTACAGGCATCGGGTATATCATCTATCTCTGTTGCGCGCAGTGTCGTCGCCAGCGCGGAAAGACTTCAGGGGCACAGGAACGCCGCGCGCGCGGAACGCTGAGTTGGTTTATTTTTTTTGTACGCACTTTTTCTGCGAGGGCAAAAAGTGAGCGAGGATTTCCGGCGTGGTGCAGTGTTTTGTGGAGCAAAGCATTGGACTTTAATGGTTTATGAGTTCATTAAAGATTTAACAAGGCTTCGTGATGGCTGTAAAGTAGGAAAAGAGTTTGTTGGCGTAGGGAAAAAAGTTTACGATTCTTTTATAAGGGGGTGCCATACTCGTACCATTACCGACCGAGCAATTCACACAGTTTCAAGCTGATTAAAAATAAAATACGTCGAATTACAAAAAATCAAGAGAACACTCTTCTGTGTTTTTTAACGTTCCATCATCCAGTCAAAGTTTGGAGTCGAAATATCAAGTCATTCTTGCAAAAACTTTGAACAAAGCGAAATTTAATTTCGTTCAAAGTTGTTGAAAAAACAGCTTGATATTTCGACTCCAAACTTTGACTGGATGATAGAACGTTAAAAAGCACAGAAGAGTGTTCTCTTGATTTTTTGTGATTTTATGTATTTCATTTTTAATAAGCTTGAAACTGTGCCAATTGCTCGGTCGGTAATGGTAGGACTATGGCATCCCGATAAGCGTAGTTAAAGTTTTTTTTTTATTCTGGTAGTTTTGTTATTTAATTTTTTACAAAGGGGTGCCATACTCGTACCATTACCGACCAAGCAATTCACACAGTTTCAAGCTGATTAAAAACAAAATACGTCGAATCACAAAAAATCAAGAGAACACTTTTCTGTGTTTTTTAACGTTCTATCATCCAGTCAAAGTTTGGAGTCGAAATATCAAGTCATTTTTGCAAAAACTTTGAACAAAACGAAATTTAATTTCGTTCAAAGTTATTTTTTGGACTCCAAACTTTGACTGGATGATGGTGTGAATTGCTCGGTCAGTAATGGTAGGACCATGGAACCCCGTTAACTATGTATTACCTGAATCTTGTTTATCGATCTTGGATAACTACACGTACTTACCGACATTACAGTATTTTTCTCTCATATCTTTTTCAGTTATAAATTTTTATCGATTTTCGCAACCACCCAGTATTCTTGAAATCGCTCCGAATTCAATACAAGGGTCATAGGTACAGGAAAAATCCAAAGTTAATATAAAATAAATAAAAATACGATGTAAGAATCTGTAATGGCTTAATACTTCTTAGTAGGAAACCTATAAGAAAGAAAAAATACTTTTTCCAAAAAAATGAAAAATAAAATTTAAAACCTTTCCTTTCATCACCACATCCCAAGCCCCCTTTACGAAATTCTCCAGTGTTTCGGCGACTCCCGCATCTTTGCTGCTCTCCGTTTATAATCCTCCTCGCCGCCGAACATCTGTCTGTCACCTGCGGGACACGCCTGAAGCATTTTAGAAACTCTGGCACCCGCTGCCATCTATATATCTGGAAAAACCCGATGGGTAGGTATGTAATTACCGACGAAATCTGGCCGGCTGTTATAACGTTCGCAAAAGCGAAGGATCGTGGTTGGTGCAAGAGGAACGCGTTGAACATTTTATCGGGTTGGCGAGGAAGAGGTAAAAGGGAATAATTCGCAGAAGTCTGATGAATGTTTGATGGGGGGGGGGGGGGGTTCGAATGGTAATGGCTTATTACTCGATTAAGGATGATATAGGAAAACGACGGTATTACAATTTGAATAGGGATCGTGAAATTAAAATTTTTAATTTACTTTTGAAATAGATTTTAATGTTATATGATAAAGCATTAGTTTAATGAACTTGATTTATAATTGTTTCCTCATTTTATTTTTAAATTCAAGATTGCATGCGAGGAAAACTCGATGACTCACTGTTTCTTACACACACACACACACACACACACACACACACACACACACACACACACACACACACACACACACACACACACACACACACACACACACACACAAGTTTTACTTGATGATTGTATCGTATTTTCTCTTATAATAGAACAAAATTCAACGACTTTTTAAGATCATTAACGCTGTATCGGCTGGCGGTTCTTCGACGAATACGGCGAATCAGCGGAAAAAAGTGCCGCGTAAGTGTTTTGGTGATGAACTACAAGTCTACAAATTAGATGCCTGCTCGCCTGTGTACAATTATCACGTTTCATTGCATCTAAGCGATTCCAAGTGGAATCGACAATTTCATGTAATTTAAAATCGATGCCGAAGTCGCGGACGCTGATGAGTTAATTTTACAATAGAGAAAGCGCCCAAATAACACGGTTTATCGTGTTTCCGAAATCTGCGATTTATTCGATCGAACCCACGTTTCCGCGGTAAATAAAAATATTTTTCCACATAAAAATTGATCATTCCGAATATCGTGGCTTGTTTTTCATTGAAATTTCGCGCAGGCTTGCAAAAAGGAATTCTAATTTGTTATGGTAATCGTAGCCTTATATACAATTCAATATTACAAAAAAGCTAAGAAAAAACAACACAATGATCTGGGAAATTCCCGATTTTTAAAAAAATTCTTATATTTTTGTTCGTTGTCAAAAAACTTCCCGCGTCATTCCCAAAATCCGTTGTTCTGCGCATCTATAAACAGGTGTAACACATTTTGGCACAAATTCTCAATCTTTTCGCACCGAATACTTATCCGCAATTAACCCTCGCATCAATCCGCACATTCTCTTTGTCTCCCCAACACCCTCATTTCGCGTCCCCCCTTCCACTTGTAAAAATTTAAATCCCACCCATCCCCCTCGCATCGACCCCCCTCAACGCTACGCCGTTGCCGCATCAGCTGAGCACCCCATATATATATATATATACCTACACATCCACACAATCGCGCGTGTGTCTCTCTCCACACTTCAGACCAGTAGCATCTCATCTCTCCCCGCGCACGCACGCACACACACACTACTTTCGTGTTGCAGCTGCCTGGCTGGTGGCTGCCTGAGCTCTGCGCCTGCCTGTCCTCCTCCTCCACTCCCCGCCCGCCACTACCACTCGAACAAAGACACAGCACACACGGAAGAAGAGAGGGGGGTAGTGTGTAGCAGATCTGCAGATAGCAGTAAGCAAGCAGACGTACACGGGAGCTTCGCGGGAGAGTTGGTGTGGGCTGCGGAGAGGACAGAGATCGGCGCGTGCGCAAAATTCCCCGTGGTTGGTTGATTGACGTATAATAATAACAACCGAAATTGGTGCAAATTTGTCGTCGGGAGTGCGTACAGTGCGTGAGGCGAGAGTGCGATGGAGAACCATGAGTAGAGAGACTGGGCTGTACTTAGATAGTGGAAGGGGAAGAAGTGGGCTCTCTTTGTGAAAGAGGCGCAGTGCATATTTCTTCGTTTCCGTGCTGCATGCTTCCTTTGGGTATATATCTCCCTCATAAAGCAACACAAGGAAGAAGCAACTGGGAAGACACTACGTAGGTTATAGTGCGATAATCCAGCTAGCCCCGTGTATATAAGTTACGCGGCCACACACGACGACAAAGAGATCAGCAGAAGGGGGGGACGGACAGCACAGCGAATAATGCCTAGTGCCAGAAGAGTCAGTGATCCTATCTCCGTCGCACGCGCGTATATTTAAACGCCCGCTCTCTCTCACTTGCACGCGCAGGCAGCGATCATATTGACAGTTGGCGGTGTGAAGTGAGCCGCTATATTACACACACGGACACGGATACCCATACACGTATACACAATTCTTCCTCGCAAGCAGCAGCAGAGCAGCAGCCATTGCACTATGCTGCTCTGAGTTGTTTTATGTCGGCCGTGAATGAAAGATAACGCGCGCGCGGAAGACAGGATACATAAGAAGTAGAGAGTGCGCGTATACATCTACATAACGAGGAAGAGGCGAAGAAAAGACCTCGGTGCTGCTGCTGTGTTGTTATTGTTGTTGATGAGGTGTGTGCTGGTTGCTTAGTGTGTATACATCGCCGAGCAACGAGGTGTGTGCTGCTGCTGCTGTTGCGAGGACACGTAGCGCACGCCAGGTTGGTAGGCGTCTTCCATTCTCTTCTCTCTGCCTTGTCTGTATGGGTGTTTGTGATGGGTTTTCCCTTTGCGTGTGCTGATATTGACGGGATTATGTTCGTTGGGCCGACGCAGGTGATTTTGGTTACGTAAACAAAGCCCACGATGTAAGAAACTTAACCTTACGTATACCTCTCGCTCTCTCTTTCTCTACTCCTGTGTATACGTACGTACCTATCAATTTGCGACTTTGCATGCATGCGGGTAAAGGTCATCTTCATCGCGGTCTTTGATTCTCTCGCGGACCCTAAACGCGGCCAAGGCTCGCTTGAAAAAAAAGTGTCACTGCGAAGGCTCTCCTCTCCCCCGCGCGCTTTACCGAGTCAAGGTTAAGAAAACTCGCGCGCGATCGCGGGGCTATAAATACGGAGCGCACACAAACGCGCGATCCTGACATTTCCTTGCTCTATGCATATTATGAACTCTTTTAGTGTCGCGGCCGTTAGGAGGTTTCGAGATCGTTTGCTCTGGAAAAAAACAAGACAAAGGGGAAGTAGGCCTTTCTCCCTCCGCAGCGCGAATGAGGTTATATCGCCCGGGTATCGCAGTGGTATAAGTGTGACGTGTGCTACAAGTTTCTAGAGATTATCTGGGTTTGGCGAAGGATTATGCTGAGGGAAATGTTTTGTGATGCGCGCAGCGCGATTGTTTACGTCCTGGTACGTGCGCGTACCTAAGATATATACATGTAGTGGGAGCTCCGAGTTATTTACGGTGTTTTGGGAGAAGCCTAATCGAAGGCGCGCGCGTGCTTTGTCTTCCCCCTCTACCTCACGATGGGTGTCGTGCGAGCGCGGGCGTAAAAAAAATTGCGTGGCTCGACGGTGTAGGGACGCACTTGATAAAAATGAGAAGGTGGTCTTAGATGGGAAGGATTAGGTTGTTCGAGGAAAAGTAAGTCCGTGACCTCGCTTAATTGATACTATAAGCTGAGCTTCTTTGAGAAATTGAAAATTTTACGGTGCATGGAGTGTTTTACTTGGGCGCGGAGGCTCGAGCCCTTTAATTCAATTGTCGATGTTTTTTGTCGTTGCGTCTAATTCTTGGGAGATGCTAGGTCTTCTTGAAATGTTTCTTTAATTGGTATTAGACGGGGTACAGTGACAGGGCCGTTTGTTCGTTCGTTAGCATTATTTCCATTTTAATGAGGGGTTTCGTTTGGTCAAGTCGATTTTAATTGAGACGTAAGTGACGGCGGATCTGAAATGAAACGTGTTTGAAGTGAGTTAGAATGATCGCAATCTTCCTAATGACTTTGACAATGCATTGATTCTAGCGAGAATTTAATTACAAAACCATCTTTCCACAGTCATTCTTTTACTTCTTTTTCTTTTTTATACAATGAAAAGTGACAGAACCGTAGCACAATCAGTATACGCCTCGATATACGCAGTATCCACATCCGTCCAATACAGAAACTCCTCTTGGCTACGAAACAAACTCCCATCGTTCATCCAATTCCACCAGCTCTCTTCTTCCCCATGTTATATATCGCCAAAACAGACTTTCGTAACATGTGCTGACCTCTGCAAGCGCGGGGCGCAAGCGAGCAGCCGAAACATATGTTCGCTCCGGGAACGTCACGCTTCGGCTTCGTGTCGTCCGATGGCGCTCGTGTCCGTTTATTTTGGATGGATATTCACAAAGCCGTGCGTGCGGGGGACGGCGGCTTTCGCTGTTTTGGCATAAAATGCGCGTCTGCCTTCACGAGGGAGACGAACGATGTTTGAAAAGCCTTTGAGGTGTCTGATCGGGTTGTTTTGAATGAATTGGGTGATGACAGTAAATGTGGAAAAACGAAGGGGTTCAATGTTTTCGTTCATTTTTAGTTGAAGTAGATTTTCGTAAAATGTGAATCGATGAAAATTTTACTAATTGTTGAATTTTCTTTCATTCTGAATTAAAAAATTATTGATTCTTTTAATCTTTTTCGTTCCAAAGTTTGTAGCTTTCAAATTGCAGTATAATTTTTAGAAACTTCAAACTTTCCACTATTATAGAATATATAGTGTATCTTACGAAAGATAGTCTTGTTCTACGTCTACAGTATACCTGTAATATAAAAAAATATAATTTTATCATCCAATCGATACAATCTTTATATTTAAACTTACTTTCTTATTGGTTTTTTGTAACATTATAAAAAACGCGAAGGTTGCTGATAAATAATAGTACGTAATGAAATAATGAAACAGCAAAATGTTTCCTAGCAATTAAAAATTGTTCTGTTCTGTAACACATGTATTAACAATAACGCAACTCCTTGGCTTTCACGTGTTGAGTAATGGTTTCGTTAGAAAACACTGCAACGCACGCGTGCGAATGGTTTCCTAGATACCTATAGAAAACTTAGTCATTTGCTGAAACTGAATAAGAACTTTGTTATTTTACATTATTTTACCTATACTTATGAAAAATTTAAAAAGACGCGAAAGTGTAAAAATAAGCGAACTTCTGTTGTTAATATTCACTGCCGGTATCGATTTTATCGATTTTTTATCTTAAGACCTTAAATGCTTACATTATAGCATTCCTCGGTAAATATTAAAATAAAAAAAATATCATAAACGCACATTAACAAAATAATAAATTATAAGAAAATACGAATTGTACCTAAACCATCCCGACATAGGGATTTCCCAAAAAACTCATCATCTAAGCCTATAACGCTCTATAACCTTTCGACCCGTTCTTAATTACCTTTTCATACGGTACCTCGCGTTTCAGACCAAAAACTCCGTACTACTTCCACGAATCCTCCGTTACTTTGTGCATCTCAATTCATCTCAAAACAATTACTCACGGAACTCCTCTGGCCGTGCAATCCGACGACGCATGACTCAATTCCTTCGCGATCGTCGCTCTGAAATTACACGGATCGGTTTCAATTGCGCGGCTGCGACGGCGTCTGTATCTGGAAAACCTCTATACGTTCCATCGACATTTCGGCTTATGACCAGTGCTTCAATTTCTGCATGGTAAAAGTCACATTTTTACTTTTTTTTTTATGGTACGATGGTGATTTAAAACAGCGGTAACGTCATCCCGGAATTTCACGAGTAAGTTACTATAGTACCGATCAAGAGCGTTTTCAAAGTTGCTTTTTTAAGACGATACTACAGAATAATTATTTAAGCACTTATACAGGTATCCTGAGCTGCGCGACGATCGGGTTTTTCCCGTGAGTTCGAAATGCCTCTTTCGTTACGGAACAATTTATTTATACTCGATCGGTATTTTCCGCGAAGGCTACGCTAATGGCATACCTACAGATAGTCTTTTGGTTCTATACAATCACCTCGGTCACGCGTTTACTTCCGTAATTTCATCTACTCTATGCATATACGAAAAACTTACATATCTAGACTCATCTCTCCTCCATCATTGCTACTGTACTCGCCAAACTAAAACCGCGGAATCCATCGCGCGACAGAAACCTCATGCACTTTATCGCTATCAAGACTTTATCATCGCATAACGCTAGACGTACATACAGCTACACACACTTGGGGTGCTCTATAAGGGGTATTTTATCAGAATGGTAAAATGTTAGATGGGTATTTTCTCAGAAAATATACTATCGTTTAAAATATTTTATACCACTCTAACCTCAAAATCACAACTTTGATATGATTTTTCGGCGCTCGTATGGTATAAAATACCGTTCGAAACTAGTGCGTAAGTCGATTATTTAGGTGGTGTGGCTTTTTCGCACTCGCTTCGCTCGTGCAAAAAGTCACACCAGCTAAATAATCGACTTCCCCACCCGTGTCGAAATGTACTATTCCGAATCCGATACTGTAAATTCCGAACATGAGCTATTCAGAACACACAAGGGATTTCTTTCGAAAAAAAGTATCAGAAAAATTTGCATCTATAAAAATTGTAAATAGATTGCATAAAATTATAAAAATACTTTTTACTAGAAGAATAAAATTCCGAAAAATGTAAAATATTTATTCCTATATAATTTTTAGCTCATTTTTCGACGTTATAGCTTTTCTAAATCACTGCATTTTCTATACAATTTAATCATTAAGCAGAAATGGCATTCGAAAAATTGATATCACATAGTAATTTAATGAAAATATTATGTGCTTCTTACGAAATTTTTTCGAATTTTTATATATCATACATTTTTAAACATTCGAAAATTTTACTCTTCTATCAAAATATTCTAATTTGTTCTTTTACCTTTCTGAGAAAATACCCATCTAACATTTTACCATTCTAATAAAATACCTTCCGCTCTACAACGATAAAACTACGATATATTCACTGTATATCACAAAATCTTATGGCGATAAACGAGCTGTATCACTGTGGAGCCCCTCCCAGCTTCCACGTGCTGTTGTGTCAACGAGCGCTCAACTAAACTCGCGTGAAAAATCAAAGACGAAACTTTCTCCGCTGCAGCAAATTTCCAAACTCCCTGCATAATAATTATACACTAACGAAGTTAGTTCGCCCGCTATTTACTACACATCGTCGCGCTAAAATACGAGTTTTGTTTACCTCGCTCCACACACACACATGCCGGTGTAAGGTTCATATATACGTATACACGTAACTTTGAGAGAGTCACGAGATCCATAGAGATGGCATTACATATATCGTCTCTCCGGTCCATTATAACTGTAAGGGAATTTTTTCCATTCCACTTTTGACACGGGCGCTCGCGCTCGTTACAGAGAAGTCGCGCGCTCGCGCTATTTCTTCCTATTATATCTTACTTGTTATACACTCGCAGAGTTTATCGGACTCTTATCGTCTCCCTCGCCCGCAGCTTCCTGTGCGTCTCTCTCTCTCTCTCTCTCTCTCTCTCTCTCTCTCTCTCTCTCTCTCTCTCTCTCTCTCTCTCTCTCTCTCTCTCTCTCTCTCTCTCTCTCTCTCTCTCTCTCTCTCTCTCTCTCTCTCTCTCTCTCTCTCTCTCTCTCTCTCTCTCTCTCTCTCTCTCTCTCTCTCTCTCTCTCTCTCTCTCTCTCTCTCTCTCTCTCTCTCTCTCTCTCTCTCTCTCTCTCTCTCTCTCTCTACGATTGTTGTAACAACGAACCGCTCACTCTCTAAAGTTGAATTAGTGAAAATTGCTCCACCATTTCAATTAGTAGAAAAAACTAATAATTTATTAGTGAGTATTCACTATTTCATGAGTGGTTTTTTAAAAACTACTAATTAAATTAGTAAAAACTACTAATCAAAATAGTAGTTTTAATAAACTACTAAATGAAATAGTGAATATTCACTAATAAATTAGAAGTTTTTTCTACTAATTGAAATGGTGGAGCAATTTTCACTAATTCAACTTTAGAGAGTACACGGAAAAAAATTTGGAATCTCTAGACCTCCGGTATGTATGCCCTCCGTGCAATACCATCAATCGTCTTAATTTATGACGACTTTGGAATCAAGGCGCATCAAAAGTTGAACCTGTAAGAATCCAATATCTTCAGAGTCTTCGCGATTTAAAAACGTATCAGCGCCGGTCTTAGGGCGGAGCGAGAGGGGCAGTTGCGCCGGACCCCGCGCTGATACGGGCCCCGCGATGCAGGCCCGAACTGGCCATCGGAAATTCGGGAGAGCTCCCGGGGCTTGATTCTAAAAATGTCTCACACTCGAGACACACAAAATCCGAGAACAACTTTGTCTCGGGAAACGCGAAATCGAGACAAAACACAGAAAGAGTGTCATCAGAAGTAAAAACATTGGCCGCACAAGTCCCGTTGACCAACCGACACTCTACAGTACCGACACAGCTCGAAGCCCGAAGCCGACTTGTACTGTGTGAGACAAAGTTGTATGAGACAAAATTGTTCTCGCCCGAGAACAGTTTTGTTTCGATTTCGCGTTTCCCAAGACAAAGATGTTCTCGGATTTTGTGTCTCGAGTGTGAGACATTTTTAGAATCAGACCCCCGGTGGGCCGCGTGGCCTTAGGGCAACAAGGCCGCGTGGTCAAGGCCGCGGAACCAGCCGCTCAGTCAATCGTACACGGATATCGGAGAAAAGTTGGCAGCGACGCTTCCTATGCTGATGGATTGAGAGCTCGAGAGGCTCTAGCGGCATGAGTATAGCGCGCGCATTCAAACGGCGAGCGCACAAGTACACGGGTGACGCGAGATCTGCACATACAACGAAGTTACGTAGATGTGCGAAACTAAGCGAGACAATTATTAACATTATTTCTAAACCCAAGTAGGCGGGGAACGTGACGTCCCCGAATGTAAAAGAGTTACGTAGAAGTACAACACGATTATTTAAATAATTTTTAAGCCCAAGTAGGCGGGGCATATGAGATCCACGCATATTAGGGAATTACGTAGACGTGTAACAATAAGCAAGACAATTATTTAAAAAATTTTAAAACCCAAATAGCCGGGAGATATGAAGTCCACGCATATTAGGAAATTACGTAGACGTGCAAGAATAAGCAAGACAATTATTTAAACAATTTTAAACTTAAGTAGCCGGGGGATATGCGGTCCACACATGTAAGGGAGTCATGTAGACATGAAAAAATAGGCAAAACGATTATTTAAATAATTTTTAAACCCAAGTAGTCGGGGGGCGTGAGGTCCACGCATATTAGATAATTGCGTAGACCTGTAACAATAAGCAAGACAATTATTCAATAATTTTTAAACCCAAGGTGCCGGGGGATATGAGGTCCACGCATCTTAGGGAATTACGTAGACGTGCAACAATAAGCAAGACAATTATTTAAACAATTTTTAAACCCAAGTAGCCGGGGGATATGAGGTCTTCGCATATTAGGGAATTACGTAGACGTGCAACAATAAGCAAGACAATTATTTAAATAATTTTTAAGCCCAAATACCCGGGGGATATGAGGTCCACGCATGTAAGGAAGTAATGTAAACATGAAAAAATAAACAAAACGATTCTTTAAATAATGTTTAAACCCAAGTAGGCGCGGGATATGAGATCCACGCATGTTAGGGAATTACATAGACGTACAATAATAAGCAAGACAATTTAAACAATTTTTAAACCCAAGTAGCCGGGAGATATGAAGTCCACGCTTATAAGGGAGTCATGTATACAAGAAAAAATTTGCAAACCGATTATTTAAATAATGTTTAAACCCAAGTAGGCGCGGGATATGAGATCCACGCATATTAGGGAACTATGTAGACGTGCAAGAATAAGCAAGACAATTATTCAAACAATTTTAAACTTAAGTAGCCGGGGGATATGCGGTCCACATATGTAAGGGAGTCATGTAGACATGAAAAAATAGGCAAAACGATTATTTAAATAATTTTTAAACCCAAGTAGCCGGGGGGCACGAGGTCAACGCATATTAGGGAATTCCGTAGACGTGTAACAATAAGCAAGACAATTATTTCAATAATTTTTAAACCCAAGTAGCCGGGGGATATGGGGTCCACGCATGTAAGGAAGTAATGTAAACCTGAAAAAATAAGCAAAACGATTATTTAAATAATGTTTAAACCCAAGTAGTCGGAGGATGTGAGATCCACGCATGTTAGGGAATTACATAGACGTACAACAATAAGCAAGACAATTATTTAAACAAATTCCAAACCCAAGTTGCCGGGGGATATGAGGTCCACGCATATTAGGAAATTACGTAGACGTGCAAGAATAAGCAAGACAATTATTTAAACAATTTTAAACTTAAGTAGCCGGGGGATATGGGGTCCACGCATGTAAGGAAGTAATGTAAACATGAAAAAATAAGCAAAACGATTATTTAAATAATGTTTAAACCCAAGTAGCCGGGGGATATGAGGTCCTCACATATTAGGGAATTACGTAGACGTGTAACAATAAGCAAGACAATTATTTCAATAATTTTTAAACTCAAGGTGCCGGGGGGCGCGAGGTCCACGCATATTAGGCAATTACGTAGACGTGCAACAATAAGCAAGACAATTATTTAAACAATTTTTAAACCCAAGTAGCCGGGGGATATGGGGTCCTCGCATATTAGGGAATTACGTAGACGTGCAACAATAAGCAAGACAATTATTTAAATAATTTTTAAGCCCACATACCCGGGGGATATGAGGTCCACGCATGTAAGAAAGTAATGTAAACATGAAAAAATAAACAAAACGATTCTTTAAATAATGTTTAAACCCAAGTAGGCGCTGGATATGAGATCCACGCATGTTAGGGAATTACATAGACGTACAATAATAAACAAGACAATTTAAACAATTTTTAAACCCAAGTAGCCGGGGGATATGAGGTCCACGCTTGTAAGGGAGTCATGTATACAAGAAAAAATATGCAAACCGATTATTTAAATAATGTTTAAACCCAAGTAGGCGGGGGATATGAGATCCACGCATATTAGGGAACTACGTAGACGTGCAAGAATAAGCAAGACAATTATTTAAACAATTTTAAACTTACGTAGCCGGGGGATATGCGGTCCACATATGTAAGGGAGTCATGTAGACATGAAAAAATAGGCAAAACGATTATTTAAATAATTTTTAAACCCAAGTAGCCGGGGGGCACGAGGTCCACCCATATTTGGGAATTGCGTAGACGTGTAACAATAAGCAAGACAATTATTTAAACAATTTTAAACCCAAGTAGCCGGGGGATATGAGGTCCATGCATATTAGGGAATTACGTAGATGTGCAACAATAAGCAGGACAATTAATTCAACAATTTTTAAACCCAAGTAGTCGGAGGATATGAGGTCCACGCATATTAAGGAATTACGTAGACGTGCAACAATAAGCAAGACAATTATTTAAACAATTTTTAAACCCAAGTAGCCGGGGGATATGAGGTCCTCGCATATAAGGGAGTCATGTAGAGATGAAAAAATAAGCAATACGATTATTTAAATTATTTTATTCCCATCTCTACTGTAATGGCCCTTTTTATATCCTGAGAAGCGACTAATAAGTGGCGTCTGAATCCCTCTATAAAGTACTTTATTCCCGCACATGCGAGAATAATGTAACATAGTCTAATTTTTTACTTTTATGGTGAATTGGGCTAAGAAAATTATATAACATATTAATACAAAATCACTTTTTAAATCTATGAAATGGCCACAGTGGATGTGGTCGCTACGAAAAACCACATCCCGCTTCGCTACGCTCGCTCGGGCAGTGAACTCACCCGCGGGAATCATCTGCGACTTTAGCCCCTTTTACATAATGTACCATTTAAATCCAAGTAGCCGGGGAACGCGAGTTCCGCGCATATTACGAAGTTACGTAGACGTGCGACGTAAGCAAGTCTTTTATTTCCAAAATACTTAACCTCTATAACTTGACTCCCTTATATGCGTGGACCCCGCGTCCCCCGGCTACTTGGGCAAACAAATTATTTAAATAATCGTTTTGTTTATTGTTTCATGTCATCATGACTCCTTCATATTCGTGGACCTCGCGTCCCCCGGCTACTTGGGTTTAAAAATTATTCAAATAATCGTCTTGCTTACGTCTCACGTCTACGTAACTCCGTTATAGGCTTGGAACTCGCGTCTCCCGGATACTTGAGTTTAAAAATTAATTTAATAATAGTCTTGCTTATTAATGTATGTCTACGTAATTCCCTAATATGCGTGGACCTCGTATCCCCTGCCTACTTGGGTTTAAAAATTGCTTAAATAATTGTCTTGCTTATTTTTGCACGTCTACGTAATTCCCTAATATGAAAGTACCTCGCGTCCTCCGGCTACTTGGGCTTAAAAATTATTTATAAGTAATCGTTTTGCTTATTATTTTATGTCTTTATGACTGCTTCATATTCGTGGACCTCGCATCCCCCGGCTATTGGGTTTAAAAATTATTCAAATAATCGTCTTGCTTACGTCGCACGTCTACGTAAGGTAAAAGGCCGTATTATAAGACACTGTCCACGTTTATGAGACACCAGAAAGAAAACTAAATTTTGAAAATAATTATTGCTCATATTATCAAACAAAAATTATATTCATAAGCATGAGTTTTCAATGCTATAAGTATGTGAATTTGTAGGTTGTTTTGAAGCGTTTAATATTTAAGAAAAAATAATATAGAATTTACGCATGAACGTTATGTAGATAGCACTCTGTTATTTGAATGGAAACAGCAAGTGCAATGACTATTTAGCTTATATATTGCAAGGAATTTAAATGATTCCAAAATATGTTACCTAGCTTATTTAAAAGATTAAGAGCTGTAGATTCTAAATAAATGATAAGTTATCACAAACTTAATAGAGTTTATTAAATTATTTAGCTGTCTCGTAATATGTACATTTGGAAGTCCGTATTTATGGTACAATATTAGACGTGTCTCATAATATGGTTCACCTTGTCCCCATTATCGAGACACTCTTTTACACACTATTTATTGAAAAAAACTCTTTTATTACAAACTTTTTACTTTAATAATGAAGTAATCTTCATTTCTCACCTTTATTTTAATTTATGAAACCTAGAAAACGGAAACAAATCTTAATTAAAAATTATAAAACATAACCTCAAAAGTCTAACATGAGTGATTTTGATTCCTGCGTATAAGAGATTTCAAACCCAGTTGTTCGATAACTGATTTATGGGCTGGTAGATTTCATTGTAGGAAATAATTGGGCTCGGTGAACCACATAATTTCATATTTAATATGATTTTTTAATTTATAATAGTTATGGTTTGCATGGATTAAATTTTCTATAATAATTCAAATAAAATGAAAAAAATAAAATTATAAATAAACTAAAATAAATAAAATCATGTCAAATATGAAATTGTGTGGTCCACCGAGTTCAATTATTTCCTACAATGAAGTCTTCCAGCCCATAAATCAGTTATCGAACAACTAGATTTGGAATCTCTTATTCGGAGGAATCAAAATCAGTCAGGTTAGACTTTTGAGGCTCTGTATTATGATTTTTGATAAAGGTTCTAATCAAGGTTTATATTAGTTTTTTATCTGTGATTGACCAAAGTAATGCTGAGGAATAAAGATTACTGTATAATTAGCATAGAAATTTTGAAATAAAAGAGTTCTTTTTCAATAAATAGGGTGTAAAAGAGTGTCTCATAATATGGCCATTCTCTATGAGACACACGGACAAATCGTTTCGACCGTGTCTCATAATACGGACGTCAAAGTAGCTGCGATTTTTAATTAATAACATAATTTTTTTAACTCTTTTTCTAAAACAAAAATTTTTTTATCATCCTAGAAGCTTAAAACCAGATATATGTAAAAAAAATCCACCTGATTTCAGTTTTAATCAATTTTAAAAATCGAAAACCTCTGTTGACCCATGAAACACTGTCTCATAATATGGCCTTTTACCTTAACTCCGTTATATGCTTGGAACTCGCGTCCCCCGTATTCTTGGGTTTAAAAATTATTTCAATCATAGTCTTGCTAATTAATGCATGTCTGCGTAATTCCCTAATATGCGTGGACCTCGTATCCCCCGCCTACTTCGATTTAAAAGTTGTTTAAATTGTCTTGCTTATTGTAGGAAGAAAGTTATTATCGGGCAAACGTTAGCTATACTTCTAAAGTGAAAATTCACTGAAATAAAGAATTATTGTTAATTATTATGTCTTGCTTATTGTTGCAAGTCTACGTAATTCTCTAATATGCGTGGGCCTCGCGTCCCCCAACTATTTGGGTTTTAAAATTATTCAAATAATCGTCTTGCTTACGTCGCACGTCTACGTAATTCCCTAATATGCGTGGACCTCGTATCCGCCGCCTACTTGGGTTTAAATATTGTTTAAATAATTGTCTTGCTTATTGTTGTACGTCTACGTAATTCCCGAATATGCGTGGACCTCGCATCTCCCGGCTACTTGGGTTTGAAAATTATTTAAATAATCGTTTTACAAATTTTTTATATCTACATAACTCCCTTACATGCGTGGACCTCATATCCCCCGGCTACTTGGATTTACAATTGTTTAAATAATTGTCTTGCTTATTATTGCACGTCTACGCAATTCCCTAATATGCGTGGACCCCATATCCCCCGGCTACTTGGGTTTAAAAATTATTGAAATAACCGTTTTGCTTATTTCTTTATGTCTACAATACTCCCTAATATGCGTGGACCTCATATCCCCCCGGCTACTTGGGTTTAAAAATTATTTAAATAACCGTTTGCTTATTTTTTTATGTCTACATGACTCCGTTATATGCGTGGACCTCATATCCCCCGGCTACTTGGGTGTAAAAATTATTTAAATAACCGTTTTGCTTATTTTTTATGTCTACAAGACTCCCTTATATGCGTGGACCTCATATCCCCCCGGTGAACATTTTTTAATCGATTTTTTATAATTTTACTCCCCTTACATGGGGCGGCACAAGATGCTTGGCTTAGAGGCGGCAAATCCCGTAGTCCGGCCCTGTGCGTGGACCTCATCCGCCGGCTACTTGGGTATAATTGTATAAATAATTGTCTTGCTTATTGTTGCACGTCTACGTAATTCCCTAACATGCGCGGACCTTATATCCCCCGCCTACTTGGATTTGAAAATTATTTACATAATCGTTTTTATCTATACATTGACTCCCTTGGCTACATTTGTATTTTTTTGACAATATTTGTACTTTTTCAAGCAATTCCGAATTTCATTAGGAAAATGCTCCCCTTAAATAGGCCCCGCAATAAATACTTGCCCCAGATCTCATAATACGTAAGACCGGCGCTTAACGTATGTTCTGAACTCCAATTCTGTCATCTCCAGACTCCGAGACACTCTCACTCAGGTATATACATCTAGGTCGGCGCCTCTTTACACTGCACATGCTAGCAATTTAGGAGGCAGCCACAAACAATCAAATCTCGCCGGATGCTTTATTGCACGTAGATGATATCGCCTCGGAACCTTGGCTGCATATTCCCAACCTTTCCTCTCTTTCCCTTCACTCTTTTTGTACACCCCATAAATACAAGTGCGTATACCTCTACTTATACAACTAAGTACGACCCATTCTCGACCTCTTGCAAATGTAAGCACGCGTGTGCAGACAATGCTTTATACCTGCGTGTGGGCGACCTCCGCTCTCTCTCTCTCTCTCTCGCTTGCGCGCGCGCAGAGGCAGCAAATGGTGGAAGAGCGCATACGGCGGCTGACTCGTTCTCGCAGCAGTCGCAACGCGCAGTCCTCCCGTGTCCTCTCTTGCTGTTGCAGTGCAGTCCCGTTCGTATATATACACTTCATCCCTCCTCTCTTGGTCTGTGGGGGACGCTTGGGCGAGAGAGTGAAGAGAGTCCTTCACGCATTTCGAGTGCGCTAGGCGAAGGAGGAAGAGAAAGAGGACTGTGCATATATATACATACTTAGTATTGTATAGGGGCTAGAGGACGAGGATTTGGAAAAACGGATATAGAAAAAAGAAAGACGGTGAGTGTGTAGGGTCTGTGTGGGTATACTTCTAAGTGTGCTCTCTATATACTCGGTGGCGTTTTGTAGGATAGTGGAACGAGGTAGAGAATTGAAGCTTTCACCGAGCGCTTTTACGCTTGTTTACACGTAATAAGGTATAGGATGCTGACACGGTGTACATAGTGCGGGAGAGAGAGGAAGATAGAGGTCGGGAGATTTAAGTTAACCTCGAAAGGGCTGTGCTCTGTCCCTTTTTCCGCGGCGAGAGAGAGAGCTGCTGCTGGAAAGCGCGATGGCGCGATCTAACCTCACCCGACGTTCTTCTCTGTGTTAAATGTGTGTGTTTGGCTGGATGCGGGAATTTTCCCTACCTATACGCGATTTTCACGCGGATTGTGTTTCGTTTTAACACACACAGTCGTGACACTGGTCGGGTTGTGAAATTGTCGTATACAGGGGTGAATTCTGCTGGTGTCAGCAGCAAGCGTGGCGGATGTTGTTCTTCTTTTCTGTGTATTTGATTAAAATACGAGGCACGCGTGCTACGAGATGACGAGAAAGGAATCATTGATTCGTTTTAAATCACGCTCTCTCGGTCTCGTGGATCATGCGTGTGTCGTCGACATCGGTTGTTTGGGTTTTGGGTAAGTCGGGAAAAAGGAAGGAATTAATGCAGTGGACGTAACGTAAATTATTCTGGGTGTTCTTATGACGGACTTTTGCTGCCGATTATACTATATAGATTTTCAATATTTATTATGGTCAGCGATAGTGACGTTTATATATACGCTTGGGGAGGCTTAAGGACGCTCTTGCATAAAAATTTACGAACTGGGATATAACATTTTCAATAGTTCAAGATGTGCCGAATCTTGTGGTACTTTTATTTTCCCCTATAACCGTGGAAAATTTTGAGAAATTAACGTTTGAAGTTTGTCATTTTTTACATGTACTCTTATGGGACGGCGGGAAAAAATAGGTTAAGTCGGTATTTCTGAAAAGGGATCAAATTTTTGACCAGTGAAAAACATATGGCGTAAAGATTGCGGCTTCCCCTTTCAAACCACACCTTGTAAATTGTACGTAGCCGTGGGAAATTTCCTTTAATTCATGATTATGAACACAAATAGCAGACGACGTACACGAGAGCGAGAGAGACAGAACGACGTGTTTGGTATAGTTTGTGCTCTCACTGAGCGCACAAACTGTATTGTCGTGCAAGAGCGTCCTTAAATAAAACAAAACAGTCGAGGTTATGATCAGTCAATTTTTTTTCTTTTATTTACAAAATTATTCCAAGTGAATTATCGCTAGTCAAACGATTAATATGAGGGTAAACATAAGCTGTTAAACGTTAATTGACTAATTGAAATGTTATTTTTAGAATAGTAATTTCGAAATTTTCAATTTTTAACAGTTTTATTTTTCTTTTACAGAAATAGCAGAAAAAGTTTGATAATAAAAATACAAAATGGATTCAGAGGAAGAAACACTTTATGATGATGTTGATTCTGGCAATGAATCCAGTGGAGACGATGTTGACTTTGCCATGGAAATTGAGGCGAATAATCCTCGGGAGAGAGCAAATGAAACAGAGGAATATCCTTTTGAAGTTCTCTCTACTGAAGAAATTGTACAGCATATGGTAGATTCCATAAAAGAAGTAAACACAGTAGTAGAGGTAAGTTTATTTTATATAGGTCATCTTATAGCCTTTTATTATTGAAGTTCTAATTTTGAAAAATATAATATCTATCTCTAAATATCGTATTACTCCATGGATATTTGATTTTTAATAATATTAATTTTTACAGATTCCTGCAACGACGACTAGAATTTTATTAAATCACTTCAAATGGGATAAAGAAAAATTAATGGAAAGATTTTATGATGGTGATCAGGAGAAATTGTTTACAGAAGCTCATGTTATCAATCCATTTAGAAAAGGTCCATCAACCAGTAAAAGTCAATCGTCACAAAATTTAGCAGTAAGTTCTAATTGTAACATTCACATTGTAATTCTCTTTTATAATATACACGGAAAAAAAATCTCAAGCGCGGGTACGCCAAATCCCAACGTATGTATATGCGTCGCCGCATCAAAATCGGAAGCGCGGCATTCCCGATTTCGGTGACAAAGTAATCCGAAAACGTCTCTCGCGTGAACAAAACAGTATCTCTCGCCTCTCTTAGTCCGCCGGCACACGGATGATGCGATGCGAGTAGACGCGTTCACTTCAGAGGGCGGCTTCTGTTTCTACCGAATTCAGTATACCTGCGCTTCGAATTTTTTTTCCGTGTAGATAGTTGATAATTTTCTAAATAAAAATATCCGTACTCATTGTTACACTTATATTTTTAGTCAAAACATGTTTCAAACGTAACAGAAGAGTGTGGAATCTGCTTTACAACTCTGCCTTCACCTGTAAGTATCTTAACATTAAACATAATAATCATTCATTTCAATTTATTGATTTAATTTTTCTTTTTTCTCTTGAAGATGATGACTGGTTTGGAATGTGGTCATCGATTTTGTACTAGTTGTTGGGGTGAATATCTGACAACTAAAATCATGGAAGAAGGCGTGGGTCAAACAATAGCTTGTGCTGCGCATGCCTGCGATATTTTAGTTGATGATGCAAGTGTTATGCGTTTAGTTAAAGATTCAAAAGTCAAATTAAAGTATCAGCATCTCATAACAAACAGTTTTGTTGAGGTAAATTAATTTATTTTTAAGAATTAATATAGGCATTTTTATTTTAATAATTGTTTTATTATGTACAACTGTGTAAATGATTTTTTTTTGTTACTAATTTAGACATGTAAAATTCATTAATTTTTTCTCCAAATTTTAATTAGATTATTTGCTTGATGTTTTTAGTGTAACAGGCTGCTGAGGTGGTGTCCATCGCCGGACTGTAACAATGCCCTTAAGGTTCAATACGTGGACTCGAAGCCCGTGCAGTGCAAGTGTAGTCACTCGTTCTGCTTCCAATGTGGCGAAAATTGGCACGATCCAGTAAAATGCCACTTGCTGCGCAAGTGGATCAAGAAGTGTGACGACGATTCAGAAACGTCAAACTGGATCGCGGCAAATACGAAAGAGTGTCCGAAGTGCAACGTGACGATTGAAAAGGATGGTGGCTGCAATCACATGATTTGCAAAAATCAGAACTGTAAGACTGAGTTCTGCTGGGTGTGTCTTGGCCCGTGGGATCCTCACGGCACAAACTGGTACAATTGCAATAGATACGATGAGGTAGATGCTCAAGTGGCAAGGGACGCTCAGGAGAAGTCAAGATCGGCCCTTCAAAGATATCTGTTTTACTGCAACAGATACATGAATCACATGCAATCGCTCAAGTTCGAAAACAAATTGTACGCAAGCGTAAAGGAGAAGATGGAAGAGATGCAACAGCATAACATGTCCTGGATTGAGGTAGATTTTTATTCAAATTCTCCAGTATAAAATGTCCGTTAGTATGATATGATCATTAATGTCTGACTGTAATTAATTTATAGGTACAATTTTTGAAGAAAGCTGTAGATATCCTATGCTTATGCAGACAGACTCTTATGTACACCTATGTTTTTGCTTATTATCTTCGAAAAAATAATCAGTCTGTGATCTTTGAAGATAATCAAAAAGATTTAGAGAGTGCTACAGAATTACTTTCAGAATACCTTGAAAGGGACATCACAAGTGAGAATTTGGCTGATATCAAACAGAAAGTTCAAGACAAGTACAGGTAAATTAATAACCTATTTATTTAAAAAAAATGGTGGTTTCCACGCAGCCTACTAGCCTAGCACGTATCCTTGCACACCTTTATTTTTCCATTATCTATTTTTACACATAACCTATACATTTTTCCTGGAGTATGGACCTTCCTATGACCTCTCTTTTCCGATCTTATCCATCCCGCATTCGCCCAGGGTTATATCTGTTGGTCGGGGAAAACCTATAGGTAAACGACGTGGGATAAATCCTAATTAGGAAAACCCGCCCCGGGATGAGAGAGAGAGAGAGAGAGAGAGAGAGAGAGAGAGAGAGAGAGAGAGAGAGAGAGAGAGAGAGAGAGAGAGAGAGAGAGAGAGAGAGAGAGAGAGAGAGAGAGAGAGAGAGAGAGAGAGAGAGAGAGAGAGATTTGACTGTAGATCTTATAAGGTTCAATTTATACAACGCCTTTACAATTGACACCTAACTTATATATGGGTGATTCTCAGCAAAAGTGCGCAGATTCTGTTCTGTAATCTCCGTGGATATTTTATTAGATTTTATAGTATAAAATCTTCGATTTTTTCAAAAAATACATTTTTGCACAAGAATGAAACCCAAATTACTAGAATATCATATAGTGAAATTAAAAATTGCGAAATGTCCATTATTATTCAATGACAGAGGGTTATTTACTATCACGAAGATTACATGTAAAACTGAACACTTTTGCAGAGAATCACCCATATTACAAGCACAAGTATTAAAGGAGTGAATATATTATGAGTGAAAATAAAAAAAAAAATTTGAAGTTAAAATTAAAAAAACCTCCATCGACAAAAACTTCGAATTCTGTCGATCCAATATTCGGATCTATAAATAATCATCATAATCTTAAATCTGGAAATACTAAGTTGACATCCGGAAATCTATCCGAATAGCATTGTCATAGGGATATTGGATCCTCCGAATCGAGATTCCGATTTATCCATATTTCGGAATCTGAGTCTTACAAATAATAGATCGAGATCGCACAACGCTCACATATAAGAAATAAGTAGCATGGCATGAAATTATGGAGCTGATTCACCAAACGACCAATACATAAATATTTGTGTTGAGCAGAAATTCAAGAGTTCTGTTCGTCGGTGTAATGTGGCCAAATTATGTTAGTTCAGCTGCAAAGCACAAGGCAGAATTCATGCAGTGTTGTAGTTTGATACACAGTTCATTCGATAGGTCGAGTAACATACCCGGAACATAATCAAAATAAAATAACATGAGAAACTTCGCTAGCCCTAGTTTACTATGATTTACTCTATACGGCGTCTCCCTGTGTCTGTGCTCAGTCCCGTAGCAAGAGACTCTCAACAGAAAGAGAGGAGGAGCGCATGCGAGAGCCTGTACGCGTCATGAGGTCGAAGGCTCGTAAGAAGTCGTAAGAAGTTGATGGCCACTGATAAAACTATTTCACATCCATCTATAGGGTGAATGTTGGGGCCTTTACGGAATTCTGTTGCCGTTTGTTTGAAATCCCCCACCTACACCTAAACAAAGGGCGGACAGTTAGCATTCTTCCACAACGTCTGGAAAACTCGCGACTGCAAGGAGATCTAGAAAATATTAAGCAACACAGGAACCAGCACTGGGAGACAATCCTTCATAAACTTTATATAGGTAAATCATCAAGGTCTCTATCGTTCAGTGCGAGGATGAAATCATCTCGATAATGTTCTCAATCGTTACTTAAGAAACGAAAAATTGCATGTCGGTGCGATTATTACGGTTGGTCTATTGTCGTTGTCGGCATCGATTTGAAAAAGAGCCGCTTCCACCAGAACCTAATCTGAGTTCGTGACCGCAACGCTATAAATCGATGAAACTGAAGACCGAATAGTTTGTGGACTGGCTTAAACTCGTTTTCAAAGCCGTTTAAAAACATCGCGATCATCCAAAGCGTTGATTTGAATGTGGTTCAAGTATCATTATGGGCTTTGATTAATACCTTAATTTGTGGATTCATCCCTCGTGGCGGCTTTCTGCGAGGCGCAAACGTTCGATTAGGTTTATGAATGATGTGCAACCACAGATCTGTCGTTAAGAACTCAACCTTGGCATCAACTGTCGGGTCGTAACGCAAAGTACACAAGCTTTTCAATCGCGTGGGAGTTAGACGCGTACCCGGAAGGAAATTGAAATATTCGTATAGTTTCATGTGGCTGTTTCTTTCTTGTGCACGAGAGGTTCTTGTCGTGACGAGCGCAGAGAAGTTCAGCTGGGTACATACTTTTCCTGGGGAAAAGGAAAGGAGGAAGGATTAATTATACTGTCGCGTCCTATAGGTTTTTGTGGCAAGGTATGTGGTGCAGCTGAGAAGATGAAAGCGCGCGAGTGTCCGTCTAGTGACATAAACGTAGGGATAGCTGGTGTTCATCTTGTCATTAGAAGAATGGATGGAAAGTTTGGGAACAAACGCTCGTAAGCCTCGTGACTTGGTGTCAGTCGATGCTGGCAAAATCTAGCTGAAAATTCTCAATGTTAGGCCCGAATTTATAACCGTCACTCAGAACTTTGTAACAAGGGTTTAGATGAAATTTCCATTGTTTAATAACTTAAATTAATTGTAAGAAATTATTTCGTTGCATTCCAACGATGCAAACTTCAGACCCATTAGTATACCACCTCACCGATTGTAATAATTGCGATTATACTTTTAAAGAAATAAATACTCGAGCCTTTTCCTATATAGATATAAGATTAAAAAAGACTGCTCAACGATAAGTAGAGACTTTTAGCGAGTCGAGGATGTAGATTAGCCATGCTGCCATGTTGTCTGCTAATGCGATCCACACAAGCAAAATTATAACTCGGAATTAAAATCATGCACGAGTTCAGGCCTTGTACAGGTTGCAACCAAGATTTACTGATCGTCGGAATGCGTTGGACATTGAGGTGGCAGACACGAAATAGTCTTTTATTATCATTCGCCATAATTAATAGCAGAAACGCTACGATTTCGATACGACATTTCGATTTATTGTACGCGGAGTGATTGAAGAACGAAATCGCGCACTGCTGCAGTTGACACATTGAAATTTTTTTTACCTTGCATGCATTAGTTAAATGTTTGCTCGCACTCTTGATGCACTACACTCCTTATTAGTGTATTTTTTCACTAAATAACCGAATTGGAGCACTTGATGCATCGCAGCACAGCGATTGGATCAAAGATGCGAACAGGGTTCCCTACACAGAAACCACGGATTTTGCTATTACGTATCGGATATAGATTGACTATTTGAAAATCCGATAAATTCTGCTTAATAACATCTTCGACTGCAAGTTCCGAAGGCACGCTGTGAATTTAAATACATAGATAATTTTTCGAGTGAGGTTTTAGTTCACAATCAGCCTTTTTAAGATAGGCTAGTAAGAGGCTAACAAGAACCTAGTATAATACGTTTAATTGCATTTTCGGAATTAAAACTGCAGAGAGAGAGAGAGCGAGAGAGAGCCATTTGCAAATTCGGTGTTGGATCCTCAATCATAGTTATATGTTTCGCGATAAAGGGCACCGTATAACTGTATCATACATTGAATCGGATACGATCAGAGATTTGTAGAAATAAATAATGGGCTCAATCGATTAACAGTGAATGGGGAAATATAGCCGATCGTTTCACAAGCGTATGTGGTTGATACATTTTAGTACAGTCCTTTCTATTTAAACCAAAAAACAGACTATATTATTATATTGTTTTCGGAATATGATTGTTGAACGTGTGTGTGCATGCGCGTGTGCGTGCGTGGGGATACGTCAGTGCGTGTAATATCCACTGTAGAATATTTCTGTGTACAGTGGTATTGCTGCATTCTACTTTAAGCGTAAATAAATAAATATAAGATAAATTAATTCCATTGAATTTTTCTGCCAACAGATACTGCGACAGCCGAAGGAAAGTGCTCTTAGAACACGTACACGAAGGTTATGAGAAAGAATGGTGGGATTACATGGACTAAATTGTTGGAAGTTGATTCTGTGTGGTTTTTTTTTTTTGCTGGACTCGACGGAAAAACTTCCAAACTTCGTTGCAGCTGTGATAAACCATAAAAGCTGAGGAAAAAATCATTGACAAACTGGATCACCAAACTCTATTAGATATTATATGCATTCTAACATAACATCTATGTTAATGAATATAATATGGTTATGACAATTGATCTTATTAAGGGGATGTGAAACCCTGTTTTTATTATTTAATAAATCAATTTTTAAACGTTCAATTGTAAACTCACGATCTTCAGGGCATCTATTTCTATGAAAACTATACTTAGAAAATTTTTCAGTAATTTCATTCGTATTTGCAATAAGAATTTTGGCTTTAAAAGTTAGAATACTGGCGATTCTTGCCTTACTGACACTGTGGTATTTGTTTGATTCGTTTTCAAATATTTTTGGAAAAAGAAGTCTATCAGGGCGTCCATTAACAGAATAACTACACTCAGAAACTTTTTAGTGCAATTAAATTGGTATATCTTCCATTAGGTTTTTGAGTTCAAAACTATATCGGTATTTCACTTCCCCTTAAAAATATACTAAATTAAATATTTACTGACAGGCTAGATATTATATGGTTTTAATTGTATAATTTTATAGAAAGAAGTTTTTAGTCTTTAAGTACTATTATTATTTTGTTTATTACATTGAGTGATAATCATACTTTACTTACTGACTTAAATGCCACGGTTATAACAAACATATATTTCTACTAATATAATAGGATCGAAATAATAGCAAAAATGTAAAATTAATTATGAATTGCTGATTTAATTCTTAGTTATTAGCCCGATCTGCACAGCTTATTATCATCTAAATCTTTGTAAAGTATATTACAATGAAAAAAAAAAACTGAAAAAGGTGCTTTAAATATAAGTGATCTTGTGTTCAGGATGGTATAACTACTCGGCTTGGCGTGTTTAAATAGTATTAAACTTTTTATTCGAAATGTTCATATTACTTTGTATTATTCAAACTAACCAGTGTTTAACACGAATTATAGAAAAAAATATCTATGCTGTTCAAACATCCTTTGTCGAGAATTCTGCTCTTCTATACTACATTACACTACTCCAAGTCGAACTATTCGAACTGTGATAAAGTATTTCAGTGATGTTAAACAATTCGAACGTTGTAAATCAATTAGTAACAATTAGAACTACATTTGTAGAATTGTAAATACTTTTTTTTTTAAGTTTCTCAAAAAATAATTGTGTACTTATGTTGTAGTTAAATTAACTATTACAGGATATTTTTAATCAAAAAATAATTCTTAATAATAACAACAAAACTAAATTTCTTTTTTAAAATTAATTTATTTTAAGTTTTAAATTTTAAGGTAGTACAGTCGCTACATCCCTAGTCAAAATGAGCTCACTTTGTATTTCTTGTTTATTCGCGAGATATACTTTGCTAAAAAATTCTAATAAATAATTCTTAAATAATTCTATTCGTCCTAATTATTAAAAAAAGTTCCATGCAGAAGCTGGGAAGGGGTTAAGAATCACAATGGTCAGAAATTCCGATAGTGAAAATCCCGATAGGTCATTTAACCGATAGCTAAATCATCGGAATAAGGTTTTAATCGAATAGGAAAAATTCTTACAACAAAATTACAAATGGTCAAAAGTTCCGAAAATAATATTGACAATGGTCAAAAGTTTCAAAAATAATTTTGACAATGGTTCATAATAACGAAAATCAAATGTCGGAAAGGTTGAATAGTCGAAATAAAAACTATCAACGGCTATATCACATATGGGTACAAATTCCGAAAGTCGGTGGTTAAACAGGCCGAAATTCCGAAAACTATTAAAACACTTCTTAAAACTTATATTACAAAGATATACGTTTGCGCTAGATGCGTTAGTACAATTGATTAATCAAAGTATAAGTTGATTAACTCAATAATCTGAGTATCAATAAACTATAAAAAGTGTACATAAAGCATTGGTGAGCCAAATAAATAAAATCTAAAAAACAAGTTACATATTGGGGGTTGTATTCAAATCGAAGCCGCTATATACATTTATAGTTTGTGAGATATCTTAAGGGGAAAAAAATTGTAAAACAAGAAAAAAATGCCAATTTTAGTTTCGCCCCGATAATGCCCCCCCCCCCCCCATGCGAGACATAAAATTTTGTCAAAAATGAGGTTTGATGGGAAATATATGCTACTTTCGCCCCGATTTTCAGGAACAAAAAGTGGCAATATCGGTCGAGTGTGAAATAAAAACGATTGTTCGCTCATTTTCAACTGTACTTTTCCCTTAAGATGTCTCACAAACTAAAAATGTATATAGCGGCTTCGATTTGAATACAACCCAATGCGTAATTTGTTTTTTAGATTTTATTTATTTAACTCACCAATGCTTTATGTATATTTTTTATAGCTTATTGGTAATCAGATTATTGAGCTAATCAACTTATACTTTGATTAATCAATTGTACTAACGCATCTAGCGCAAACTTATATCTTTATATATGTTTTAAGGAGTGTTTTATTAATTTTCGGAATTTCGACCTGTTTAACCACCGACTTTCGGAATTTGTACCCATCTGTGATGTAACCGTTTATAGTTTTTATTTCGACTATTCAACCTTTCTGACATTTCATTTTCGTTACTATGAACCACTGTCAAAATTATTTTCGAAACTTTTGACCATTGGCAAAATTATTTTCAGAACTTTTGACCATTTGTAATTTTCTCGTAGGAATTGTTCCTATTCGATTAAAAACTTATTCCGATGATTTAGCTATCTGTTAAATTACCTATAGGGATTTTCGCTATCAGAATTTCTGACCATTGTGATTCTTAACCCCCCCCCCCCCCCCCAGACACCGTGTTAAATTCGTGATAATGAAAATACTAATAACTTTGGTCATATTTACTCTAGCCTCATAAAAATTTGTTTGAGTCACTTTTGGACCAATATTTACCAGTATGTTAAGTTTTATTAAAATCTGAACGGTATCTCTATACTGACGGTACTACCTTAAATAATTAGCTGCACGTATCAACTAAGCGGTCAACGCCCGCTTCTTGATGGCCAATTCGTCTTTTCGATTCCGGGCGATAATGCTTCTACTTTTCGATATTTATAAACTTTTTAGGTTTAGATCGGATGTTCCGTCATTTCTTACTGTTCAATTATTTTAAACAATTCATTCAAGGTTCGAGTAGTTCAATATATTCGAGTACAAGATCAGAGACTTGGATTCACTGAAAAATGTGTATTCAGAGCAAAAGTAATTCGAATTTTTTAATAGCCTCACACTACTACCTGTAATCAAGAGAACATGCAAAATCCTTTTCTACAGTTTTTGATTCAATCATATTCCGTTTAAAAATGAATTAAACTATTCTTTTTATTCCCTTCCTTTCAACCGAATGTGTTTGGTGTATAGTTGTGCAACGGAAAGAGAAAAACTCAGAGAGAATATTATTATTCTTGCGATGTTATTCTAAGGTTTTTGACTAAGAAAAAATGATCCAGACTGGCTGAGTAACTTAATATATAAGATCTGTGCTTGATGTTGGACAACGCTACGTCCAAGTTTTAACTGCCCAATTCAAATTTTTTTTTTTTTTTTTTTTAAGAAATTCAGGAAAGGTTTATAAATTGTCAGTATTGTTCATTTAAAAATGTAAGTTTAAAATTATTTGTGAATCAATCAATTTAAAATTATTTGTGAATCAACGTGAATCAGTTTTTTTTTAAATGTTTCTACAATTTTGGCGTGGCACATATAAGATGCATAATATATTTGTATTGTTATAACCAAATTTTTAATTTTTGTATCATACTGATCTTTTTTAATTTTAGTTGATAATTTTATCTATTTGTTGTGTTAAGCAATAAGTAGTGCTGTAAATTAACTGCGTTAGAGTTGGAAATAAGCTATAAATTTTGTTTTCATGTTACGCTCATTATATTCTCTTAGCATGACAAATAAATTTAACACAAGCACTTCCCGAATTAAATATAAAATTACAATTTAAGTACAATATTCCTATTTCTTTTTAATACATGGTCAAAACATACAAAAAATTCTTGTTTTTGTGTATGTCGGAATAATAATTGTATTGAATCGGCATACAAAATTGTATGTTTAGGGTTTCAACAAAATTTTAAGTGCAATGTTGACAATTTATTTGAAATCTGAGTAATTAGCAAAAGATGGGAGTAAAAATTAATGAAACCATCGTAATCTTTGCGATTGGTCAGCTAAATGGCCATCAATGTAAGTTAGGAATCTCTTTTGAGTTTCCATGTACAGTAAAAAAATATATAGATATGTATTTACGGCAACTTACATGTGCATATACATATAATATTAAAAAAAATATGTCGAAACTTTAAAGAAAAAGATAAAATGAATAGAATAAATATTATAGGATTCTGTAAAACTTAATTGGGTTAACAGGTTTAGTGCTGCTGCTAAATTTGAGATAATCTCTAATTTCTTTTTATTATTTTATTCATACTATATTTTACTGTATTATACTTCTTGCAGATTAAACAAGATATTTTTGTTGTTAATCTGTGTATAAAAAAATAATACATAGTTGAAAATTTTGTATCGAATATAATTTCCTTCTGCTACTTTGGAATAATTCTTATACCAATTTATGGTACATATTATATATACTGTATATAGCACTTAACCTGTTAAACATTGTTGATTCTTATAAACAACATTTCGTAATTAAATGAATCAAAGTATAAAACATTATATAACGAAATTTCAATTGTTTTTGTACAGTTTAAGGGTTTGATTAGAAGATGAAAAATTGTTGTTTAGTCTATGATTAACAAAAAAAATTTCTTTCTATTATTATCTTCTTTTTGAGATTATATTAAATATATGATATTCGTCATTACCCTGGTAGAAAATTAATCACATTTTATAGCTAACGTGTTAATTAAATGGAAGCATTTTTACTCAAAATCATGATACAAAAGTAATATGATTCATCTAAAAGTTTTATTATTACTTAAAATATCCATTTTATAAAGTGTAAATACCATAATTTATGTCTGATTGGTGCATAATCATGAAATAACACCCAATGTGTGTTTTAGCCATGAAGTTAACTCAAAAGTAGCTAACTTTGGTCAAAATTTCTACCAGGGTATTTAAATAATTTCATTTTAGTTATTTTTGCAAACTGTGGTATAAGCAAAATTTTAAAACTTCATGAAATAGTTAAGAAAAAATTTATGTATCCTTTTTCTATTTACCATATAATATTATAAATAAAATAGAAATCATTTTTTTTAAATATAAGTTTTATTCAAGAGGTGTTGCAATTTGTTTTTTTATTTGCATAATTGAAATAGAAAACCTTTACACGTGCGCTAAACTTGCTTTCTTTCTAGCTTTAACATCGAGATACGTCCAATAAAAGATTTTGTGCTATGTGTATAAGCGTAATTGTACTAAAAGCAAATGTTTCTCTGAAAACTTAGAAAATATTAAAAAAAGAAAATAAGATTTCATGTATATTTTTAATGAACCAATTAAAATTACGAAAGCGTTACATAAATAAATGTATCATACAATACAATAACAGTCATATAAATTATAATATGGGAAATTGGGGCAAAAAGAAACTATCTGTTGAATGTGGACCATGTTCTAAGGAATTTGGACAGTGAAAAATTAAATAAAAAGTATTTTCTAGTACATCTTCTATTCAACTAAGAATTTTGCTTGCAGTTAATGCTGAAAAAATTAAGCAAGCCATATGATATGCCTTTAAATACTCTGGTGGAAAGAAATGTCATGTGAAATTTTTTCTCATATATGGTCATGCATATTCATAATTAAGTATATCTCAGTATATATAAACGTATGTATGGCTATATGAAAAGTATTGCAGAAATACATTAGATTTAAAACTCTATCAAATTGATGGAAAAATGTATATAGTTTTTTTTTTAATGTCATTTTGAAGTAAATATTTAAAAAAATAATCATACAAATTTCTTTCTCTCAGATTTACGAGTTATTATAGCTGCATTATAATAAATTTCACTAATCAACCCTTATACTTGGAAATTGCTTCACTTGATGAATTTCTTTTTTCTTTTTCAAAGCAACAGTAGGTAAATGCCAATTTGAGAAATTTTCCTTTAAAAATTTGAAGTGAAGGGCTTCACTGGCGCGAAGCATTTTGTAAAATAGCTTTGACTCTGTATGATAGTATGTAAAATGGAAATTTTAATTTCAGATTTAATTGTGTATGTGTAATATCAAAACTGTGTACATCGACATAATGTACTAGCTGTACTGTCATGCAATACGATCATGTGAAACTTAAAATTGTTGATAGAAATTTCTATATTTGAAGACTTCCTATGCTTTAGCATATTATAAACATCTAATTTTAATAGACTTATTGACTAAATATTAAAAGAAGATAAATTTTTGTTGAGTTTGGATTTAACGAATTATAAACATACAATGTGGGACAATGAGTAGTCATAATTATTTAAAGAATATTTATTATCACCAAAAATTCATACAAATCTTTTATAAAGGTACTAAAAAAGTATATATATCAAATTAGAATTTCATTTGTGGCAGTGAATTATTATAGTAACTTTGTGTTGTAATAAAAAGTTGTAAACTATATTATTTTGTAGTCGATTTGAGAACGAATTGCATTTGCAATTGTTGCTCATCAAAGAGCTTAATTTGTTATTTATTTTCTACCTAGAATAAATTATAAATAAATACAAAATAGTTTGCGCCTACCTAAATTTACCGCATTTAAACATTTTTTGGAGTATAGTCGTTTAAACATTAATTTCGAATATTTTTATCGTAAATTTATTTGGAACGTCTTTGAACATTGAATTGAAATAAGACATCTTAGGAATTCAACTAGACGATTATAGAGTGGTATAAAATATTACATTAATAGGGAACTTGCATTGATATATTTGTCTCTTTGCAGATGAAGTACTTGAAAGATTTTGTTTATAGATGTAAAATGTATAAAAGTGGATAAAAATCACCGTTCAGGACGAATGTTTAAGTATTTTCCATTTCTGGATTAAATGAGTACAAGTCTTGAAAATACTGAACCGTCTCTTGATGCTAAAAAGCGTGCACACTTGCTTTATCATAAAATCACAGGATGTAAGTACGAGACAAAAGCTTCATTCTGATCTGCTATCAGAATATTTCCATATTGCAAATCAAGAAGTAACTGACAAAATCGTTGCAACCAGTCCAAGTGTAGCTCCAGTTACTAGTAAACTTCTCCAAATTGCACCAGTGACTTCTTCTGCTACTGGATATTCTATACACAGTTGCTCCTAAAAGTAATGTGAAATTTGAATATTTACCTACAGTAATTTTATTGAAATTTTGATGACTTTTAAAGTACATTTACATTTCATTTTTTTAAGTTTTACTATGTTAAAATAATAGCTAACAGTTGTATGAAACAATTTTATCTTTGTATTATTTATAAATGCTTACCCATCCTCCACAAACTTTGATGAACTGTGCTATTTCTTCACTGATATATCTTGCAACATACATTGGTAATTTTTTCTTGAGGTGGTGCATTCTTCTGTCCTTTGCCCATAATGCCAACCTTCCCATGAATGCATACAAGCAAACTATCCGAGCCCATGTGATACCTTGGTCAAATAGTTCATCTGCTACACACACGAAAGCTTCATATGCTGTATCCGGTACAACATTCAATCGATTCACCATACTTGTGAAAAGTATACTGTGTTTATTGAGCATCTGATAAACATTATGACGCATGCTACGAGATATGGGATCTCTGGATATCAAGTAAATGTCCTCTTTTAGTAGATATCTAATTACATCATTGGCTAGACACTCTGCTGTAAGTTCTATGGGATCCTCGCAAAGATTGGACCTCTCAGTTGGCAACAGCTGTGGAAATAGTTGTTGCAATCGAATCTGAAAAAATAAATTTTTTTTATGTAAGCAAATTACTAAAACAAAATTTAACAGTTCACAAATTTAGATAAAACTCGTAGGAGAAAAAAATTTTAAATAATGTATCATATACTTATTAGTTTTGTACATACTTTATATCTAAAGTAAATGAAGCTAACATACTGTTGCAACAATGTAAAAGAAATTAATTCTATCTCATCTGTACTTATCAAACTACAATAATGAAACTATTCTTTACAGTAATGAATCTTAAATTTTGCATTGATTAAATTCAATCTTATTTAATGCCCTTAAAATCATATGTCAATAAATACAATGTATAACTCTGCTTTGAAACAAGCAAATTCTAAGAAAAAAAATCATTTTAAAATTTTGTGCATTCAACTTCTTACGTATGTGATAAGATCAATTTGATCAACAATTTAAAATCCTCTTCATACCCAAACACATCTCCCATAACATTTCTCTCCAATTTTCAAAAAAATCTTCCCTTCTACACCTTCTCAATCAATAAAAAAGAAACCCTGTACTTACAATCTCTCCACTGCATACGCGAATTCCCAACCCTCTCCCCTCCTGACCCCCACCTCTCTTCCTCACAAGAATCCCAACTCGAGCAAAAAACCAACGCACGCTCTCGCCCCCTGCTCGTATACTAAAAAGGCTCTCCTCTTCCTCCTCTCTTACCAACCTGGCAGACCTCGACGAACGACATGCCGCCGCTGGCGTAGCGGCAGAGCCCGTCGAGCAGTCCCAAACTCCTGCTGGGCTGCACTATCGACGACGAGGACGAGGGTGTTGAAGACTCCTGGCTCTGCTCGCTCGTAGCGGCCTTGTCAGCGCTGTTACCGGGCGCCTCCGGAATGCCGCGGCCGCCCACTCTGGAATGCGGCTGCTGCTGGCGCTGCTGCTCTCCCTCTCCTGCAGGCTGCGTCCTCGTCTTCTCATTGTTCGCCTGCTGCTGCTCGCTGGCCATCCTTTCCTCTCTCTCTCTCTCTCTTTCTCCCGCTCGCTCGCGCGATTTCTTGTTGCTCGCGTCGTCGTCAGCGGCGGCGGCTACTTGTGTGGCGCGTGTGGGAACCGCGCGACCTAGTGCTGCTGGCGCTTCGACTGCTCGGTTATGGCTTTTATTTGTATTGCGGACCTGAGCCGGTCGCGATGTTGTCCATTAGAATGAGAAACCGAGGTGTCCTTTTGCTCCGATTTTAGTCGTTGCAAATAACCTAAAAAAAAAAGAATAGTTTTGATTTGAAATATTGAAGTCAGACGATACGACGCCGGGTGGTGTGGTGGGTTTTTAACGATATGCCGAAGGAAGCTGATAATGGACGGTTGTTAATATGCAAACACGACGGGTAACTGTACACGGAACAAATTCAAAAATTTCCCGTCCTGCGAAGTCGCGGACTCTGTTATACATATATACATATACGGTGTCTCTCCGTATAATAAACCGTTAAGCTTTTCTGGCGACCGAGCGGCTTTGAAAAGCTGTCTACCTAGATTATCACACGACTTATCGCTCCGCAGCGATATAACGCGAAAATTCGAATGCTTCCACCCCTCACTCGCAGGAACCACCACCATTTTTGCGCACAAAAGTGGCCCGCCGGTTTTCGTCACTTTTGCAACGTCTGACGGTCGTATCGCACAGTAGATTAAGTACCTAAATACAGACGCACAGCAACAATGAGTATACTACTGTACTTATACATCCGCCAGCTGATCGTCGCCGCTGTTATAAACAATGGAGAGACAACAGCAGTCTGCGACATGTACAATTCGCCCTCCCTCCTTTACCACCCCAATATCACCCCCAAACCACTGTCTATCCTCACACCACCTTGCTACCACTTCATAGGTACCCCCGAAAACTCACCCAAACACTCCGTCACTCGTCACATTTCGCCTGCACCGACAAAACTACACGCCACTTCTTCGGTTCTTCCTCTCAAACCCTCCGCTCTTTCCTTCCTTCCTTCCTGCCTCCCACTTTCTCACTGAAGCCAGACACACATATACACGGCACGGCGCGGATCGATCTCGCCGCTTCGCCGTCCGCGCTGCCTCTACACACAACACACACTCTCGCGCTCTCGCTCCTTCTCTTCCTCTCTCTCGCCGCGCGCACTTTCCCGCGGCCATTTCCGAGAGCGCTCGCTCTCTCGCTCTTTCTCTTTCTCCTCTGCGCCGCGCTCGCTCGCTCGGTCTTTGTCGCCGCGGATCATTCACGTTTGCGCCCCACCACGCGGCGACCGTTTTTCTCTTTCTCTTTTTCGCGGAGAGAAAGAGAGGAGTAGGTAGGGAGAGAGAGAGAGAGAGAGAGAGAGAGAGAAGCGAGCGCGATTTTCCCATGCCCCCCCCCCCCCCCGCACGCGCGCGAGATTGGTATGCGCACTTTTTTTCGGCGTGGTCTTGTATATAGTTTTGTTGGATGCGGAGGCGGCGGTCGTAGTGGTGATGGCGATGATAAGGTAAGCTTTTGGTAATGTTATTGCGGTGTTGTAGTACCTAATGTTTTTAATGTTTTTTTTTTTTTTTTTTTTTATAGAGATGCACATGGCACCAATGCGCCGCGTGTTTTTCGAGAAAGGACCATACGCACGTGTCACGTGGGAGCGGGCTAACCTTACTTTTAGGGCTAGATCGCGCCCTTTTCTTTGTGTTCGAATACGGGCGCGCGCGGATACGTTTTTCCGCAGCGTCGAGAACGTATACCGTTTCTCTCTCCCTGCGGTTCGCCACCGCGATACTTATACATATCGCGCGCGTGAGAAACCGTCCGACTTGTTGCGGAGAAATACGACGTTTATCGCTGTGCGTGTATATTATATACAGTGTACGTAAAAGTTCAGTTACTTCTCAGGTATACGATTCGATTTATTTTATATTTCTTCGCGGGGATGGCGAGGAGAGCAGGTGGTCGGGATTTTCGCACGAGCTACACGAAGAGGTGCGTGCTAGAATGCAACAGGTATATACACGTAGTTTTCGCTTGTCTTTTTTTTGTTGTTACTTTTTAAGGTTGTTTACTGTTTTGTAATATTATTGTAGCTTTCTTTAATCATGTAGCAACGCTGTAGAACTAACTATATGATCTCTGTTTTTCTTTATTTCGCATTTCATCTATACGTATTCTGTGCACTTCTGCACGCTTTACAGTTCACCTTATCAATTTCCATAACTTTAAACAATAATACAATATAAGTATATAAAATTTACAAATATATCAATTGTTTCTCAATAAAATCCTATACCCATTTTAACCCCACCATAAACAACAACGAACAAAACATACCAAAGCCCCCCTCCCGCAGTAAAAAGACCCAATCGACCGTCCCGCGACCGATGCTTCGCGGAATCCTCAATCGAATCGAACGCATTTCTCTCCCTCCCTTTCTTGCAAGAGAAGCGAGTGCAGCGCATGCATGAATCTCGCAGCGAATTCCTGCTCCTTCGCGCACGCGCGCCCAAAAATGCAGCGGCGGCGGCACCCGGCTTTTCGAATGGCCCGGCGTAATAACGCCCGGCGCGCGCAGGTATCCGGCGGCGGCGGCTTATGTAAAAAAGGGGACCCGGCTGGAATGCGGGGAGGGGAGAGTCGTTGTGTTTTAATTTGGTTTTTGCGGGATAAGGGATGTGTAGAGAGTATGATGGATGCGGATTCGGTTTTGTTCGAGGTGAAAATTGTGCGTTGGCTAACTGAGTGTCTGGTCGGGCTGTTTCTACTGATTCGAAATTTTCAGGGGGTTCTTTTAAAATACAGTTATACTCATCTGTCATTATATAATAATTAATGAAACTTTTTTTTATGTAACATTAGTGTGATAAACAGATTGAGAACGATTTGAAACCAAATGAATTTTCAATATCTCATACTCTATAGAAACTAATCGCAGACTCTCATATCTTTCCCCAGCAAAAACCAATCTCCAAAGAGTCATTATATCCCCATCGAGCAAACAACTCGCAGCTTCCCTTATTATCTAACACAGACTAATCTCCACACCTGCAGCAGCAGCAGCACTCCGATCGCACAAACCTATACCCATGAGCCGCAGCCCTAAACACTGCCGCGCGCCAAACAAAACCGAGCGTTTACCTCTTCATAAACCTCCTGGCAAAACATCCTGCGCCCCCCTCACTCTCCCATCATCCTCGGCAACCTCTGCACCATCATCATATAACGACTCCCCTCGTCTCCTTCCAGGATCTCTCCTATTCCCTTCCACTCTCAACATCCTATCGTCCGCTCGAAAGAGAGGAGAGGGAAGCGGGCGGGTAGTACCATTCAGTTCTCGCGAGTTGCCGGCGGCGGCTCGAAGAGAAGGCCAGAAATAGAATCCGCGCGCGCGCGCTGAACTTTTCTTTCTCACGGTATAGGTATATGCGCGGCGAGTAGCGAGCGAGAGATAGAGAGAGGATATCTCGCGCGCGCGGTCGCTCGACTCGCGATCGCCCGATCAGGGCGCGAGGATGGCCGAGGAGGTAGCCTAAGATGCTGATAGAAGAGTCGAAAGTGGTGGTGGTGGAGGCTCGCGGGGCGCATAGAAAGGTAGAATCGGGGTATAGTAGGGCGCTGGGAGAGGGATATATTGATGAGTTTGGTAAACTGCATTGTTACATTCGAGATTGAAATAAGGTTATGGGGTGATGATTGCTATCCTCGACATAGAATTACAGTTGTCATGCATGGACAATATATGAATAGATTTTTTAATATATATAATAATATCGTTCAATCACAGGATAAAGAATGTTTTTGCTCCGTATTCGGATTGAATTCACTATAATTTTAATCAATATTGATTTCTGCATTGACATTGCACACTTTTTTTCTTCAACTATTTTTAAATTCAATAAGTATATTCGTGATATTAGTTTTAGTAAGAATAAAGATTCTTTTTTCACATATAATGTAAAAAATCGTGTTTCAATCCGAACCCGAAGGAAACATCATTGCACTGCAAAAGTGCAAACTGTATCAAATCAACTTCCTATCACTGAGAGAAATGTTGTAGTAAAATTTATTATAAACATAAGAAAAATTACTATATTTTGTAGGAACGGAGGGACAAATCGAGATCATAACAATTTCTGCTATGCAACATTAGTACATTTCGACACGGGTGGGGAAGTCGATTATTTAGCTAGTGTGACTTTTTGCACGAGCGAAGCGAGTGCGAAAAAGTCACACCAGCTAAATAATCGACTAACGCACTAGTTTCGAACGGTATTTTATACCACGAGCGCCGAAAAATCATACCAAAGTTGTGATTTTGAGGTTAGAGTGGTATAAAGTAATTTTTATGAATGACCTTAAATTTCAAAAAATTAAATTTTTTCTCGTTCTTCCTGTTTTCAGAACTATTTTCAGACTCTAATCATACAATATTTAACGTGAAAATAAATTAAAATGAGAAATAAAAATATTTTTTTTTACGAGCGTTGGGATCGAACCTGTAACCGTCACCGCGGCAATCGGACGCGCTAACCACTTTACCCAAATAGGATTCTTGAGTGTAAGATTTTGAAACTTGTACATCTCAAACCATCGATTT
The DNA here is from genome assembly GCA_036365515.1 of Torymus aiolomorphi. Classification (NCBI taxonomy): domain Eukaryota; kingdom Metazoa; phylum Arthropoda; class Insecta; order Hymenoptera; family Torymidae; genus Torymus; species Torymus aiolomorphi. Next base: position 42,231,835 of record CM070873.1, on the reverse strand, counting down.
CAAGAAAATTTCAGATAATATTAAATAATGACAATAAATAACTTTGATAACACAAATAAACTTATCATTAATGTGCATAATATAAAAATAAAATAATTGAAGTAAGGTTTTGAATGTTTTGTAAACTTGAAAGCAAGACAAAGTGAAATTTCAGTAGAAACGTAACCTCAATCAGACACGTGGGCGCCTTGATCTGCGCAGAAAGTACTAATGTTGTAGCAATTTTTACTATGTTGGATAGCAAACTTTCTTATGGCCTGTAGCAATTTTTGAATGTGGCACTTTTTACTATGTTTATAGTAATTTTTAATACGCTACAAAATAAAATTTATACGCTACAAAATAAAATTTAAACGCTACAAAATAAAATTTATATTCTATTCTAATAAAAATTAAAAGCATATATTTTAAATTTTATTATATCACAGTTTTTGCTATGTGTATAGCAATTTTTCTTTTATTTCGTAATACTTTCTAATCAACAACTGTCATAAAAATAACAAGAAATTTTGTAATTATTCATACAATTATAATAAAAACGCAGCATAAAGTGTATTTATCTCACCCTTCCTATACTTTATAGTAATTTTTATTACAGTTATAATAAAATTTACAACATTTTTCTCAGTGTAGGAAACGTCTGTTTATATTATTCAACTATTTATGTTTGAAATGGCATTCTGATAGTTTTTATAATTGTTACAATTACCTTCTTTCCAAAAAATACCTGTTTTCATTTCTATGTAAAAATATTCAACGACAAATCAACCATCGACCAAAGCCCATTAATTACTACCTATCAATTAATCACACACACACATATGACTATCATCACACATTTAACGAAATGCCATTTCACACGGTTTCATTTCCTTAGCAATGATCTCGTTTCTCCTCCCTACATACAAACAACAAAAGCCATCGTCTCCCGCAGCTCTCATTAGTTATATTTTTAACTCTCCCGCATAATCAGAGCACTATCCTCCATAATCATATAACAAACCGGCGCACGCGCGCTTCTACACACGTAACACTACTTATCAACCATACACACAAAACAAGGATAGGTACATCGTTTACGATTCATTACCTCGCGCACGTGCACTTGCGAGAACCAGTTTACCTCTCTCCCTCACAACACACCCACACACACACACACACACACACACACACACACACACACACACACACACACACACACACACACACACACACACACACACACACACACACACACACACACACACACACACACACACACACACACACACACACACACACACACACACACACACACACACACACACACACACACACGAATGGAAAACCAAAATCGCACAAACTACAAAAAAAAGAGCAACGAGGAAAATCCGTCGGAAACTCATAATCATTTCATGTTCCCCGTCTGATCCATCAACAACGCGACAATTTCCTGCCCAAAAATAGCCTGCACGCATGCTGTATACAGAGCCGCTTACATGGCGCGTCACGCGACACAGAGCCACCGCCGCGCTCTTTACCTTATACTTGCGGATTCTCTCTGTCGCGGAAAAGAGAGAGCAAGAATCTCCTGCGCTCTCATGTCGCTCTGCTCCGCGGCTCTCTCGCGGGCTCATTTTTTCCCACAGTCCCAGGCGCGAGAGACTGACCTTTTTTTCTCCTCGCTCTCTCTGTCTCTCCCCGCCGAAGACGGAAAAGGTTCGCAGGCGCGCACTGCTCGTATTGCGTCACTGATGCCCGCGCGCCGCACGGCAAGGCGGTTTAAGGGAGAGAGGAGTTGCGTATATGGCGTTTAATCGATTGTGTGCGAGAGAGAGAGAGAGAGAGGGAGGGAAGGTATAACGGGGGTTCGGACATTCCTGGGCGCTTTAAAAGGGCAGGCGTAGAGGTTATGGCATGGGGTTTTGCAATTGCCGGCGCGATGGCGATTGAAAAGTGTGTGTGTGTTCTGTCGTGGGAATGGGTTCGGGGAGCGTAGAATGGTGAATATCTTTATGTTTATGTAATACTGATGATAACTATAAGGCAGGGTTATGAAATAGTGGGGGTTAATGCCTGTGGGTGGGGGAGATAAATCTAGATGCTAATATATACAGAATTCTTATCCCTTAAAATATTAAGAATGGAGCATGCATATGGCCCACTACTCTCTAAAGTTGAATTAGTGAAAATTGCTCCACCATTTCAATTAGTAGAAAAACTTCTAATTTATTAGTGAATATTCACTATTTCATTTAGTAGTTTATTAAAACTACTATTTTGATTAGTAGTTTTTACTAATTTAATTACCATACTTTACAGTAAATTTTACAGTACTTATAGTAAATTTTTCTATCTTTCTAGCAAAATTTCTTATAAAATATGATAATCTTTTGAGTTTTTACAGTTTGTGGTGGCTTTTCCAGAAAGTATAGTAATTTTAACAAAATTATTCATAACTTTTACTAAACTTTTTTCTGAGTGTATAGTATGTATTTCCTATAATTGTGTCAATATGAAGTTAATTTATGCTGTAATTATATTTCTGTATTTTCGCATTCTGTTAATCGCGTTTTCTAGTTTCAACATTCTAGTTCAGTGTATTTCTGCCAATAAGTCGTATGCACTGAAAAAAAAATCTTGTGCGCACGGCAATACCAACGTTGGGATACGGAGTATTTTACTGAGAGGAATTCGTACTATTTCCACCGCAATATGTATTCCTCTACAACCAAAATCGGATATTCGCGCTATATCCCAAATCAGTATAGCTGTGAGAGCAATACCGATACTTGAGTCAACTAAACGTTTGTTCCCATACAGAAACGGCCGCGCACAGCACGCGGGAAGACGCGACAAGTGCGCGCGGATTATTTCCACTTCGTCTTTTCTACGACTGCTACAAAAATTATGGATATCTGGTTGAAAAAAAGTGGTCTAGGTGTTCAGAGTGGCCGATGACGGAGTCTAGGTGGTGCGCTCCGAAGCTTTTAACCTCTACGTGTCGAAACGCATCCAATGCTTAGTCTAGGTGTTTAAGATAGCCGATGACGAAGTTTATAGTTTTTGCCCGCCGTAGGTTTTTGCCTCGAGGTATTGGAACTCGCCGAATGCGTGATCTAGATGTTCGGGCTGATGACGGAGTCTAGGTGGATCTCGCCGTAGTTTTTTTTTTGCATCGAGATGTCGGAATGCATTCCATGCGTTGTCTAGGTTGTCGGGGTAGTCGATGACGGTGTCTAGGTGATGCGCTCCGTAGTTTTCATCGACCACCACGTTTTCGATGCGTTTCAACACCTACAGGCAAAAAAACTACGGAGCGCATTACCTAGACATCGTTATCGGCTACCCCGATCACCTGGACCACGTATTAGATGCGTCCTGATATCTAAACACAAAAAACTACGAAGGGCATCACCTAGACTCCATCATTGTCCACTCCAAAGACCTAGACTACGCATTCGATGGGTTCCAACACCTAGAGGCAAAAAACTACGCCGCGCACCATCCTGACATCGTCATCGGCGACCCCAAAGATCTAGACCGTGCATTCGATGCTTATAATTATCGATAGTTCTTACCCACAACCTACATCTTTGACGTTTGCGCATATAAAATTTCAGGTTATATATATTGCGCTCAAAAACAACTTAGTATTGTCGTCACAGCAATACTAAATCTTTTGAGAGCAAAACCGAACTAACAAAACCAGTTTAGTTGTCACAACTATACGGTATCGGTATGAGCCTAACAGCTATACTTTTATTACTGTCAGACCAAAAATATTGTCAGATTTCATATACTTTTTTTTCAGTGTGTGGTCCATTTTTTATATTCTAAAGAATAATGATCCATTACATCGGCTTTTCGATATCCTCATTCCAACCAATCCCACTCACTATCATCACCTTCAAATGGATACATGACTCTCTTAAGGTGGTCATACTATGGTGTGGTTTTTTTCTTAATGTTCAACAAAATATTTACAGCACTCATAGCAAATATATAGGTAAATCACTAAAAAAAATACACCTTTTTATATATTTTAGCTCTTTTAAGAAAACGTAGATCATCGAACGGCTAAAATTTGATGACCGAATCCTTTTTTCATAACACCCCAGCGCTTGATACTTCGATCCTTGCATTCGGTTCCATAAGATGCACTTTCGGGAGACAATAACCACATCGATAATGACTCAGCTAATACTATTGCAGAAATTATCCTCCGCTACATCCCTTCTTAAACTTCGAATCATAAAGTTCTACTATTATTTAAAATAGATATTTTATGAAGTGTAAAGCCACAATTTATTTTGGATTGGTACATAATTATGAAATACAAGCAATGTTCGTTTTTAGCCATAAAGTTTAACTGAAAAATAGCTAGCTTCTGGTTAACATTTCTACCAGGGTGGTAGCGTACACATCTATCTAAAAACTCTATCAGAAAAAGCGATTTTTAACATACAACTTATTTTCTAATTAATTGTATTTTTCTGAATAACCAGCTATTAATTTGTTATTGTTAACGAAAGTGTAATTTTTCATTCTATATTAATCCGTTTCCGCCGAAAACGCCACTCGCGGTACATCGGTCTTTGGAAGCTCATAACTAATGCTATAGGCGTCAAAAAAATTGAGTGGGACATGTTTTTAAAGTTTAAGACATGCCCTTTCCCATGGTCAACTTAAAATTGCTCCAAAATATTATTAATTATGAAAAAATGCCGTTTAAACAAAAAAAAGCATGATTTTTCCGCTCTCTTTTTTTTTTAATTGAGTTTCAAAGGCTTTCCCGTCGGCAATCGACCTGGGACCTTTTTAACCGGTGGAATAAATGTCTGAACTTTAAGAATCCATGGTTCAAAGATCGATTTTTTGCCTTAGTTTTTTGCAAATACATTCATGATTTTTTTACTCGAAAACTATGAACTTATGGAGAAAGTGCCAAGAGCGAAAAAGTTCTTAAAATTACTCAAAGAATGCATCTAAATTTTTTCAATGGCTTTCGAGAAAATTTTTTAATTTTGCAAATGGCAAATTTTTGCAAAATCGAAAAATTGCTTAAACCGCTTCCAAAAAATTCTCATGTATTCTTTGGCTAATTTTAAAAACATTTTCTATGTGCATTTATGTGCATTCTTTGAGTAATTTTAAGAACTTTTTCACTCTTGGCACTTTCTCTATAAGTTCATAGTTTTAGTTTTCCAGTAAAAAAATCATGAATGTATTTGCAAAAATTTTGCGGTTCAGGCGCCATTTTGAAAATACTAAGGCAAAAAATCGATCTTTGAACCGTGGATTCTTAAAGTTCAGACATTTATTCCACCGGTTAAAAAGGTTCCAGGTCGATTGCCGACGGGAAAGCCTTTGAAAACTCAATTAAAAAAAAGGGGGAGCGGAAAAATTGTGCTTTTTTGTTTATATTTTGAAGCAATTTTGAGTTCACCATAGGAGAGGGCATATCTTAAACTTTAAAAATATGTCCCCCTCAATTTTTTTTTTGACGCCTATAGCATTAGTTATGAGCTCCCAAAGACCGATGTACTGCGAGTGGCATTTTCGGCGGAAACGGATTAATTTATATGAGAATGGGAAACACGGAAACCGCGCGTGTTCCCCTAAGATGGGTCTGAAGTTTGCATCGTTATAATGCAACGAAATAATTTCTTACAATTAAGCAAAACATGAAGCAAAATAAATTTTTTTTTATTTTGTTACACTCCAACGTTGCAAACTTCAGACCCATCCCCTAAGTACGTATATAGTTTTTACCCTTTTAGACCTCAACAATTAAATTGATTTTTATATTGATCATTTGATATTATCTCGTAATACTTGAAAAAAAACCTTAAATTGCATATTGCTTTATTACAAGAACGTTTTGTTTTTATGTATTTCTATATTACAGTTTCACAATCACCACACAATTGCCAATTTCTGCCGTAAAAAAGCCGCTACTGAGCTCTAATAATAAAGGTACAGCCTTTCACATTTAGAATTATACTTCACGCAAAAAGAGACCTCATCACACGGCCATCCGTTTTTGCGCGAACCCAATCCATTTGCATGCTTTCACGCTACTGCATTTAAAATTTCTTCTCCCAGATCTTTAAACATCCCTATACCATCTTGTGGGCAAAGCGCAGGTGCAACTACTACATAATCATTACGGGGCAAAAACTGCCTTCGAACTGAGCATTGTGTTTTATCGGCGTCGCGGAGCGCCGGCTCGGTGAGAATCTAACTGCACATTCGCCCGAAGTAGCTCATTGTCAGCGAAACTGGGTCCGTGTACCGCTAGATTATATATTTGTGTCGGAAAAATTTTTATTAACCATTGATAGAAATACTATGAAACGTCATTTATTAGGTAACGCAATGTGTAAAAATATGTTACACATGATTTTGCTAATATTTAAAGGATTTAAAAAAGTTTGTTCAAATTGCATTAATTAGCTTAGTTTATTGTAATACCAGTTTGCCCGGCAACGCACGAGAACCGGTAGAGTTTAAGTGGAGCTCAGCGGAGCTTATAATGGAGGATAAAGCTGAATAATGGTCTGTATCAAATCTTAATCGACGTATCCGCCGCAGTGATTCATAAGCTCAATGTCTTAAAAGATTTTATGCGTTTCATGTCTTCTCCCATCGTATATAATATAGCGCGCGCTCCGATTATTAAATCTTCCTTTGAGAAATGACCTTGTGGTTTGAATTGATGCACTTATCGATGCGTGTACAGTGAACCTTTTAAATTAAATAATTAAATGGATTGCGTTTCTTTTTCTTTTTTTTTCATGTACTTATGTTGCACTGTTCCTGTGAAATTCGTTGCAATAAAGTCGAAATAAGCAAACCGAATATCAAAATTCTTCGAGTTAAGATAAAAACCATATATTTCACCAAATGTCTCACCATTTTAGCCCCCGACAATTTTTTAATCGTCCATGAAATTATCGTAATGATCACTGATGGAAAGAATCATTTGCCCCAAAATCGCCGGCTTAACTGTTAATGATTGTGAATTTGAATCGAGTATTCGACTACAGCAGCACCATTTCTGAACTATGTTAAGGAATGGTTCGTTAAGGATAAATACATATTACTTAACAATCAGTGTTCACCTCATAAAAATTAATTGAGTATTAGCAGTATTATTTCATAAATGAAGCGTTCTTTTTTATCATGACAATATACACTTTTAAGATTTTCAACAGGTGTTTGAAATTTCGAATGTTCGTAGTGAACGAAAGATTTTTGCCATTTTCAAATTTCGCCGAATTTGGCTACTTAATAATTTAAAATCGGATAATAACTATTTCTTCACTTCTCACTCTTGCAGTTACCAGTAAACCACACTCCGGGGAATTCTAACCAGAATTAGAAACTTTAAGTTAATATTTCGTTCATTATGAACGTTCGGAATTTCAAACACGTTTTTCAACGATATCCAAACCATTTCTCTATTTCACGACACATCAAACATATCAATCCAACAACTTAAAACCATCTTTCCTACCACAATCATCATCTCACTATCACACACACATCTCCGCAATAACATCACACTCACAGCCTCGCTAAAAAAATGTTATATCAAACCTTCACCAACCAGACACACGCCTCAGCACGCAACCCTCTTTCCCACACTTATAAACCCATAATACTTATTCACACTTATACCCATCCAAAACTTATTTCACCTCTCCGGCCACTCACATCCCAGCCATTACCCCTCGCCATCACGACCGCTGCCCCCGTACAAGGAACCGCCGACGTCGGCTCAGCTCATCGCCCGTTTAAAAGGCTCTCCGGGAGTATAGCAACAGTGCAGCTCCACCGCTGTTGCTGCCCGAGCGCGCACGCAGTGAAAGTCGTCGTTCCCGCGGCCCGAGAAGTTCTGGGTCACTGACATCTCTCGCGCACACGGCGAGAGGCTGCGGAACTGCCACAGCGCTCTGTGAAGGTATACATTGTTGTGAGAGAGGTGTTTTGAGGATTGGAGATTGGGTTGTGGGTGGTAAAACGCGTGGGTGAGGTGAGGTGATGGATGGGTTCGGAGAGGAGGGGTATATAGGTTTGGTGTGGGTTGACAATGACGCGAAGTTTGTTGAACTGAGCCAAGAGTTTTGGCTGTTATCTTATTTTTGGCTTTGTTAAATCAAATGGAGTTTTGTTTTATTAATATCTTAGAATATCCACCTTTAATTCTGATTCGGAATCTTTTAAGGATTTAATGTAGTCCATTATATACGACTCAGAACGCAATATCTCTTCAAAACTGTATTTATATACAATCAAGCGGTCAATTCAATCCCGCAACTCTCGCCCGATAAATTCCCATTTATCCCAACCCTAACAACGACCGCACCGCAGTCAATACTTTTTTTCCCTGCTCAATCATACATAGATACATAATACACATATACCTACCGCTCTCAGAAAATAGTGTCTGTCATTACATGTTCGAATTTTTGCAAAAATGCCAGCTAATGATATAATAAATCTATGTAAACTATTTTTTGTAAGCTGAAATGGGCCTCACCGGCCCCAATTGCTTAATAAATAAAAAAAAAAAACCTACCGATCTATCTATATCTATATACATGTGCACCGCGCGTTTCCGCGCTTGATCGTTCGATCGCTATAGCAATTCGTGGAACTGAAATTCGAGCGGATAAATGCAATGCGCGCACGCGGCACGTAGGCGGAAGGGTGTAGAGCAGAGAGCGTATCGTATATATACTGAAAGTCCGCGTGCGACAATGTCGGTGCGCGCGCGCACACGAGTCGTGACGAGGGTATATGGGGTATATGGCAGAGTTTATCGTTTTGTTTCTTGCTGCCGATTCCAAGTGTTGCTTTGTAGACTAGATTGAGATTTAGAGTTATTATAAAGGGTGTTAAAAGGATATTTGTATGTTTCAACTGTTGTTGCAAGTAGTTTTGCAGCTGTCAAGGTGGTGTAGTACTCATGTACTCTGTTTTACCGACAGAACACGGTAAATTGTATATTATCAAAGTAAATATATCGAATTTTGTCTTATAAGGAGATAGTTGCCCGGCACAATGTAATAACCTACTATCCTACGCAGATTTGACCCCAAAAATCAACGACACCCTAAAAAATTATTCGAAAGAAATTTCGGTTATTTTTGTTCGAAAAATTTTGTAGGGTGCCGTTGGTATTTGGGCTCAAAAATGCGTAGGATGGTAGATTATTACATTGCACAGGGCAGCTTTCTCCTTACAAGACGAAATTCGATATATTTATTTTGATAATATAGAATTTACCGTGTTCTGTCGGTAAAACAGAGTACATGAGCACTACACCCCCTTAAAGATAGGGAATAGAGGGAAGAGTTTCCACATTGATAGCTTCGAATAGTCAACAGGTGCCCGACCAGAACCGAGCCTTTCTCCACTGATTTTCTTATAATTTTCCTAACGAAATTAAGCACAAATAGAATGTTTCCCCTTAGAGTGGCCTTAACTTAGTCGCTAAAGTATCAAATTACTGATCAGAAAAAATCTCTGGTTCTAGCCTACAGTTTCTGGCAGACTGACACGAGGACGCCGCACTGTTTATTCGCAAGTGATGTCTTCACTTGGAACATCTAAGTTCAGACAACTCGAATTAGTCCTTTAGAATTCACTTATTCGTAGCTCCCAAATCCAACCATTCACCACTGTAAAAACCAAAGTATTTATATATACCCATAAAATTAATACCCACTCTCCGACAAAAATCCATCGCTTATTTACGCTCGTTAAAACACTATAACAACCCAACATTCCTTATATACCTTTGATACAAAACAAAACTATCTCGCCGCTATATACCTACAACCATGCACATACATTCGCATCCACATTAAACGCCGGTATTCTCGGAAATCAGCTCGGCCGCGCGCATGCGAGATGCGCGCTTTGCGCACTTTATGCCGCCCGGGGAAGGAAGGCCTCGAGGCGCGGGGCAATAATCGAGAGGAGGCTTGGGCGCGTGTATGTGTATCCCATATATACCGGCTAATCCCTGCGCATATGCGATGGAAACGGCCAATGCGGATGATCTTGGGGGCGAGGCATAAATTGTGCGAATGACGGGGTGGTTCCTTTTCGGTTGAGTTATATTTGTGGCGTTTGTGATGAGATGTGACTTGCTGTGAAATTGTTAGTAGTAGTGACTAGCGCTATACGTATCTTACGTTATATCTGCATTGTACCTCCAAATGGTAACAAAAACAATCCTATTTCACGGGAAATTTGAAATAGTATTTGACTTGTAGTAGGAAAATGAAGAAATACAGTAATTTTATTAAAAAACATTCTTAACATCAGCGATTGCTCTTAGAATCAGTTCTCTCAACATTATCCTCACGATATGGCAGCCACTTCATTATTTTCATATACAGATACACTAAAACTGTTTCTTACGCAAACATATATCAACCACCAATAGAAAATCTCCTATACCCTATCTATACCACATCCTCCTCATCCTCACTTCTGTCTCTCTCTCTCTCTCTCTCTCTCTCTCTCTCTCTCTCTCTCTCTCTCTCTCTCTCTCTCTCTCTCTCGTACACACACATACCTCACCCAACAATTCCTCTCACCCTCCTCGCAAAAAAACCGCCGGCATCGTCGGAGCCTCAGTGCCCAGCACCTCGCTTTATCACCGCGGCATTATCTCCCCGTGCTTTTCATCTCTCTCCTCCCTCCCAACATACACGCACACAATCACGCGAGCGAGCGCAACCTTCAAAGGCCGCTGAATGCGCGCCGATGAATGAAGCGGAGAGAGAGAGAGAGAGAGAGAGCTCTCCGCGCGACCGGATGTGCGACGCGCTCTCGCGAGGTATGCGCGCCGGCCGGTCGCCGCTCGCTCGCTTGGTTACAGGCTGCGACGCTGTTGCAGCTCCGTCTAGTGAACCAGTTCTCGGTTCTTTTAGGGGGAGAGGAGATGATTATGAGGGAGGTATTGTTTTGTATAGGTGGAGGTAGGTGTGCAAGGAGAGAGAGATGAGGAGGTGAAGGAACAAGAATCGGATTGGTATAGGTGTTGGTGTTTTCTGTGTTATAGGTTGGTTCGTTTTGTTTGGATTACTTTAGGGTTGGTGGAATGAATGGAATTCTAAAAATACGCGCAGTTCTAGGCTTTAAAACCGGTTTCAGGACTTTTCTTTTCAGACTGTCCGGCTATGAGTCACGTAAATGTTATCTGAATAAATGCCTATCGCGTGGTTTTTTTTCGTGTGGATAATTGCGTACCTATATAATTCTTGCATCTATAAATACATTTCGAAAGTGAGGTCTTAATTGACTTTATTGCAGATTCCAATTTTGAAAATTTAATTATCCTTAGTCCTTAACATATCGGCGTCTGTCTTCCAGTGGAAATAGGTATCTAGTAAAAGATTTACCAAAAAATTTGTATTGTTCCATTTTTCTGTAGACTCAGAAAACGATCTTCCTGTATTAACGAGAATCTGCCTATCGGAAGAGGAATTCCGCTAAAAATAGGGCCAAGAGGATATCTTCCTATAGAAGTAGGAATTATCTTGCAACAGGAAGTCAAGCTTCCTGTAGCCGGATGATGATTTTTCGCGCAGGAGGAATCCTTTTTTGTCGCACGAAGATTTTCTGGGGAGGAATTTCATTTCAAGACAGGAGCATCGTTTTTCTGAGTGTAGCTCACTAACATTGTTAACTTTTTTTTTCCACATATCGCATTTCACTCCAACGTATTTTCATTACAAAGTAACATCGCCGATCCCCTCTTATCATGAAATCGCTGCCACCCATCCACTTAAAAAAAAAAAAAAAAAATTCAATCACAAAAAAATAAATCCACTCGACTACTCCCCCCTCATCGCCCTCCCACCCAAGAATACCGCCTCTCTCCTCTCCCTCTCCCCTCCTTCTTTAAAAACAAACGAATAAGAGTCGAACCCACTCGCGCAAGCCAGTTAGCAGCAGCAGCTCTCTCTCTCTCTCCCGCTGAGAACCTCTACACACCGCCAGCACATGCAGCACTCGCAGGAAAGAGAAAGGCCGCCGCCGCTGCTGCGCTTTTATGAATGAACGGCGGCGGCGGCGGCGGCGCGAAAAATTCGCATTCCCCGGGAGTTTCTCCGCTCGCTCGCTCGGATAAAATTCCTCGCGGTCACGATTACGCGCCGCGCCGCCATTCATAAACGCGTGAGAGGGAGAGACAGAGGAAAATTCTCTCTCTCTCTCGAGTGGTGGGAGCAAGCGTGGCATTCGGATCTTTCTTTCTTTTTGGCTTGCATGCATGCGAGAGTTTGAAGTGTGTCTGGTCGGCCGGTTTCGCGCGAGCGCGTTATGTGAAATCGCGCGCGGTGAGTCATGCGCTTTACTGCATGAGAGATAAGTACGGTGGTGGTAGAGATGCTGGGCGTCTAGAAGATGTCGCGTTCGTTCATTCATGCGTTGTTCGTTGTCTCCAGACGAATTTTGTTCACGTGCGTGTTGGTTTCTTTTGTAGACAAACTGTTTCGAAAATTTATGCATTTTACGAGATCTTCGTACAAATTCTAAGAAAAAAAGGTCCTTTACCACACTGAGAAAAAATGATGTATTAAAAATTACTATAATATATAGGAACGTGGGGACAAATTTCAAATACTAAAATTGTTACTATATTTTATAGTAAAAATTGATATATACATAATAAAAATTGCTATGTACATAGTAATTTTTACTATAAAATATAGTAACAATTTTGGTATTTGAGATTTGTCCCGACATTCCTATATATTATAGTAATTTTTAACATATCAAAGTATATAGGGCACGGGCTCACTCCTTGACTGTTACTTGCCTTCGGAGCGCTCCCGCGCTCCTTGATACATCATTTTTCTCAGTGCATTTTACAATATGACAAGTACTTTTTTAAGAATCGATGTATCAAAATTTTTTGTTTTTAATAGGAATTGTACATCTATAGATATTATCTTATAAACATAGGTATACATTTTCTATTCAGAACAAACAATTTTGACACACCAGTTATTAAAATATGGTACTTGTCATGTCGAAAAATGGTAAAGGAACTTTTTTTCTTAGGCTTTCGCGCTCATACGAAGATCTTGTGCAATGCATACATTTTCGAAACAGTTTGTATAGTGGCTCTTGAGGTTTCTTTTTGTCGGCAGGATATATCGCGTTGTTTGCGATTGTCATCGGGTCTGTCAATTAGCCGCGTTTAGATCTCTAAGGACGAGTCTATTTTTGTACGCGAATCAAAGGCAACTTTTTAATTAGCCAGTGAGCGTGCGACCTCAGAGTTATAATTGCGCGGCGCACTGAAAACAGTACACGAATTTCACAAAAAAAGAGCGCGCTAATTGAACTTTACGAGCAGACCACGGCGGCCCTCGTTACTGAACGTTGATGAACAAGCGGAAGAGGTAGAAGGTGGCACGCGCTAAAAAGGATTCGCCTGTCGCGAGCCTCTAAACTGACAAGTCACACGCACGTTTGTTGTACACATTGCAATTGTTCGTTTTTCTGAATCCTGAGAAAAATCATTTCGCAGCGCCGCGGGAATGTATAATTTTCGCTGGAATAAGCGGAAGACTTGCATTTTATCTTTGCAGTTATTATTTCGAATTCCAATGTGCATATGTAGATTATAAGAAATTTTGTAAAATATGTATATACACACATACACACGTGCAAATATTTAATTTACAGTATTATTTCCCGATTTCGAAAAGGAAATCCTTGAAAAGTTCAATGAAATGTGTCCCCTCCATCCTTGTTAGCGATTTCTACAGCTGATTTCAATTGCGCTGCAAGGAAGCGTCTACCTCTCTCTCTTTCGGTGGTGCTTGCGATAAAGAGGAGACCTTTAAGGCCCACAGCCTCCGGTAGATGGCAGCACCAGGCGGAGATATATATCCTCGACCGTTCGTCCTTATCATTGAGCCGAGTTGTAAAGCTGCAAATAGCCATTCTTGAATTACCATTAATCACAATCATACAATATTTCATCAATGCAACTTGCATTGTCAAACTAATCCACATTTTATCCTCGACTTACCATAAAGATCCTCCAACAATATAAAACAATCCCACTTACATACATTATTCTCAAACCCACCCAACATTTCCAACTCACACTTCACATAAAAAAGAAAAGACCAAATCACCCACCACACCGTACATATACCCCACAGCCCCTCGAGCCTTATATCGCCATAATCACACATACACACCCACGCTATATACCAGCATGTCCGGCTGTAATATGCATATGTAACATCTTGGAGAGCCCGCGAGGCGCCTATCTCTCGCGCGGCCGCGTGTATACTTACTACGGCCAGAGGGAGAGATTATGAACGCTCTCGGCGCAGTAGCGGCAGCAGCCGGACACGAGCAAATTGCCGATGCGCTGAGTCACATCAGTGCGCACGTACGTACGTACGTACGAGCGTATGTGCAAACGACACCCAAGTGGGTCGTTATTGCGCGAGAGCTAGCCATGCAGCGAGCCAGAGAGGTTTCGAGGCTCTTGGATGCGATGGTGTGTATATGTGTGTGTGTGTGTGGAGTGTAAGAGAGTTTACTGTTGGGGTGGGTGCGAGGGGATCGGTGGAGGGTAATTTAACGGTGAATTGGGTGCTGGATAGGGCTGAGGTTATTTGGTGGAGCTTTTTTAATAGTTTAAATTGGGAAGGGAGTTCTTTTGATTGATTGGGAAATGTCTAAAGTTTATAAAGACGGCGATGTTAATTGCACATATTTTGAGCCATTATTATTTTATTTCGTAAAGTAAGGTAGCGTTTCAAATTTTTTTTTTCTTTTTAATAAGAATGCCTTAATCTCAGGTATAATTTGCAATAGGCCTGGACTTACTCCAATCAACAATCTTGTTGAGTTATAAACTACTATAATTCATATAAAGGTTGTCGTTCTTGAACGCGAAAATTCAACTTTATATACGTAAGTCACGAGACGTAATTTTCTTGACAAATAAGGCACTCGAGGAAACGTAAATTTATAATTTAAATTAGTCGCTCCCCTGCTGGAAATCGTCCATTTTTCTCCCATTTGTGAAACGATTTTTCGAACATTTTCTAGCCATTTTATGGCGAATTGACCGAAATTGCCATAAAATAGCTAGAAAATGTTCGAAAAATCGTTTCACAAATCGGAGAAAAATGTACAGTTTCCAGCAGGATCTCTCCATTCAAGATATCCCAGTACGTGTTCTAGATACAATAAGAACTTCGCTATCAAACTCCATTACATCTACCCTGCGGTAGAAATCGTCCATTTTTCTCCGATTTGTAAAACGATTTTTCTCCCATTTTCTAGCCATTTTCTAGCGATTTCGGTCAACTGGAAAATGGGAGAAAAATCGTTTCACAAATGGGCGAGAAATCGACGATTTCCAGCAAGGTATATACAGAAATTTCACTCCAACCTCACCGAAAATCAAAATTATTAAACCACATCGTTCCTCATTGAGCATATCCATCTCTCGGCCTCAACGAGCCGCACTAGACTATATACGAAACGTTACGTGCGTCCTCTCTCAAGGATCCCTTTTGTTGGCGCTAGATGGATGCGCTTCCCGTCCCCGCTCGTGCGGTAGATTGTTTATCCTCCCGACTCGCACGCGCGCGCTCGGGATGACTAATGCAATTGGAGACAGACATGTACAGTAGTGGAAAGGGCCTTAAACCGCCAATTTTGGCCAATTTTTGGCAATTATGTAATAACTCGTGCGTTTCAGAGAGCGCGTATTAAATTCATTCTTACCCCGCGCGTGATTAACATTATGGCGCTGTTTGCGAGCGTATTACACACGTGTCAGTGAAGTTTGAAAGAATGATTTTAATCGTGCGTGTGCGTGTATGTATGTGAAGTTTAATTTAATTTGTGGGTGATTTGAAGGGAAACGGTGGTTTTAAATGTTGGAAAGTTTGGAACTGACAAGGAGTGTATCTCAGATCCGGGTCTTGGATCCTCACCAGCTCGCAGGATCTTTCTTCTTTTACCTAAAAATGCCTGTGCGATACTAGATCCTAACGCTTTGAGGATTCTGAGATACAAGTCCTGGAATTATTTAAAAATTGAATGGTATTTTCCACTAAAATTACAGTTTTGGCGGGTGAACCTTCTTCTAATACCTATAAGCAAGCATACAGACATGATTATTTGCTTGATTATGGTATCACATGGTAAAATGTATAAAAATCTCTAATGAAAGTATCCTTAATTATTTTACATTACCTTATTTGATGACGTAAAAGCCTTTAAATTGTTTATTTGGCGATAAAACCTTGCATTTATACCTGTAAATAAACATTCAGACATTATTATCACTTAAGTTATGGTTTTATATGGTAAAATATATTATAATTTTTCACAAAAATACTATTGTTAAATTTACATTACCTTGTTTGAAGTGATACAATGCCTTCTTTCCCAATATTTCTTATTTAAATTGCAATATAAGCAGTTGTCGCCTTGGAGGCCTTGGTCGCCTTGAAGGCATTGTATGACTTCAAACAAGGTAATGTAAATTTAACAATAATAGTTTTGTGAAAAATTATATTATATTTTACCATATAAAACCATAACTTCAGTGATAATAATATCTGAATGCTTATTTACATGTATAAATAAAAAGTTTTATCGCCAAATAAGCAATTTAAGGACTTTTACGTCATCAAATAAGGTAATGTAAAACAATTAAGGATACTTTCATTAGAGATTTTTATACATTTTACCATGTGATACCATAATCAAGCTAGTAATCATGTCTGTATGCTTGTTTCTAGGTATTAGAGGAAGGTTCATCCGTCAAAACTGTAATTTTAGTGGAAAATACCATTCTCGTACACAACATCCTCGTACGATATTCAATCACTCGCCAATAATCAATCTATATAATCAATAACCGATTCACCTCCGGTCAAGAAAACAACCGTTTCTTCCAGCATCCACCCACCTATACCAACAACAGCGAAAACACCGCACAAAGCGCTCTCGCTCGCGGCCGCGGTTCATTCAACCCTATACCGCGCGCCGCCGTCCACGCGCGCTCCGCATACACACACATGGATAGACTTCAACGTGGACCACCTATACTCACCGCGGGCATCGGTCAATTTCCGCGCGCCCATTGTGATCCGATTGTGTCGCAGAGGCGTGGGAATATAGCTCGCGCGCAAGAAATGTACATACGCACGACGCAGAGGAGGAGGAGGAGAGCCCATTGATGCGCTAGCGCGCGCGAGAGATGTGCGGAGAAGAGGCTTGTGTAGTCAATAGGATGATTGCTGCTGCTGTATGTGCCCCCCCCCCCCTCTCCTCTTAGCTACTGCTGCTGCCGGCCCTAAAGTGGATAAAGTCTTTTATGGTATGCGTAATTTAAAGTGGCCGGGCCGCGAGCGACGAGGAGGTATATAGAGGAGGGGGGAGGGAGGGATAGATTTGATTAGAGGTCTTGTTCCTATACAGTACTGACTTCGCTATACTTCGCTCCCCCCGTGTACGCGGGCGTGCGGCTGCTGTGTAGGTGGGTTTTTGAGGTGTAGGTATGGGACGAGGGGATGTGGAGAAAAGCTGCATTGAGTTTTTGGATGGTACGTGTGTTGGGGATTTGAATCGGTTGACTTGCTGTAATTATATCGTTTGAGGCACGAAGATTTTTAATTAATCGGGAGACACTGATCTGTAGTGATGTGGGTATTGGTATGTTGAAGACAGTCCAAATAATGTGTTTTGTCCCTGGTAGAAATTCATCTGTATTAAATGACCAAGAAGTTAGAAAATAGCTAGTAAAACTGGCTAATTAATCGCTATGATGAAACGATTTTTCGACCATTATTTACCTATTTCTTAGATTGACGTAATAACAAAATATTCGTATTTGATTTACCTACTAATTTTATCTTTGGTGAAAAGGCTTTAAAGTGCATTGGATAGCTTACTAAAATATAAATAAGTAACATTAACTAATAAATCATTTGTTGTACTCATTCTACGAATAATTCAGCAAAACTTTTATTTCTCCATATGATTCTGTCTAATCTCACTCCTTGTCATAACTGCAAGCCTTCTGCTAGCCATTTCCAGACAAAAGAAACTGATCAGTTTTAATACCTTTAAAATACTCAAGAAAAAGCTTGTGCTTGCCTTCGAAAAACTTAATCTATTTTTCAATCTATTAAATGGCCAAATAATAGAGAAAAAGCGTTTCATCGAGAGCTAGAAACTGGACAAGAGAAATTCCCATTTTACAGCAAGTTTCTGATATAAATGGTCAGTTATTAGTTACAAAATGTTTTGGATTCCCACCTGGGGTGTAACTATTATAGTTCAAAACTGACTTATTTTACATTAGCGTACCATGCAGTTATGGATACTCTTGTCGTTGATAAATCTTTATTACACACGAAGATACGTTTATAATTCATAAGAATAAATTTCATTTTCAAGGGTGTATTTTTGAAAACATATTTTTGCGTCTATTGTGAAAAATTCAAATATTGAATTATAAAAAGAAAAAAAATTTTGAGGGAGTAATGTGTAATATTAAAATTTAAAAGAAAAATTATATACGTGAAGAATGTTTATAAAAAGGCAAAAATGTAAAAATCGGCGAAAAATTCTGCGAATCCCATGCAAAATATTGTAATAATATAACTCATAATAATCTTTAAAAATTTTTAATAGTTTTTTATAATAATTATATAGTTATATAGTGATATTATATAGTGATTATAGGTGGAATATATTTTATATTGTGATGTATAGTTATACGAAATATCCATCTGTGATTTAGGGAATGTATTAATTATAGCGCATAAGGAATAAATTACAAAGTATGTTAATAGAAAGGAGTGAATACAGTAATTAAGTCTATTATATGTAAATCAACTCCATTTCTGGGCCAAAAAGCTGAAATAAAGATTATATATATATATATATGTGTGTGTGTGTGTGTGTGTGTGTGTGTGTGTGTGCGTGCGTGCGTGCGTGCGTGCGTGCGTGCGTGCGTGTACGTGTGTGTGTGTGTGTGTGTGTGTGTGTGTGTGTGTGTGTGTGTGTGTGTGTGTGTGTGTGTGTGTGTGTGTGTGTGTGTGTGTGTGTGTGTGTGTGTGTGTGTGTGTGTGTGAAGAATATGGTATGTTTGTTGAGTTTGAATTCAATTTCCTTAAAGACAGGGATGTAAAAGCAGCTTATTAACAGAAGATAATATCAGGGATTAGTAAGAATCATCATTAGAGAGATTGACACTCTTGGTCAATTATCTTCTAGCTTGATAGATCTTTTGTGCCCAAAAGAATCAAAACAACCCTGGTAGAAAATTAACCATGTTTTATAGCTAATGTGTTAATTAAATGGAAGCATTTTGAGCAAAAATCATAATGCAAATATAACATGGGTCTGAAATATGCAACGAAATAATTTCTTACAATTAATTTAAGTTATTAAAGAATGGAAATTTCATCTAAACCTTTGTTATAAAATTATTTTATTTTATAAAACACTAAATCTGCAGATAAAATTAATATTAATTAGTATAACCATGAAGCAAAATAATTTTTTTTTATTACGTTGTACTCCAACGTTGCCAACTTCAGATTCATAAAATAATATAATTCATCTAAGAGTTCTACTATTACCTAAAATACATATTGTATGAAGTGTAAATGCCATAATTTATTTCGGATTGGTACATAATTATGAAATACATGTAATGTTCGTTTTTAGCCCCAAAATTAACTGAAAAATAGCCAACTTCTGGTTAACATTTCAACCAGGGAAATTCCTCAACATCGGTCAAAATCTCGTAAAAAATTCATATTTTACACACATTCAACGACTCCACAAACACGTGACGATTACTTCATTGTTGTATCTCACACTGATTTGGCTTTCCATATCTGCATTTTTATTATCTCGCCGCGGATTTACCTTGACGAGGTCAGAGCTTTTATTGGCTCGTGTCTTATGGCGTCACCCTGAATCTGCAATCACTGCCAGCATTCCAACCTTAATTCCTCTCTCTCTCATCAATTAACAATCAACCTCTCCGCAACCCCAAAGAAATCCCATCCTATCGTCCCACCTCATTATGCACAAATGGCAAAATTAAACTCCGCAGCCCATAATACACTTCATCACCCTGCGCACCGCATCATACACTCACTTCAAATTCATTCAATCTAAAAAAAAACGATCCGAGGTACAGATAGGTCCGCCCGAAGCTCTCAACTTCAACGGCGTTACGCGGATCCCGCGTAGTCCTTATACCCCGACACGCACGCGTACACACATCCACTCGCTCGTTCACTCTGGAGCATTATCCAATTTGCATCGACGCTCTCTCGCACACATACACTCGCGATAGAGAAGTGTCATTGTCTCTGTTATGCAAATCGCGCTTGATTTAGCTTCGCCTTCTGCTCGTACGCTTGCTCTCTCTCTCTCTCTCGCTTTTTTCGCTCCCCGTCGCGGGGCTATCCTGCGCGAGGCTGCCACCGGCTGGATCCGGTTAGCCGCGTGTGAAACCCTGGCGCGCGTAGAGCTTGTAATGCACGAGTGATCTGTGGTATATAGTAGCAGAGCGGTAGTATAGTTCTTTCTTTTCGACAAATCGCGGATCATTGTTGTTATTGAGTGGGAGAGAGACGCGCGAGTTGTTATTCAATTTTCCGCGAGGTGTTTTCGGTGTTGGGTTACACGCGCGCGAGAGGAGAGCGGTGTGATATATGAAAGGTGAGACGCGCGGTATTAAAGGTGCGCGTGAGGCGGCGCATCGTTTGATGATAAGCTCATGCTGACGTCGCGCGGGAGATGTGACATAATTTTGAGCGGCTGTTTTGATTGCGCCATGTCGTGATGTATTTATTTCCTTTTTTTTTCTTTTTTTTTTTTGGAAGGCCTAAGATTGTGGATTCAGGTGATAAGAGAACCTATCTGTCTCGTTGATAATTTATGACTAACGAAATTGTTTCCTGGATTTCTCATTTTTAGAAAGTATCCCTGCTGGAAATCGTCCATTTTTCTCCCATTTGCGAAACGATTTTTCGAACATTTCCTAGCCATTTTATTGCGATTTCGATCAATTCGCTATAAAATGGCTAGAAAATGTTCGAAAAATCGTTTCAAAATGGACGATTTCCAGCAGGGATTGCTTTATCGTGATATAGTTTCAATTTTGATTGTATTAAAGCAATGGTGTTGTATATCGAAATTTAAAATTTATTGAGACAGTTATATGTAGAAGAAAATATCATAGAAATACGATTGAAACCAGATCTGTATAAAAGTTAAACAGTACTAAATTGTTTTACTAACCAAAAAGTAAAAAAAAATGTTAGACTTTATCTTTTAAATATCTCAAAAATCTTTTAGTTCAGATAACTTCAAACCCTGACGTGATGAGTAATTGCGACCTCCGAATTCGTATTTTGGAAGTCAAAATATGTGGAGATACATTATAGTGATCTGGTTTGTAGTTCATACTGGATTTTCATTTTGTAGGTCTATACTATGTTCATTTTTTTTAAACGAATTTTCCTAGTTAAGTATAAAAGATAATAGAAGTTATGTAAGTGAATTAAAAAAAAACATCCGATAGAAGCTACCACTTAAAAATAATATCTAACATGGGTCTAATTAGCTACTAAATCATTTATGTTGTGTATCTTTATTTGTTTTTAATTTGAGCGTTCTGTCTTCATTCTAGTCAGGTCAGGCCTAAGCTTCATAAAATTTCTACAGTACAATCTTGGTAAAAATGAAAAATAGTTTTATAAAAGATATCGTACTCCGACTAAATTTTTCATATATTTTTCTTACTTTTGTCATACCTCATTAAGGTCTATTATTTTATTTATTTTATTTTATTTTAGGTACATTTACGGGTATAAACCCTTAAATACATGATTAAAAGGACCTTTATTACAGTCGTTTTAATAAAATAGCAATAGCGACTGAACAACATTTTTGAAACTCGATAATTGATGTAATTTCAGATAGATTAATTCCCAATGAGTTCCAATTATATCTACTATGTCTATTAATTTTCTCATCTCTCATAAAGCTACACTGGCAATGATCTAATAAAAATTACTATAATACATAGTAACGTCGGGACATACTTGCAATATCAGAATAATCCCTATGTTTTATAGTACAAATTCCTATGTGTTTAATAATTTTTACTATTACTACAAAACATGGTAATTATTTTAACATTGCAAGTATGCCCCGACGTTACTATGTATTGTAGTAATTTTTATGAAATCATTTTTCTCAGTCAGTGTACCGTAGACTAAAACAACATCCATCTCTCGTAGATAATTCCACATTACCTTATCCTAAATTTGTCTAAACTTCCAATAAAATTTCTGCCGACGTATGGTATAATTTTTCAAGTTTTCTTTCAATCCCCAATAGTCAAACCACTCGCATAACCGTCCCATCATATTACCTTACATCAAATCTCAAAACCCACCTAATAATAAAACTATACCTACTCCGCGCACGTGAACTTGATTTTTCCCCGTGTATCCCGCCTCACGCGGCCGATAAATCATCACCTATACCGATCATCATCGTAACCATTAAACACCGCGCGTGTAAGTCAATCAATCGATCGCCAACACGTACCCCACACCTTACCCCCAAACCTCTCGCGCACATCTCTTTCCGCACCTACTCCTCCATCGTCCAGTGTAGCCTCACGCATACATGTAATACACACACACATATACACACGAAACCATAACGGCCGAGGAGGAGGCGGCAGTGGCGGCGGCTGCCCTCTCGCAGATTGCTCGCGCGCGCGCACACACACACACACACACATACACACACACACACACACACACACACACACTACTGTTACTACTGGCGTAGCGCGGTGTTGACCCCTCGCGCGAGCCCGTGCCTTTATTTAGTTATCGCCGCATCGACGACTTGTCCAGGTCTCTCTTGCACTTTCGGTCCTCTCTCCCACACTAGCACACACACACACACACGCCTTAGTACAATTTATATATATATATATATTCCTCGATCTCGATCTCCCCCGTAAGCGCTGGTGTCATCGATGATAGATCAACGTGCGCCCGCGGACCGGAGATTTTTGGATGATTAGCATCGCGAGGGACAACGACGATACGAGCACAGTTGCGCGAGTGAGGGAAATAAGTGAAAAATCATTCGGTAAGCCGAGTATATTTTCCGTCCTTTCTCTTGTTTCTGAGCCTTCGAGAAGAGTGAGCTTTTGCTGAACGTGTGCCAAACCGGATCAGGCGTGATATTATGATTAGGTGAGTACGATGTCGTTATTGCTTCCGCTTGGATGCTTCTGTGTATGTGTGTGGCTCTGGTTGCGGCCAGCTGTGATGAGGGATGTTGGGGTTTATTCTTTTTTGCAGCCGAAATATTTAATGAAAAAAATGGCGATTTTTAAATACTGTTCATAATAAAGCTGATAAATGGAAATTTTGAAATATTTTTTATATTTATAATTATTCGCTAATAGAAAAAAATATTATCTGTACAATCGCACTTCCGCGTACGGGAGCCCTACGATATCGCCATGGAAAGTTTTTATAACGCGGTACGAACGGAGAGCTCGATTAGATTTTTTTTCCCCGCTCCTCAATGAGGTAAGTGCGCGTGTGCGGGGCCCTTTTTCTCTTATGGCAATGAGCCGTTTTGTCCGCTGGTATAAAAGGAAAGCTGTAAAAGAGCCAGTTGAGAAAATTTGCGCTCGTAGCAATTATTGCCTGAATGAATTTAGCGGTGCCGGTGTGTGGGTGTGTAAAAGAACCATTATGCAATGAAGAGCGAGATTTACGCATGAAATATCTTAACACTTAACTTAATGATGTTTCAAAGCAGTTTTGTCAGTCGCCAAAAGCCAATATTGAAGTCATTCATGTTCATCTTTTTTTTTTTTTTTAATACATGTATATCTGTCTCGAAACCTTGTTTCCAATTCATTTTAGGTGTATATTGAATAATAAGCCATTAATTGTTTTTTATTTTTCATTATTTTTTTGTAACAAAATGTTGTTTTTAGGTGAGATACTGTAGAATTGTAAGGAAGAGTATTTAATCAATTGAAAATTTGCAATTCCAGGGCTTAAATCCGTAATATCTGAATTTGTTCCGTGGCAAATAACAGTGTGACGCGTGAGTGCCAATGATTAAATTGAAATAATAATTCGAGCTGGACGACATGTCAGTCGGAAGACTCGAAAGTGAGAAGCGGAAATAGGTGATTTGTACTTGTTTGTAGCAATTGAAAAAGTACAGGAATCCAAGAAGTAACTAATTTGTCGTAAAGCAGACGGACGTCGCAGATGTACAATTTTCGATCATTATAATAACAATTGCGCGAAATTGACACCTAAAAATTTAATACGACCTAGGTAGACTTTTTCCACAAACCATTGATAAAGTTATCCGTGTGTCAAGCTTAACTGCTATGACTGCAGTTCACGTGATGCAGTTTCGTTTCGAAAATAGTTGAATGATAATTTACAAAATTCAATTAATTAATAAAACTTTTTCGCATTTTTTTTTCTTAAACAAATTATGAAATTAGCAACATGTATTTTTGATAATTTTCGTAAGGATGTTTATCAGTTCTGACAATTGTGGTATTAATTAATACAAATTTTTATCTTTATCAGGAAATTATTTAAATCTCATTCTGATATTCATTAGTTTAAATTCATTGTATATAAAAAATGGCGGTAACAAAAATTGTCTCAATTTTCACTAGTATCGTATTTATATCTAAAACAACCAAGGAAAATGGTCATTATAATAAATAGACTCACAAATGTTACGAAACGGATACTTGCTTCCCATTCCTAATCATTTCATTTGTTTTACCGATCATTTAAGTAGTTCCATTAACTATTTAATTTTTTATCAATTCAAATGGCTGCCGTAAAGATCACCACTGGTATGTCCAATTTTGATGATCAATCTTTTACTCGTGTAAATATTTTCTTCCTGGTTACCCTAACCAATCTTTTTTACTCGTGCAAAAATCGGCTCCATCTTTTCGACATTCCCAATCAACCCAGCCACTCGCTACTCTAAAACTACTACCGTAAATTTACCCCAGCACCACAAAAACCTCTTCATACGAATTGCAATCCCTATTGTGCCTTATTAAAGCTAAAAAAACAGGCGAAATTCCAGCCATTCCCTGGTAAAACTCCGCTCTCCACTTCGTTAACTATGTGCAAAGTGCCCCGTATACCTCGCGCGCATTTCTCCAGAACCGTTCATTTTCCAACCTATCGGCCACTCATTAAAACCTACACGCACATTCACGGAGAAAAGGAACGGTGCGCACGCGGGAAAATGAAAAGTGATAATAAATGGAGTCGCGTGCGTGCGCACGTTCCCGACGACCTTCTCAAGGTGTTCCGCGCGCTGGTGCAAAAAATTATGTTTATGGAATAACTCGCCGTGATCGCCGATAAAATGTTAATCGGTCGCCGAGTTGCCGCGGTATCCGCCTGTGTCGAAAGCCAATAGGATGTCTGTGTGTGTGCTGTACGTGTGCGTGAGTCAGGCGTAGTTTTGATTTATGGTTTTTAGTTTAATTGGCGTAAATTTAATTTATTGGTCGGTGTAGTTGCTGGTACATTTTGTCGATAGGGAAAATTAGTTATTTTATTAGTTTCTGATTTATCGCTGCGAAGCTGGGAAAATTCCTTTCTTTTTTTTTTTCGAGAAATAGTTTTTCTCATGTTTTACACCTTATCTTGCTATTATCGAGTCGTTTGTGAATAATTATGGACTTTGTGTACGAGATAATATTAAAATGTACGATAATTTATCAAATTCATATTACAATAAACGAAACACAAAAGAATTTCAAAAATATTTTGGTTTAAAATTTTTTATAATGAATTCTTTTTTCAAGTTCTCGTATGAATGTCCGAGTCAACTGAACAATAAACAAAGCAAATTAAAAAATAATTTCATTGCTCACAATTATAGTTATTTACAAACATCGGCGTTCTAAAATTATACAAATTAATTTTACAAATAAACATTAATTTTTCCTTGTAAGCTGAAATGCGGACGTTGTTATTATACCAAAATACTCGTTTGTAGAAAAAAGCTCTGTAAAATAATGAAATTACGAATAATTATTTCAAAGTAAGTACAATTGTAAGTGTATCCCAATCGAACGTTTTCGTTTTTGTAAGCTTTAACAAAATGTACCCCTAAATATCTGTAAACTAAATATAACGATACAATATTACTACCATCCTTTACCGACACCACAGTCCATCAACAGCGCACCGATAAAGCAGGCGCCTACCGCCTCCCGACCGGTAACCACCTCAGCAACCCTCTCTATCCCATCCACCTCCGCACTCGCGCTCCTGTCTCTCAATTCGACTTCGAGAAAATTAAACGATTAATTAAGGAGACCAGGCCAATCTCATACAAAGGCCCACTCCCGGCCCACAATGGGCAAATTGCCGATTTGCATGACAAGAAACCCCAGCAGAGGATGATGCGCTCGTTTTTCGCGATAATAGCGCATGCGACTATGTGTGTGTGTTTACGAATGCGAGAGCGCGGTGAGGTCAAGGCTGATTGGCCGAGACGACGACGACGATGGCGCGGGCTTCTTATAAGACCCTACACTAAGGGTCTCGGGATTTAATCTCGGCAATCTCGGACTCGGGTTGGTCAAAGGTCCACTTGTCCACGCGTTGCCCATTCTAATTTTACGTCGGTACAAGCGCGAGCGCATTGTTCGCGTCGTTTAGTCCCGTAATGGAACGTTTTTGTTCACTAGGCTCGGATGGTGGAGATGTGCATGTTAACTGGGCCGGTCACGGTAATTATAATGGGGGAGAGATGGTAATCTGATTAGATTTGATCTCATTTTAATTGTGGGTTGGGTTATCGGGACTGTTTAACTTTAGGTATTGTGCGTATCATTTGGATTGGTGATGAGGCTTGAGGTTAGGATTCTCTGTTTTGTAAACTGGAATTAAGTTCTAATATTTTAATTGGCGGTCCTTACGTCCTTTAAAAAACTTTACATTTTAACAGTTTTAAGGGATTCCTGAAGAAAGAAATGTTCAGGATAGAGATATTTTTCTGATAGGCAAATTGTTGTTGTTGTTCCACTGAATGTTGCTTTACCGATAACTGTATAATGGGATAAGTTTGTTTGAACTTTACATTATTTTACTGCCGCTACGTGATTTGATTTAAAACGATAATAAAGTATCTATGAAATTTTGAAATAGAACATAAAATGAGGTTTTAATGTTTAATATTTCATAAAACAAAATTAAAATATGTTTTAATCCAAAATCAAAATATGCAACTGCGAAGCAACAATGCTAATTCAGCCTCGTATTATAAATAAATTAAAAAAAGTATTATCAAACAAAACCTTTCAATCACTTAGCTAACCATTCAAGTACAAAATATAAAAAAATCAATTTCCATGACTATAAAATTGATCGATCGTACAGTATAATAGAACGCAATCATCGAGATCTCAAAGCGCATAATATAGTATTTAAAAGGCCTATTTCAAGAGCGCGCAACAATGTTTACGCGAGTTCTACACGCACGTGACGGCTCTTGATTTAACAGGTGTCGCACCTGCATCTTTCCCCTCTCTCGGTCGACCTTGGCGCGGCTGTTGTTCTCTTTACCGCGATCGCGTTTGCGCGCGAGTCGTGAAAAGCCGCGCGCTGTGCTTACTGTCTGTTTTGCTTAATCTTGGAGATCCGCAGCGGGGCTCGAGAAAGCGCCTTTCGGAAACAGATGTGCCGATGAGCTATGAAAATCTGACGGGTAAAGTGTGCGCGAGGTGTGCGCTGATATCTTAATCGGTCCGATAAAATTCGGATTAGATTCGTGAATTTGGGCCAAACTACTTTTTGGGCCTTGTTAATTGGTTGGGACGGAGATCCTGGGAAATTTGAAAATGGATACTGAAAAATTATTTTAAAGTGTGGTTTTGGCTATAATTATTAGAGGATTTAAAAAAAAAGTTTTTGACATAATAAAATTCAAAATGGTCGTTTTTGATAAGATCAAAATAATTACGAAATTTTAAGAAAAATACTAACAAGGGGGACATCAGGGATGTGGGTCCGATATTTTCATGAAACTCTGGGGAAGGCTTTTATTTGTAAAGTAAATGAACGTGTCTCGGTGTTTTTCTGAATGGGCCTTAGTAATAGAGACATGGGCATTTTTCGAAAAATCTAGGGGAAATGGATGTTTCCGAAAATTTAAATAGCTTTAAATATCCTACAAATATCTAGCATAGACGAGATGAAAGTCGAAAATAAGAGCTTTAATTTAAAATTTGTTTGGTTAAAAAATATTTATTCGTTCAATAGGTACAAGAGATAAAAGTATCCTGATAAAATTACTAAAATATTACCTAAAAAAGTCGGTTAAAATACACGTAATTTTTTCACTGATTTTGAATGACACAAATGAGGTTCGAACAAATCAAGATTTTTCAACCAAAGAAATCTTCTATTATATTTAAGTGCTTCATTTCAGTCGTCGGCCTCACTTTTTGACATTATTTTGACATTATACTCGAATCTTCTATTATATTGAAGTGAATCCATTTTTTCCGTTCTCCGGTTTGAAAGTAAATAATTTTTTATTAATAAGAATGACGCATTTTACATATCTTTTTTTATACTTGGACATTTGGGGTAGCATCTCCTTGCATACGACTTTTCGTACATCTCAGAGTGATCCTGGCACCTGGACATCGTCTATAGGAAGTGACACAGTTTTCGGTATATTCGACGTATACATACGCCAGGACACCCTGATACCGAGATCATGCTAAAATATAAAGATAAAAAAGTTTTTTCTCGTCCTTCCAGCATTAAGAATAATCTTACATTATATTAAGCTGCTTCCATACTGTTTCCGTTTCTCCATTTCTCAGGTTTTCCGTTTCTCTGGTCCTCCAGCCTTAGGGGTACAGAAACTGTTTTTTTTTTATGGAACAGTTTTATAGAGCATTTTTACATGTTACATTATATTGAATTGCTTCTACTTTTTCTGGTTTTCCAGTTCTCTGGTCTTCGCTTCTCCAATGCCTTGTACTTAAACTATTTTTTTTTTTATGGAGAAATTCTCGGGACAATTTTGGGAAATTAAATGAAAACTACTTATGATTTCGATTGATTTTGTATTTATTTCAAACAAAATATCAGGCAGACTGGAAATCATAGAAAATCTAAAAACCAGCTAGTTTAAATTTAAAGCTCTTGCGTTCTACTCTCATGTTGTCTATGGTAGATATCTTTAGGACTTTTAGGTATAAAGATATTTAAGTTTCTGAAAAACAACTATTTCTCCTAGATTTTTCGAAAAATTCCCATATCTCTATGATTATAGTCCATTCAGAAAAATGCCGAAACACGTATCTCTTTATCTTACAAATAGAATCCGGAGTTTCATGAACATTTACGACCCACATTCCTGATCTTCCCCTTGTAAGTAGGCTTCAAAAAATAAAAATTTATTTTTATTTTCGTGCCATAATTTCTGACGAATATTGAAACCTTAACGAAATACCAGACTTGCTTTGCTACCAAATTTCCGACATACCCCCTAAAATTGATAATCTAATACACGAAAACACCGTAAACTCTGCAATAAACTCGAACATTACCTTTGCCGAATTTCCGCATTGCCCTCATCACCCTTATACACACACTTACGCAGTGACACGAAAAAAAAAAAGAATCATCGACTTGTTTTGCCGATTTCTCGTTTATACGCG
This sequence comes from Torymus aiolomorphi, assembly GCA_036365515.1. Lineage (NCBI taxonomy): Eukaryota > Metazoa > Arthropoda > Insecta > Hymenoptera > Torymidae > Torymus > Torymus aiolomorphi. The sequence goes on along the minus strand of CM070873.1, from coordinate 42,202,017 downwards.
GTCGACGACAGGAGGGGAAGGCAAGCTTTGTCGAAGCGGCGCCCGCCGGCGCGAACCGTCTCGCCTACATGACATATTTGCGGAAGCGGCGCGTAATACCCAGCGATTGTGCAAATATACGCTCACACATATAGACACACACACACACACACACACATGCGGCTCTGTGCATAACTGATTTACAGTATCGGCCCACTGGAGAGTGCGTGATTTTTATGTATCACGCCATGGCTGCACGGACGTTTCACGTATATAGAAGATTTCAGGATTATCTTTTGAATTTGCTGGATTTTTGAGTTTTATGGGGAGATTAATCGCGTGTGGTTCGAGGTAATCTGGTGTTTAGATTTGCAGGGATTAAGTGACTAGGAGGTAATCTGGTTCTGTATTGCGTTGCGTTAAAGGATTAACTTATAGTATAAATTACGAGGTCATTATTAATCATTACGTAGATTTCGTTATTTCCATATTTGGCTTACGTCGGTAATATACAATACTACAACAGCTCTCCATCTTAACAAAAACGCATAACTCCAAATTCGAATTTTTATTAAAATGTAGAATGTGCATGATGATAAACGATAAGACATCCTTCAAATTAAATTAATTTAATTTCAAGTTTGAATTTCAATCATTCAGAGAAACGACGCGAGAGAGGATTTTTCCGTCCCACTCCTCTGTCACCGCCAATTAACGACCACAATCATTATTCCTGCAGACCTCTTCCGATTAGATTAAGCTTAATCCGCCAACCAGTCGCAAATAAACTCTCGTTTCGCGGGGGAAAACAAAATTTCCTCGTACCTTATACACTTATGCAAAGCGAATCGTCTGTGATAATGCAATTAATGGCGGATATTGCCACGCTGACGTAACGATGTCACGCTCGTTGGGCTGAAAGAAATCCGCGCTGGTGTAATTCCAGAGTCGACGTTCTCACCTGATATATACATACACTTACATACGCGTGTATTATACATGCTCACGGATTCTCCCTCTCTCTCTCTCTCCCTCCCCTCCTCTCTCTCTTTCTCTCTCTGTTTATGGGAGCGGATCCGAAGCAACAGCTTTGATGTGCACAATGATAAAATTTTATAAACATTCTCGTTTCCTACAATGTTTCAAGCAATTTGCGACACGCGCACGCTTATATATATATATATATAAAGGAGAGAGAACGAGAATTATCCGGTTTGGATGACATGTCTCGCTGTTTTCTCTCTCTCGCGCCCTTTTTCAAGAACATCCGCCGTCAAAAGGATGACGTGTCTTATGGACGAAGGACATTAAGTTTGATTGGCTGCGTACGTTGTCGAACAAATATAAATTCGCGTGATGCGGTTTTAACGAAGGGCGAGGTGACGATCATGACGGGAGACAGCTTCCTAATTTGCGGTGGCTCGACTCGACTGATAGATGATAATTGTATGGACTTTAGTTATTTCCGTGCAATTTGGGATAACTGAGTCGTATACGGAATCTAAGCGAGTATATAGCGAAAGCGGAAAGATAATATAACCTTATAGTGTATAAAAATAGAAAGGAGACCTTCGCAGTCCCTAAAAAGTCATAATTTCGCTGCCGCTCACAATGCAACAGATGTTTATCTGCGGAATATATCCGATTGTTAATATTATACCATTGTGTGTGCTATGCACTAGATTTATGGAATTTTTTTCTTTTCTTTTTTTTTGCGCGTACGCATTTATCGAGGTTAATGCCAGATCTAGGCAGGTGAATGCATGCTTCTTTTGTCTTCCACGTTTCACTGTTCAATTTGATCTTAATACAAATTACCGTTTTAACAGCACCACGTGCACGCGATTCGCTGCTAATTAGATATTAGTGTCGTCGTGAAGTGTAATTGAACAATGAAATTGTTCCACTTTTATATTTTATTCGAATAAATGATACACTGGTATGTTCTATTTTATCGATAACGTAAATTTTCAAGGCAACCGCCACCAGATTATATCGTTTTTTCAAGAATAATATCTGCGTAGAGCCTTGAGTGAAACGATTGCTACATGGTAATCGATGAACGTCGTGAACTCTGCGTGACTGACGTCTTTTCAAAATCTAAAAAACTTGTTATTCCTGCATAAAAATAAATTTATATTTATCTTACCTGTATATAAATTTATAAAATGCACTTACATTACCCAAAAGCAGTTATCAAACTTCCACTACGCCTAATGGCAAAAGAACAGCCTCGTCTGCAATACCCGCGACAAGCGATAATAGCTCAATCAGACACCTTCTAATTCACCCGCGGCAATTGCAGCCGCTCGTTACCCGGGGCGCTAATTTCATTGACACGTTCTCGGAATCGAGATATTCCGCTGATAGTGCGAAAGTTCTCTACAGCGCGCGCAGCTAAGTATCCGACTTATACCGGCTCCTTCGAAATTTATGGCTGTTTTGCGCGTAACTCGCGTTGTGGTAATTTCATCTTTTGCGCCTTAGCGGTGCAAGCCTACATATGAGCGCGCGATAAGTGTGACGTTTTCTCTCCTCTTCGGCTTAGCACATATTTTTTTTTCTTCTTTCTTCATTTCGTATCGCGAGGCGACGCGAGAGGTTGTAAATCTACTCGCGCGAATCGTACGGCCTTTGAATGCGATGTCTTGACCATCGTGTTGTGGCGTGTTAATTTTCTCGTTTGTTTTTTTTTTTGGATTTAGAAATTTATTGGCTGTATTTAGCGGCCGCTCGTAATTTGTGGATAATTGAGCGCGAATTTCGAATTGGAAATTCCTTGGGGGATTCTGGAAACTATACGAGCTATTCCAAAAATTATTTCCCTTTTACGTCTCGAAAAAAATAAGAAAAATTTTTGTGAAGGCACACTCATAGGACAAGGTTTTTCTTGTTCACTCAGAAAACGATTTTCCTGTATCAACGAGAGTCTGCCTGTCGGAAGAGGATTTCCGCTAAAAATAAGGCCAAGAGGATATCTTCCTATGGAAGGAGGAATTATTTTACAACAGGAAGCCAATCTTCCTGTAGCGGGATGATTCTTTTTCGCTCAGGAGGAAATTTTTTCGCGCAAGAGGAATCCTTTTTTTGTCGCACGAAGATTTTCTGGGGAGGAATTTTATTTCAAGACAGGAGGATCGTTTTTCTGAGTGTTCTTTGAGCTTTTCTGAATGTGAAAAAATAGGTACACGCTCGATTTAATGGTATCATTTTTTGGTGACACTTTTAAGGTGGTTCCCTGGAGATCAGAGTTGATTCAACACATACTTGGAATTACACACGTAGGTCAATAAAGACACAACGAATGTCATATCCAAATTTCAGAGCATTTTATCGTTTGGCTTCTGAGTAATTGCTGTGTAAAGTTACACTGATTACATGGGAGATATATCTATATATGTCGAAACTGTCGCGTTATGTATCGCAATCGCTGCATGATAAATAACGAAAATATAAACTATTCTTATTTGAATTCAACCAAATAACTTGGTGCACTCATTTTGTTCTTGAAACAGGTAATAGATTTTTTGGCATTAATTCATCAATTTTTTCAAATTCTTTTTGTAAAACTAAAAATGCTTTTATTTTGCAGTTCATTTCTCTTAAAGTATCTATTATATCTTGTGCACAACTGATATCTTTGCCGCACATCACGCACCGGTCACACAATGATTTAAGTGTGCCACCCACAGCATCACCAACACTTTTTCCATGTCCACTTCCAGTGAAATTCCATGATCCCTTTTGTAAAAGTAGATAATTACAGAAATAATGAAATAAGAAAAAAGTAGACTTGTTTTTACACTGAGAGCTCGGTCCGTCGCTTTGAAAGTGGATAGTATCTACATACAGTACATGTTCTTTTGATAAAATGAAAATTGGCTCAAGGAGTGCCCAAATAGCAGAGACATCATGTCTTAAACAATCTGAAATCGATGCAAAAGTTATACATTCCAGTTTGTTGGTACTATTTCAATAATAAAATGACCTGTTCCTTTTTCGCAATAGTTTTGCCTTCCTTCGTTCAACGTTTAATTCTTTTTTGCAAAACAACGATTTTTTTTCTTAATCTAATTTCAGTTCCTCTTGCTTTCTTTTTCGAATGAAGATTTTGATTACTATTTGATATATCACTAAATATAAAATATTTATATTTTATAAAACTATTAAAATATATTTGTAGTATAAAAATAAACTACTTTTTACGTAAGTGACTGTTTTTCTGAATGAATAGGATGTAAGCAAATACTTTGCTCATTAGGCGTTGCTTCATCTCTAAGTGAAATTAAATGAAGCCTTAAAAACAAAAGAAACATTATAAACGTAAACATTATAAGTCTTACATATTAAAAATATATTCTTCAGGAAGGTTATTTTCACTACAACTGTCCAATTGAATGTTCGATCGTGTTTTTGAGCGAGTAAGATATGGGCAAATATGGGTTTGCTCATTAGGCGTCGCTTTATCTCTGTATGAAATTAAATGAAGCGTTGGAAAGAAAGTGATCATTATAAACTTTAAAATTATAAGCATTACGTATTAATCTTTTTATAGCACTGTGTGACCTAAATCCGCACTTAAGTCACGGCTAGCTGTGACGTAAGTAGTCCATTATTACACTGTGAAATAATGAATTTACTTAAGTCACAGGCACGTAATTAACGCCAATTATCTACCAAAACTATTCAAAAATACGATTTTACATATAAGAATGAACAGGAAAAGAAGTAAAACTTCGTTAATAGTTGACAAACCACAAAGAATAAATAAAAATGATGATAATAAGGCTTGTCTATATTATAGCTTAGTTTCATCTGCTATGGGATAGCAGACCGCGCGCTTTTTAAATATTCAATATTAAACTGTATGGATTTTAGTTTTAAAAGTCTTTCTCTTTAATGATATAACGTATACAAATCTTTCACTTTCATAAACTTCAACTTATTGTTAAAGATACAAATCAAATTGCCAAGAATCTAGTTTTATGATTTTTTTATGTATATATTCAATATTCTAGATTCAATAATAACCATATTCTATATCAGGTATTCTATTATTTAAATAACGTTTTATTAATTTTTTTCAGGGCGGGGGGGCTGCGCACCCCCCCCCCCTTCTGCCCCACACTTCTCCCACCCCACTTCCAAGTTCCAACTATCATTATAAATAAGCACAAATAAATAAAATAAGAATATGGCGGATTTATGTCACACGAGCTATAAAATAGTATACGATACTCGTGACTTAAGTGGCTCATTATTACACGGCGTTTAGCGCCCTCGCTGCGCTCGGGCGCTAACCTCACGCCGTGCAATAATGGGCCACTTAAGTCACACATATCGTAATATACTATTTCTAAAGAGGTTATTTTTACGAACACTCTCCAATATTATGTTTCTTTTTAATTTTTCTTTCTCTCGCTTTAAACGACACTTTTCACTTTTTCTTAATAATTTTGACTTTGCGAAAGAATTTAAAAAAGTATTTTCCATTTTACGTTGCAGAACATCGAAGAAGTAGTTTTTATGAACTTTTTCCGGTGTAGCGCGTGCGCAGTAAACGACCTGCGCCGATTGACCGCTCGGACCTACACGCCCGTTCAAACGCAACCGAACGAGAGCAGTTGTACTCTTTCAAAAAGTACTGAAAACATATTATTTCATTAAACCAAACATTAAATGGTTTGGATTTAACAATGAACAGTCTACTAATTACTGAAAAATCTCAATACCAACATCGCAAGCGAATATTGAAATCCAAACTCCGAAGCGGGGGACTGATAAATGATCTCGCATGAACATATCCAAGTATATCGAAGCGGTAGCGGCGCGGGCTAGAGCTCATGGCTTCTGACGTATAATTCTTTGCTTAGGGTTCAAATCCTGATCAAGGTTTTATTTTTTTTTATACTAAAATGTACTTATCATAAAAAATGTTTTATTTCATTTTTTTCGTTTTTTTTTTGTCATTTTCAAATTAAATCAATTGTGTGAGAAGTTGAATTTATTCTTTTGCGAGGATTGTTTTAAATTCACACAAACTATATTAGTTAATATAAAGTTAATCTATATTTTCCTAAATATAGTATTAATATGATTATAGTAACGTATAGAGAAGATAGATGTAATTACTGAAAATAGATAGATTTTTTATATTTTCAGATATTTATTGAATTATCGCTAGTAACAAATTATTAAGGAAAGTTATAATTGTAATATTTCTTAGAAAACTATAACTTTTAAGTAATAATTTCAGTGTAGATAATAATTTATGCAAACATCAAAAAGCTAGGTGTCAGTATTTATAAGTGTCGTCATTTAGAAAAAAGACGAAATTTTTCTTTATTTTTAGATTTAAAAATAGCGCCAAAAAAGTATACCATTCAATCGGGCTTGTAAATAATTTTTTTCACATTCAGAAAGACTTAAGAGGATGCCATACTCGTACCATTACCGACCGAGCAATTCACACAGTTTCAAGCTGATTAAAAATAAAATACGTCGAATCACAAAAAATCAAGAGAACACTCTTCTGTATTTTTTAACGTTCTATCATCCAGTCAAAGTTTGGAGTTGAAATATCAAGCCGTTTTTTCAAAAACTTTGAACGAAATTAAATTTCGCTTTGTTCAAAGTTTTTGCAAAAATGACTTGATATTTCGACTCCAAACTTTGACTGGATGATAGAACGTTAAAAAATACAGAAGAGTGTTCTCTTGATTTTTTGTGATTCGACGTATTTTATTTTTAATCAGCTTGAAACTGTGTGAATTGCTCGGTCGGTAATGGTAGGACTATGGCACCCCGTTAAAGAACAAGAAAAACTTTGTCCTGTAGATGCGTCTTCAAAATTAAATCATCTTTTCAAGTTTCGTCGTTTAGAAAAAAAAAGTGAAATTTCCGTCAATTCTTTTCAATCCAAAATTGACTTAAAAGTATCGCCAAAAAATGATACCATTAAATCGTGCGTGAACCTATTTTTTTTACATTCAGAAAAGCTTAAAGAACAAGAAAAACCTTGTCCGATGAGTGTGCCTTCAAAAAAATTTTTTAATTTTTTTCGAGACGTAAGAGGGAAATAATTTTTGGAATAGCTCATATATAACAGATGTTCTTATATATTTTCTGTTTTTTAATTGTAAAGGACCCCGCACATAATGTATTGGAAAAATCATCCGGTCAAATTGAAAGAAACTTTAGAAAAACATAGATTTCTTCAGGACCTCAAGATCTATCTTTTTTCAAAGTTTCGTTCAATTTGACCGAATGATTTTTTCCCATACATTGTGTGCGGGGTCCTTTTAGCCAATTATTTCAATGACTTGTTGCTCTTTAATTTATTTTGAACAGGAAAATTTAGTAATTTATTAGTTCCAGTATGTATTCAACTATAATGTCATTTATAATTTTTATAATTATCTCAGTTATCTATTACATACTCTTTTTTCAAGTTACTCTGAGTACAATGCGATTACGATGATTAATTAATAAAAAGCAAAAATTAGATGATATTTATTTTTCTGGATCAAACAAAATTATCACTCAACTTAAATAAAGTAACCATTTGAACGATTGTAATAACAATAAAAAGAACTTATCTATTGAATATCCATGATTTTTAATCTTGTCTTTAACCCGTTCATTTAGCTCGCTCACAATAATAGCCCACACGGAGAAAAATGTTCTATTAAAAATTACTATGTTTTATTGTAACCGGGGGACAGAGTTGAATTCTTAAAAAAATTACTATGTTTTATAGCAAAAATTGCTATAAATGTAGTAAAAATTACTAGAAACATAGCAATTTTTGCTAGAAAACATAGTAATTTTAAGAATTCAAGTCTGTCCCCCGGTTACAATAAAACATAGTAATTTTTAATAGAACATTTTTCTCCGTGCACATTTTCCAAATATACACACATATTCCCTCGGCAAACTCATTCTAATTTATCACGCAGAACCAACCCAACTTTTGATTTCTTAATTCTTACTTGATTTTCCTTTCACCAACACTTTTCCCTCGCCTCTATAGTCACACGCAATTTTTCACACAAAGACACACACATTAGCTCGTTCGCTCATATTTACCTATCCAAGTCAAACAAAGATATTAACGATTTCAAACCACGTCAGTATCGAGAAACGAAAGGTAAATAGGGTACATTATACGTACAGGTAGCGCGGCGGATCGAAGTTTAAAGACCAGTGCACGGCGGGAAAATGAAAAGGCGCTCGATCGCGAACGCACTAATGATCGGCGCTAATTCGACGGTACAGCGGGATGATTCTTTCGCAAGCCCGCCTACTCCCCCCGATGAATTATATAGCGAATCAGAACCACGCAATTGTCTTTTGTGGCTTATTGCAACACATGCGTGTATTATAGTGACATAAACTGATTTTTCCGTTTTTTTTTTATGCGTATCGTATTTGATATTTGACGATCGTGACGTGGGATATTAAGGTCGTTACCGTTTCCGTTTTCACAAGTTGTGGGATTATAGTAATGGATTTTCACGGGCTAATGAGCTCAATTCTTTGTATAATCAAAGACACGATGAGAGATTATGTTATACACGTTACTACATCGCGAGCGAGTTAATTCCTTGGCCAGATTTGAGGCTTCGGGTGATAATGATCAAACTACAAACATTGTCGTCAGTGCGATGCTTATCGTTTTAAATTTAATTTGTCACGAGATCGGTATCGATATTCGCCTGTCTGTGATTCTAATCTGGGAACGACAAGATGTTTGCGTTATCGTCATATTTGAATGAAAAGACACAATTATTATATAATTAAAGTGATTCGGAATATTTACTTTTTTGTTTTGGAACGAAGAACGTATTTCAATATTTATTTTGTGTACATACCAAAAATAATGGATTACTATTATTAGAAATTCATTAAAAATATTGCACCAATTTTTTTCTTTTTAAATAAAAGAACGTGACAGATCGAAATAATAATGAACGTTTTTCGGTTCAGAATGATATGTTATTAAAAGTTTTTATTCTTATCTATACTTAGTATTATTTTATTAATTGCTGCTACTGTTATTGATAGACTTAAAACCCAATCATTTTATTGGTATATACCTAATTAATTACTTCTAAATACTACTAATATTGTCGTAATATTAGTACAATATTATAACAATATTGTTACTACAATATGTACAATAATATTCCTACTACTCATCGGGGTATTGATCTATTGGGTAAGATCCTCGAATATGACCCAGGGCATGTATTTCGAGTCAAAATGAGTTGTTATGTTCTTAGAATTAGGAGAGTTAAGAGGGTATGGTACTCATGTACTCTGTTTTACCGGCAGAACACGGTAAATTCTATATTATTAAAATAAATATACCGAATTACGTCTTATAAAGAGATAGTTGCCCTGCGCAATGTAATAATCTACCAGCCTACGCAGTTTTGAGCTCAAATATCAATAGCATCCTAAAAAATTTTGCGAACAAAAATAACCGAAATTTCGTTAGCAAAATTTTTTAGGGTGCCGTTTATACTTGGGCTCAAAACTGCGCAAGCTGGTAGATTATTACATTGCACAGGGCAACTATCTCTTTATAAGACGTAATTCGATATATTTATTTTAATAATATAGAATTTACCGAGTTCTGCCGGTAAAACAGAGTGCATGAGTACCACACCCCCTTAATTGTTTAATTCGAACAGCTCAAAAGTTTTGAAAAAGCCAAAATCCAATGAGCGCAATTTTTTAAAAGTAAATGATATTGGCTATTATTAAACATAAGTGTTATTGTAGTATCAGTACAAAGCATTTTGTATTCATTTGTTTTGATTAAAATATTTTATTTATTATATGATACAAAGTACATAAAAACTCAAAAGTTCTGAAAATGGTCCACCCCTCCTTACTATGGGCAATGGATAAATTTTATATTTTTTCATAGTTTTATTTTTTATTCGTAAAATAGCATTGTTTATGAATTTACGTATATTTATTGTAGATTTAAAGTATAAAAATCATTTGATATTTACATGAAATATTTGTATTTATGATTTTCTATTGCTTTATCAATAAAAAACATAAATGGACAATCATTGCATATAAATTTATATTTGTTTTGTTTTCTTATAAACGAATAAACATGTTTGAATACTGAAATATATGTTTTTTCTTTTAAACATTTTCCATGATTAACTAAAGTGGTCCATATTAAGAACCCATTTTTCCAAATTGCGATTTTTTTTTTCGTTTTGATGGTCTTCACAGGACCACCTTAATTTAAAAAGTATCTCTATCTCCAATTATCACCTGATTCACAAACACCTGAATACACCAACACCCACTACACTACACTAATCCATACACATATATACCCACGCACACACGCCCAATCTGTTTACATTCATCGGCCTCATAGTCATCCACTTCACAGCCGACACGCTTTCAAATGTGAATTCCTGCCAACTTTCCCTGGGGTGTCCAGTGACAATCTGTCTCTCTCTCTCTCTCTCTCTCTCTCTCTCTCTCTCTCTCTCTCTCTCTCTCTCTCTCTCTCTCTCTCTCTCTCTCTCTCTCGCTTTCGCATTCTTGCTCCCGCGTATCGGGTTCGTGCTCACACACATGCCGCCTTATCTCCGTGCTTCCTGTGCGCGCGAAGTTTTGTTTTGGCACTCGCGCATCCGGTCTCCCCACCGAGATCAAGCGCATCTCGTCCAAACAACAACGAGCGCGTATAGCTTGTTCCGGTCATCGGGACGTTTCATGCTAGATCGATGGTTGTAATTTCTGTTGTAATGATATTTTTTATAATGATCTTTAAACGTATCGAGTTCGCACTTTCATAGTGTATTTATGTGACCTAGTACGACGAAGATATGGATAATGATGATAATGATAGAGGAATAGGTAGAGATAATCATCTATATTTCGTTGATAAGTAATGTCGGAAGTATTTCATGTAAAATCAGAACTTGTCTGATACATGATTCCATGCGCGAATATTATATCATAAAGTCATCGAACTGATACAGCTCGTTTCTACAACTTCAACAAACATCCGGCTACGTACTTCCTTTCTTCAAATTTTATATAACTAATGTGCTTTTATTACACCATACTATATTGTGCTTTCATTGTTCTCAACATACTTATAATTCCTCGAAGTGCTTTTACGACACATTACCTATATAAACTTCGCTATTTTCCTTCAACTCGCAATTTTGCCAATTTGTATTGCCCGATGACTGCTCCCAAGGCCCATAAAATTTTAACGCGGCACTTACACAAAACGCAGCGACCATTACCATCTAGCAAAACTTTCAACAAATTCCTTTGTAAAGGCGAACCCCCGATGGCTTTTTAAACGATGACGCATCCCAAGAAAAGAAACATCGCATCAGGAGTGCGAAGATGGGAGACACGATGACGCCGATCGAAATTGATGAGTCCGCCATGTATATACAAGCGAGCGAAGCGCGCGAGTGGAAAAAATGAGGGGCTTCGAATAAACATTTCAATTGTATATAGCGCACGCGTGCTTTCTCGGTGCAAAAGTGCGAATGAGATTGAGCGCGTTGCATCTCTCTTTTTCTCGAAGTGAGCGAAGTTGAACGAAGCTCTTTTTGATTGTTATTCCGAGAAGTACGCGGTATATTATTGCATACATTAGCGCTCTGCCGCCGCGGTTCTTTGAAGCTCGCGTACTAATTTGTACAGACTTTCGAGGTTTATTTCGTATCGAGATTCTCAACTTTTATGGTTTGTGCCAAGTCATTGTAGCGTTAAACGTCACGTTCACTCCAATTAATTAACATTTTTCTATGCAACCAGTTTTGTATAAAAAAAAAAGTCAACTTTTTGCCTCCTCTTTTCAACGCTATATCCATCACTGACATATTTATTAATTAAAACGCCGTGTCACTGTGAAACTTGAATATATACGATAACGATTAACACCCCTTCGCATCAGAAATCTCCAATAAACGCGATGACACAATACGCGTACGCTTCCTATTTATATAAACTTACAATTATGGAGATTGCCTACCGGAAAATGGAGCTTTGGGTAAATAATAATTGCTATATTATGTTAAAATAAAATAACAAGGTTACTACTACAAATACAAAATAAAATACTGTTACAATTGAGAAAAAATATTTTGAACAAATTTGTGATATTAGAATCATAGATATATCAAGCATTGAATAAAAATTCACATAAAATGGTTAGACTTTTTTCTTTTTCATCCAATTTTAATATTTAAAGTTCTGTTTAGTTTCTTGAAAATAAAACTAAAAATCAACAAAATTAAAGTTATGAAATAATTGATTTAAGAATAATAAAAGCTAATTATTTGTATATATAAGATTTTGAAAAGCTTATAAATAATTGCATTCTTATCAAACTCATGAATTATTTTACAATGTTTGGTTTGATGATTTGAACACGGAAAAAAATAATCAGTAAATTCTACATTTCTTAGAATGGATTTGACTATAAAATGGCAAGTTCTTTTTACTTTCTAAAATATCGGTAGAATTTCCAATTTTGCAATGTAGAATCTACATTCTTAAAAAGTAGAATTCCCATTTTAAAATGTATTAGTCCATTTTGAAATGTAGAATCCCCATTCTTGAAAAGTAGAATTTCGATTTTGAGTAGTAAAAAAAAGTAGAATCTATACATTTTTTAAGAGTAGAACTTTCATTTTCGGAAAAATGGAATTATTACTGCACCAATTCAGTAGATTTTACTGTTTTATTTTTTCCGTGAAGGTAAATGATTCAATATTACAAATAAACAGCTATGATTCTAATACTACAATTTTTTTTTTGCTAACCACGCGTAAAGTATTGTGTTTACTCCCTGACGACAGGGAGTAAAACGCCACATGTACTCCTCCTAGAAACTACAACGCGCATGCACGTTTCCCTACTTTTTTCCCGGCTAGCACCGCCTGCGGAAAAAAGTAGACACACGAGCATAAGCGTCGCAGTTTGCAAGCTATTGTCCTTTGCTGTAAAATATTGTAAACTCTGATTTATATGAGTGTAATTCCACTCAAATATTAGAACACCTAATATGGGACTGTATTGCATATGATGAATATAGAGAGCTCTTGATTTTGTTCCTGAGGTCCCAAGGTATCATGAGGGGCCAGGATGTCTCTGTCATATTTAATAAAAAAAATATGAATGTAATTTTGAGGATTGTATTCTTTATTCTGATTAGCAAAATCATAGTATAAGGCAATATATATCATAATAATAGTTTCTAAGTTTAAAATTATTAGTTATTGTATCTATATTATTACTATTAATTAAATAATTATTTTGATTGTTCAAAGTGAAGTCATAATGTGAACGTTCTCTTAACACTAACAATGGTAGTGATGTCAGTGTGTAAGGTGACAGCACTGTTTGACCGTAGACAAAGTGTATATATGTTAGGTTACACATTTGGCATAAAGAGGATAGAAGTTATTGAGATTTATGCCTGAAGCTAATGAAAGGTTTATGGATCGATAAATAGGTCTTTTAAAATTTAGATAAAGTGAATTTAGTATTTGAATTTTGGAGCGTAGAAGAATTGTTAAAAAAAGATAATTAGTTACAAGTAGAATATAGATATACTAGAAAATTGATGTGGTTATTTCAGTAATTAGAAGTTTTGTATGAAGAATAAACTAGAGGATTATTTCAGTAATTAGAAGTTTTATATGAAGAATAAATTTGAGGGCTTGGTCTGGAGTTGATACCTCACTAAGGAAGAAAAAAAAAGCGTCGTAGTTTCTAGGAGTGAGGTTATGTGACGTTTTCAACCCTGAAATCAGGGATTAAGCACAAATAACTTTCCGCCGGGCATGCGAAAAAATTGCCTTTGGGAGCAATGAGAGCTATGAACGTCCGCGAGTTGGTGCCCTCGCTTCCCTCGGGCATCAAATCCCTCGAAGGCGTACATATATGTAGGCTATAGCCTACTTTACTCCCTAAATGCATAATCTACTATTCCTCAATTCTCAAAGTAATGTATTTTGTATTTATGTTAATGATGTTGCTAATTTATCTTAACAGATCTATAGCATTAATTATTTTTCTAAAGATCCATTTTCCGGTACGCAACTTCCTTAAGGTTGTATTGGCCGTAAGGTCCCATTCAAAAGTTAGTTTTTCATGTTAAAACTGCGATAAATAATTATGTAAAGCAATTGATCAATTTTTAGTTCTCGCGTTTAAAATTGTAAACTTGGCACTATTTTGCTTTGATTTTTTATTTTTAAAGCCTATAATATTCCAATTGCATTAATACATTGATCGCGAGAACTAAAAATTGATCAATTGCTTTACATAATTATTTATCGCAGTTTTAACGTGAAAAACTAACTTTTGAATGGGACCTTACGACCAATACAACCTTAAACTACAACCGACCGACTCCCTTATAGTTTTTGCGAACAATGCAATCTCAACTGCGCTCGCACGAGTATCCGTGTACTTTTTTTTCCCTCTCTACCAACCTCGCAGTGCAAACGGCGATAAACACATCGCGCAGCTGTTGGGATAAAAAAATTTACTCGCATTGTTGTGTTCTACACGTCATCGCGCCAACGCTATATTGCTTTCCTTTATCGCGCATTGTTTTCTTCCGTTATCCAATATTTGTGTGTTGTTGCTTTCTTTTTTTTTTTTTTTTTTTACTTAGCTTCTCGACTTCCGCAGCGCTGACACTGTAACGGATCGCGACGTTACATCACGGCTTTATCAGACGCCTGATAAGCGGGAAATACCATATATATGTATATTTCGTAACGAGGAGGCAGTAAAAGTCAACCCACCATTCTGGGATATTTGAAGGAAATGTGCGGCTTATCTGAAGTCGCACTTGAAATGTATATGAATGTATAATTATAACTTCGGCTGTATATAATAGGTGTCGTAAATTACGATGCCCAGAGGAAAGACTTCATCATGCAACATGTGCATGTGAGGACGGAAATTTTCTTTGCTTAACGAACGTATAATGTGTGTGCATTGGGCAACGAAATTTAATTCCTGGAAATTCATTGTAATACGAATTATTCCCCCACAATTCACCCATATACATAATATATATAGTACAAATATATACGACATCATCATCATCATCATTCGGCGTCGTTAGATTTTTATATTGCGCCGCGTAAGTTTTTATCGCTCACTGTAAACCGTAGGCAAACACCCCAAAATTTAGGCTCTAATACTTATATCGTAAAGCTTCAATATTATCCTCGTTCTGTCATCGTTTCGCAATAGCCTCATTAAGACTTTTTACATTTCGATTAACCGCTGCAGCTCTCACACACGATGACAAATCGTCGTCGACGTCCTCTAAACTCGTTCACGAAAACAAGATTTTTAAAAATACGGCGCGCGCGCGTCACGTGCCGCCGCCAATTGACAACAATCAATTCCCCCGCGGCGAGAGTCACCCAAAAAGAGTTTCACGCCAATTGAGCGTATACATACATGTAGGATCGGGTTTTAATAAGTTTCAATTTCTCCGCGATACGTCGGGAGGCGCTTCGTATACACGTGTATTGGCTTGAGTACACAGAGAGGACACGGGTGTCTTCCAGATGTTTCAGCCGCGCGCGGGGGGTACACGGAAAGAAAAGTGGTATGGAAATAACTCCAGTATTGGACGGCGCAAATGTCAAAAAGTCTTGGTGTTTGTAAACATTATAAGTTTTGCATTTACTTAGTGCCGAATTGGAGTGCCCGCACCTCGAGCTGGACGTACAGAACCTCGCATTTCTCGGATATATCGTAACTCGTCGTTGGAAGTCTGAGAGCTCCAACTTAGAGATAGGTGTAAAGGGGCGGAGTTGGCGATCCGAAGCGCGGGCGGTGATTGGCTGCCGGGCGAACGCGCGCGCTGGAGGGGAAAGCAACTGAATCTCCAAGTTGGAAGTCTCACACTTCCAACGTCGAGTTACTGTATATCCGAGAAACCTCGAGGTTCTGCATATCCAATCTATACTTCAATCGCGCTATGGCTTGTATTGGGCGGCTCCCGGCTCTGTCCGAAGTGTAGACTGTCCACATTTCTTTCCGTGTAATAAAAAAAAGTGAATTTTCGGTCGCGCGTGCATCGTGTACCACTGTTATAAAAATGGATATAACACAGTCGCGTAAAGTCGAGATTATCGTTTTAGTGTATAATATAGTTGGATTTGAATTTTATCATCAAGCTATATCTCACACAGTTTTTGTACGAGACATCATGTCACTAAAGCACTGCCGCCCATAAATTATGCAATGTTTACTCGACTTGAATTTCAGTCGATCACTCGTCGTTCTTTTTTGCCCCCCTCCTCTCCTCGAATTATAGTTTCAGGAAACGTTTTTGCGGCGCGCATGATATAAACGACACACTTTATCACTCGCTGATTTTAATTTCATTTCCCGAACGCCCCACCTACTCCAATTGCAAAAACTCTTTCCTCGTCGAAAAACACACACAGCATATCGCGCATTGACTGTGCGCTAATTTATTCACGCGCGAGATCGGTATCACGCGTGCGCGGCTGCATACACATCAACGTGTATCGGAAATCGATATATATGAGACTCTTGACTTCTGAAGTGAGCTGTGAAGTGGTATAATACCCGAATCATGCTAATTTGGGCACACTGATAATATATGTATATTTTTTTGTATTTCATTGATAACGCCACGCGGAGTCTTGTTTTGAGTCGAAAATTGATTTCTGCGATCGACATTAATACATCGCCAGAAGATGTTTGCAGATCCGCAAGAATGTCATGTATTCGTATCACCTATACGTATATATCTGTGGCTTCCCGGAAAACCCAATTAAGTGACGTGTTTTTTAAAATAGGTTTTATGCCCTATTTCTTATCTTCGAACAGTCCTTTATCACGTAGAGGAGAATGGGGTAATGCCGGTCACTGGCTAATTACGGTCAGCTATTTACAAGGAATTCATAAACTTTTGAGCACTTATTGCAATTGAATATTAATATGTTGTTAATAAACTACTATTTTCAAGCATATAGAAAACTTGATATTACTGTTAATTGAGTAATTATAAGCCAAAGTAGTTTTCGCATACTTTTCTTATATATAAGAATTCCCGAATATTAAATAAGATATTAAGCATATCTTTTGCTTTTTCAAGGTTACACTAAATATACTATATGAACTGATATAAACAATTAGCATAAATACTCTTTTATTTTAAAAATTTTTTATTTCTATTGCGTCATCGAATTTGGGGTAATCCCGGTCACACTTTTTCGTTTTGTATAAAGTTTTTTATGCACCTACTGTGCCACAATATCAACATACATGTAATAACTAGTGTACACAACCATTTTTAGATACAAAAAATACTTCATTAGGATTTTTTATTCGAAAGTGAGATCATAACCTTACTTTTGCTATCTTGGGTCACTCGACATTTAGCTAACGTATTTTAAAAGTAAAAATCAATTTAAACTACGTGTTTCGCTGGGAAATGATAAATAATAATATTGTGAACACTTCTTATGCTTATTTAATTTAATTATATGAATTATTTATCTATAAAAAGTATATCTTTCTAGTGACTGGTATTTCCCCTGTGTTAACCTTGGTTTGATCTTTCTTTTTAATTTTTCTTATAACATTATAAATTTTTATTTTAAGGTGAAATTTTTCGTGAATTTTGATAAACAGTAATAGAAACTAATTATATAACGTGAAAAATGAATCAAAACCACAATGAATTGAAAATACTAAGCAATTCCGCTTAGGTGACTGCCAATACCCCATCCTTTCCTAATCGTGATAGAAATGTACACTCGATGTCTTGTATCAACACAAGGAAAAACGCTGTAACTCCATTTTTTTTCGACATGTTCCCGGAATAACCGCGTATCTACATTTTTTAAAAAATAACTCCCGGAAAACCCACATAACTCCACATTTTTTTAAAGAATAATTCCCGGAAAACCCAATTAACTCCACTTTTTTCTATTCATCCAATATCCTGGAAAAACGATACAACTACACTTTTTCAATAAGAGAGATAGACGTTTCTTATTCTTTTAAGTGTATCCATCGTAAGGTAGCTGTATTAGAAAGAGTAAATTTGCTCCTACAAGCTCCCGTTCATATTTATCACGTATAGTTGCCGAAAAAACAATATAATTTCCATTGAGACTGGAAAACCCACGTAACTCCACTGAAATTTTTGTTTATTCCCGGAATAACCACGTAAGTGAAAGTCGTTTTCTACGACATGAACGCTATTTGGTCTAGTTACTATGGTAAAAAACATGTTATTTAGATTAGTATTCATCATTAGTATTCATAGATGCAGTGTTGTTCAATCTCATTTGTCTTGGTTTAAAACACCTATGCGAAACTAAAACCTCGATTTACTCGAAATAATGAAAAGTAGAGATAATATGTTATTCCTGGAAGTCACAGATATATATTGTAACATATTTCGTTTGCGGGGCATTTCCTTACTGATGAAATCATTATTACCCAACGTCGTCTAACGAGCTATACACACATACATTACACACACACACACACACACACACACACACACACACACGCACGCACGCACGCACGCACGCACGCACGCACGCACGCACGCACGCACACACACACACACACACACACACACACACACACACACACACACACACACACACACACACACACACACACACACACACACACACACACACGTAACGGTATTACTGCATTCGTTTCGGTAAATCACTGTTCAAACACTCGTCACACACCTGGATGTTTGAGCAGGGCTTAATTCTCTGTAGGTCCCCAGCTCTTTTTCGTCGCTCATCACTGTTGAGAAACAGCGTTATAATATACTTTTATCCAAAGATATTCTCGAAAATTCCCCGAAAGCTTTTCGTCCACAATTCGTCAATCCCTTGATCGTAACTATTAATTTTCTCTAAAGAAAAGTCACTACCACTGCAGCGCATCCGCGGCAAGGTCGCCGCTTGAGTTCGTTAACCGCACATTACGCATGCGTCTCCGCGAAATTACGCGCAATTGCGCAACACTTGCGATAACCAAGAAACCGAGCGCGTCAGCCCCGCAAACACCTCGTCGTCGTGTCTCTATATCTATACACATAGACAGAAGCTACATACCTACCTGTTGCATATCAGCGGCGCACTGACGCGCGGAGGCTGCGACAGCAGCACACGTGTGTCTCGCGCTCAACAAGTTTAAAGGAACCCGCCGTCACCAATTCATTTTAGCACCACTATAAAGAAGACAAAAAAGAATCCTCCGCTCCCTCCAATCGTCTCCGATCAAACACGATGTCAATCCTCGCATACACACGCGCCCCGCACGCAGACTGTGCATCTCAAGTGGCGGAGGGGGGAGAGCGCGCGCGCGAGCGAGCGAGAGTATAACGAGCGCGCATCAGGCACCCCGCGCGTATATAAGCTTTCCGGCGCGCGCCGTCGGACTCTAGGTTGTTCCCGATCCGGGCAACTTTACCCCGGACTCTCCCGGTGACTTGGCACACCGCACTCCGTAAGTGTTTCCAATAACAAAGCCGTGTGAGTGAGCGAGCGAGTGAGTGTGATATAGTATGGAGATATTGTGTGTGGAGAGAGAGCAGCGGCCTTGGCAAGGCCGAAGTGTCGTCGCCGGTGCAAAGTGAGAGTAATAGATATTACGTGTATTATATATATATATATAGGTTTGTGACGGGTTTTTGCATACAAGTGTATATATGTGGTTTTTGGAAAGTTGTGCCCGCGGGTGTGTTGCGCAATCTTTGGATCGCGTGTGTAACTATATAGACACGCAGCGTAACTGGAGATCGTCGCTGATGCTTTTTATAAAATCCGTAGCGCCTGTGGTTTATCAAAATAATCTCGAGTTTCTAATAAACACGCGATACAATCTATATATCTTTATTTCTTCTTATACGTTAAAAGCCAAACTGTATTATCGCAGTTTTTATTTTTTGAGCAATGATGTATTCTCAACTCTGAAAAATTCCTGTAATCAAAAAGTTCTAAAATTACGCGCAGCGCAGCCTCCTCGTAAGTAATACAAGTAGACGAGCAGCCGAGATAAAGGAGCTGCCTGCCGCTCGAACAGTGCAAACACGCTTCGCTCGCGCGAAAATCGTGTGACGACGACGGCGGGCGGCTAGTCAATATTTCATACTAATTAATACGTGACGCTGTCCAAATATTTGAGGGGCTTGCGACTAGCGCGGAATCGCGTACATAATTCTGTTTTTCACGTTCGCCGAGAGGCGGAATCACGTGTACGATATATATATATATATATAGCAAGAGCTTTAAATCTGCGAGATGGTATTATCTTCTATAAGAGTTAAAAAGTGCATCGCTCAGCTATATAAAGTTGTTGTTGCTGCTGACGAGTGTAGTAAATAAATCGGAGAGAGAGAGAGAGAGTTGAAGGTCTCGCTGGATTCTGCAAAGTTCGCTATAGACGTCGCGCGATTATTTTTACACCAAGTTTTACACATTTCTTTACCACTATCCACATAAACTTCTTGTACACACTTTACCACGACACTCACACAAACCATTTACCAAGTTCCACAGCACACACGTGCGTGTATACATATCCACATATTCTCATTCCACCGCGCTCCACAACTAAAAGCTAATCGGCGCCAATTAGGTCTGTACATACACACACACGCGCTCTCTATACACGTCATTATATAGAGCGCTCGGCTTCTCTCCGCGCGATGACGCGTATATATATAGTGGCACTGACAATCGTCTCGAAAGCGCGGCGATAAACGTCGGGGCAAATTATAGAAAATCATTTCTCTCCGCGCGCAACGTCGGTGATATCGCGGCCGGTTTGGGGTTTGCGCTGCGGTAGAGGAATCCGCGCTCGGTGACGAATTTCCTAAATAAGTACGGTTGATGGATATGTAGTGGAGTGTAATTAGCGGCGGTGTACGGGCGCGGTTTTCTGGAATCACTTTTCGTCGGCAATAAACGCGCGTTCTTTGTGACGATTTTTCAGCAACGGTGTAGTACAATGTAACAGTAAGAGAACCGCGTTGTGTTGTAGTATTGTATAAGTGATTCTTTTTGTCATACTTCTATTAGATAACATTGCGAGAGTTTCGGATAGAACATTGTGCACAATATTGTTGTTCACTTGCCTCAACCCACGCCTCGACGTAGAATAAACAAATATATATCAATAAACACTCTCATCACCCTATCAAACAGAAATTCTCCCAAACTTACCAAGTCATTCATTGTCGGTAAAAAAAAAAGCATCGCAAGGTCACGAGCGTTTGGTCAACAACCTACCCCACGACACACGCACTATTAATATACACCCGCCGAATTATTGCAATGTGACTGCTTTTTCTTTTTTCATTCGCGCGGCGAAAAAAAGCACCGCACTTTAAAAAAGCGTCAGAAGCTCTCGCGCGCTATATGCTCGAATCCAGATGAAACCGGTTCGATCTGACGGTGCGCTTTTTACGTATATATTGAGAGGGGTTGAACGAGCGCGCGCAATTGGTTCGATCGTCGGCGCGCTCGCTCGATTTGCGCTCCACACGCGTCGCCGCGTGTAAGTAGCGTGTTTGTTGTTTTTTGGGTGATAAGGTGGAGGGGAGGGGGGCTGTTGTTTATTTCGTTATTTATTTATCGATATCTTAGATAAAAGCTGAATTTCACTATGCGGGTAGTATCTGTAGATTATCTTTGTAAATATAGGCCTTGATTTCTATAGCTATTCTTGAATTTTTGAAGGAAAACAGTCTATATTTACAGCACGCGTCGTTTTATTTAAGGTTCGTAAATTTGACTATTGATTTTTTATCCTTATTGCTTATTTGAATTAAAACATTTGCTGCAAAGTCATCCATTTGCAAACATTTGCTCGTATACCCCATAGTATTCGTAACTTTTTATAAAACACTATATTATATAAATGTCTTGAAAAAATTATCACCATGGGCCAAATATTTGTAAATTAACTTTATTAATCGACGTTTCGGCTCTCGAAGAGAAGCCCTTCTCAAGAAATATAAAAAACTTCGGTTACAAGTTGACAAGTATAAAATTTATCTTATAAACTATTTCACAATACATCTATATTATATAAACACAATAACTTTGAATAACGCTCGATTCACAGGCACGAAAATACAACGTTATTTTTGTTAGTAGACCTGAATGAAAAGACAAATTTTTCAGAAATATATTTATTTTAAACTTCGGTTTCGTTCCTTCCAATGAAAATAAACTTTTTATTTTTAATTTTAAAACGTGCACTGACAAATTGAAGATTATATATCACACGCGTCGGATCAATAAAACCGAATGATCGCTTACAGCCTCTAATAAAACACGACATCAAGATATCATCATAACGCTCCGCTGGCCATCTTATTTATAAAGCATCAACTTCAATGAACAATTGTTTTACTGGAAAACCCATCGCGCTTTAAAACATTGCGCAACTCGCATATATTCATATACAAGCAAATAATTCTCCGCTCATTATTCCTCTCCACAGCGACACGCGGTGCGGATCGCACGACAAAAACAATCTTCTGCGTGCGCGCCGCGCCGAAAATCGCGAAAACCACATCACGGCTCTCTTTCTTATTCATATATATGCACACGCTGCGCGTAACCGTGACGGGAAAAATCTTCCATTATTTGGCCTCTCAATTGACGCGCACACGCTATATATATTACGACTCTCCCGCGAGCTTTTTTCGACACTCGGCCGCTATAGAATTACACCGCGACCGCGCGCTGATTCACGACTCTCGATTCTGCGCGGAGAAAAATATGTGTATAGGGGAGACTGGGGCAAAACCGGAATTCTCAATTTCTCGGTTACTACTAGTGCGATCTATATATGATAAGTATGGTAACCCTTTAAGAATGTTTCTATTACCATTTTGTATACGATTGGCATGTCAAAAATAGCCTCGTGTTGACTTTAGAGGAGGTCAACGATTTGTTAACTCGCAAGACCGTGTTCATTGTAACAGTCATAGTGCATACAATCTTCCTATATGTATAAGCAATATATCCGTTCAGTACGTATATATAATACCTTATTATTTATATTATGATAAATAAGTAGGAGCAATTCCGTTTCTCAATTTTACTTTTAATTACAAAAAATGAGTAATTACTTTTTTTTTTTTAACTTTGGGGTAAAATCGGATAGCTTATTTTCTCTTTTCTTTTCATCTAATGATAAAATAAACTAATAATATAGACATTTAGTGCGATGTTCATACATTATACATTTAAAATTAATTTGTTTTTTTGGTACAGAAATGCGTAAATATATTAGAAAGTCTACTCGGCAAAGCTGGTCAGAAGAAAATATGGCTTCAGCGATTTTTTATAAAAAAAACGTTAATTTATAATTATGAATAAAAGATTTCTTCATTAAACAACGTTTTTACATCGTTGTATTATCTCTAGAATGTCGAATACCGCTTAAAATTCATTTTGGAAAGAATAATAAAAGCATCCGGTTTTACCTCGACAATTTTTTCACGGGGTAAAATCGGATACTTTCGTAAATTTCTAATAACATTCTTTTACAAATGTTTTTTTGGTTAACCAAGTCGATTTTCAGTTACCTGAATGTAAACTAAAAACAATTCTAGTGTTAAATATTGTTATTATTTTGTTATCTATTTCTAATTAACAATTTCCAAAAAGTATCCGGTTTTATTCCAGTCTCCCCTATAACATAAGAAGTGGAAAAATTCATCGCGTGTATTTTCGACGGATACGGTGCAAACGACGCTTTTATTGCCGGTTAATTGTAACGAGGGCTATATACTCGATCGGGCGCTTAATTTTTACGACTTCCCTTATTTTGTCCATGCGTCTCGTATATATCGAACGGCTCGCGTTTCTGTTATTTCTACAAAACCGTATTTGGAAACTTTGCTCGATACCTATTTATTGAAATGACGTCGCTATACGATTTGACTTTGAAAACACATCTCTCTATCTTCAAAGCAGCGACTCGCGAAAACAGACTTCAAGGCCGGGGCGATCCAGTTTGCGAGCCGAAAATTCAAATTTCGGAAGCTAGCGCGGAGAACTACTTAAGCATCGTCGAGCTGCGCCGTGGAGAAAGTCGAAGCGCGCGCTCGCGCGAAAAAAAACCGACCGAAACCGGCGCGAAACTGACCAGAAATAGACGCGCGCGTCAGTGTATAGCTGATGTGTACTTTTTTTTGAGGCTGCGGGGCACGTGATACAGTTGCGCTAATGTTTTTATAGGTTTTGTCCGTTGCGTAAGCGTAAGGAGGCGATGTTTACGGTGCCGTAATATAAGTAGCCGTTATTAATCGTTTCGAAGTGACGATATGTTTTGATAGCCTGAGGATTGGGATTTCATAATATTGTTTTTTTTTTGTCGTGGTTTCTTTCATTGCTGGGTCGCTGCGTAATAGGGAACGAATTAGTGAGTGATCGTTTAGGAGTTTGAAAAATTTGAGTAATTCTGTCTGTGTTGTATGGCTATACGCGTGGCATAGTTTCTTTTTACAATGGAGATTTAATAATTTATTATTTGAGAAAACGAGTTTTATTGTACTTTTAGTAGAGAGAAATTTTAATAATGTCGCGACTCAATTATCTTATCATAAATATAATAATAATAAAAATGTTTGTCTTTTCAACCTCTGTTTGTTATAAAAAGAATATATTCTACTTTCTTTTAGCCAGAAACAATTACATCAATTGTTTCGAGAAGGAGTAGCATCATTAAAAAAATGTGTGTGTGTATTTACCTAGAACTTTAAATAAAAAAGAGTATTAAATTAATACTTCACATTATGTAGTATTTTCTTTAGATTCTTTTAATATTTTTCCTCGAGGTCGTAAAAAATTCAGTTACAATCTTAAAGATGATTTAAATGTCAATAAATATGGATAAACGGGGGACACAACGACAAGTGCACACAGACACGACGTATCGTCGTAAAAATTATTGTAAAAAGGCTGTTTTTACACTCGATTTTAATGTCAAATGATTGCCGTTTGCTCATCGGCAATTACCTGCTTGTTTCCAGAAATCTCGCTCGATTATTCAAGTTTTCATTGCCGGGCGTCGAAGTGTATTGTGTAACAAATGCCACTTGCGCCATGTATTTATATATTGAGGTGACCTGCGCGAAATTCTCAATAGCTACCTACAATACTTCGAGATTTGAAAAAATACTTATCTATTTAGATTTTATTATTTCTCCGGCTTTATTATCTTACCTTCTTCTAGAGCATTTAACAAGTTCACGTTAACTTGTGCACTCAAAATGACTAACGAAATATGAATCAATTGTATCCAAACACGCAAATTGCACATGATCAGAGAATGTTTTTGTTGCTATAAAGCTCGATGAGCTGGCAAATAACGTATCCAAAAGCAGGTGTATTATCCAATATAATTATACCATTCCAAGGTACTATCACTCTAAAAACCTTTCTCCTACGACCAAACAAAAAAAAAAAAGAAACAACACGACCGCTCTTTCACACTCTCCAAACAGTGCAAACTCCCAAAACCATCAGCGCAGTCACATGCGAAACTCGACCCAATTCCCCGTGTGACGTCTCTCCGGCCGCGTGGTAAAACCAGCTTTCTGTTTACCCATCGTTCGCAACCACTGCGCACCACTTACACAA
The DNA here is from genome assembly GCA_036365515.1 of Torymus aiolomorphi. Taxonomy (NCBI): domain Eukaryota; kingdom Metazoa; phylum Arthropoda; class Insecta; order Hymenoptera; family Torymidae; genus Torymus; species Torymus aiolomorphi. Next base: position 42,176,320 of record CM070873.1, on the reverse strand, counting down.
CCTCGCGAATCCTCCTCACACGTGGTTCTTATCCAAGACTCGAAAGTTCACGCACGCGCGCGCGTGCTACACTCGCTAATTCGCGCGCGGTCGTCCACCTGCGAACGGCAAACAACAGACTTTCGGGACTTTCCAAGGCGCGCGTGCGCGGTGTGAATGTACCGAGAGAGAGAGAGTCTTAAAAATAAGTATTTTGCAGCTGCCGCGCTTGGCTTTTTCTCGTAAACAGCGCTGGGCTTTTGTTCGTCGGGGAGTCGTTGCACATGGGGATTATCTTAATATCGCTGGGACAATGAATGGATGATGCGTGTATTTTCGGAGGGTAATAATTTAATTTAGTTTAGCGGTTTTGATGGCACGGCTTATCGTCCTAGGGATTTTTAAATTTCAGTGGGTCTAGTTTAATTTATTGATGATTAAATGTTTGGCGGGCTAATATTTGGCGGCGTTATCTTACAATTGAAAAAAATTTCACGTTGTAAGAACTGAAAGTACGGCTCTGATAACAGTACTGTTTGGCTGATTTTCTTTCTGCTGAATTTTATAGATGCAGTAATTGTATTCGTACAGTTGTGAGAGCTGTACAAGATACACTGAAAGCACTAATGTATAGAGTTCTTTTGTCGGAGCATTAAATAGGTTATGATTCGCCATATATACATATTTTTCATTAAAATAATCTCGATTGATAAGTACACTGATTACAGATGAAATACGCAAACGCGGATTGCAAACATGCGGTTGATGTGGCCGGTCTCTTGACTTTTTTAGGTTATAACATGAACATCGGCTTCGCGTTGTAGCATTGTCAACAAACAAATATCGGCGGCAAAACTAAATCGTACCGCTGTCAGAGCTGTACAAGTACATTTCCCGCATCTGACCAATAGTGCCGTTACATTATACAAATGAATAGCTACTTCAGCCGTCTGTAAGGGTAAATGAACACTATAAATAGTGTTAGTACAACAAATCGAAACTATGGTTTCTACAGCCTAAAATTTTTTTCAGTGAGGTTAAATTCGATGATAATTTAATTTGAAAACAAAAAATGAAAAATATTTAATATATAATCTGTTTGGAGTAAAGTTTTATCGACATTTTCATCAAAGGATAATAAAATTACGATCTTTCTTACTTTACGCTATTTTTATGCTCCGAATCCGTCACAAAAAGTAAACATAAAACTTTAAAAGCTCTCGTAGTTAACCAAACACAAAAAAGCGCGCGTGTCAGAAATATATAGACCAACTCGTATATCCATCAATGCATTCCACCAACCACTTTTTTGCACTTCCCTGCTCAAACATGTATTGTAGCAAATCGTCGCTAAAAAATTCGTCAAAAGTAAAAATCGTCAAATTCGGGCGCGTCTTCGACCATTATATTATGTTCAAGAGTATTATTTGGGCGCACGCGTCATTGTGCGTAAATCAGAGACAATTTATCGTGCGAATTATCCGCGCGTGCGGCTGGGTTATTGAGTAACAGAGAGAATAGGCGCCGATGCGATGTGCGAAAGTGCCACGTTGATTTTGCGGTCTCTCCGCGTTCGCGACGATGTCACTCGATATTTGATTCGAGAGCCTGCGCGGACGATGGTAATAATGTGTAAAGCGATATAAGTAGTGTAGACGCGGAGCGCAAAAAAAGGGTAATGGTAATGAGACTGTCGGAGACGGTGATTGAGATAATGGAGAGCGAGTATATAGTTGAGTTGAGCAGAGAATCTTGAGATTTGATGGTATTTTGTGCAAGCTGGTGTGTAGAGTTGTTTTTATAAAAAATTTTTTTAGCTTGACGTATAGGTTTTGTCGTTGCGTAATCCTCGGTTGATCTACTTTTTTTCGCTAATAAAATGTGTTTCAATTGCCAGATTCTTAATTGTTTCGGGGTAATTTAATGCAGAATCTATTATGTGAAATTATCTAGTTTTTTTTTTCCTAGATTGTCGTCGATGGAAAATCTTTCACTTTCTTTGTCTCTATAAGTTAAAATAATGTTATATAGAACAATGTTCAAATAATATTCAAGATATTCGAGTAATATTAAAGTAATGTTGGAATAATATTAAAATAATATTGAAATACAGTAATGATATCAAAATTTTTTTCCACGTGATATTTCCATTGTCATCATATATTCAATAATGTAAACCTAAAAATGTATTATACGAGTACTAGCAACATTTTTGCTCGTCAGAAAAACTCATTTACAAAAGCTCAGCATAAAAAAAACACAATTTTTAAAAATTGTTTGAATCTCATATATATAATTAATAATACTCAAAGAGAAACATTCCTCGTAAAATATAAAAAGCATACCTATATTCAAAAGAAATTAAAATAATTAAACAGAAACTGCCAGAATCTAAACCCCCTATCTAAAAAAAATGAAAATTATATACCTTAACATTTTCATAAAAGAATCCTTTTTCCCAACCTCTTTCAACATCCAACACGACCCTCCTCTTCTATTCTAAACTCAACAATTCTATTCATTAACAAATCAACACCTTCTTATAACACTACCACTTCAGCCCAAACCTCCAAATTTCACTATCCTCAAATCCGCACACACATTCCGCCCGCTCGTATCAACAGGCGCACGAACGCGAGCACAGGCGCGTTTGCTCGTGCTCTAGTGGGAGAGAGGCGCGGTGGTGGCGGCGGCGGCGGCGCAGGTGGCTTTTAGCCGGCTCGCCGGACCGCCGTCCAGCTCACTTCATCTCCGAGCGCCGGTTCTCGCGGGTCGCCCACAACACTCACGTACATACATACACATCCTCTGCACGCCGGAAGTTAAGTGAGCCACCGAGAGTGTCATTATCGAGTGTCAATCCCGTCGAAGGCTCATTTTCCGAGAAAAGAAAAGTGTATAAGACAGTGCGAGACGAGGTGGCAATTACGGTTCGTAAAATAGCACCAGTGGCCTGCATGAGTTTTACAGTTGGTCGCGACACACGGACTAAGTGCTGCGAGTTCGATGCCGGTGTTGGATTGTTGTCTTCTGCGAGCCCTTCGTCGCCCTCTCCGATTATACGCTTCGGTCGCCTGACGACGACTTGATTATAGGTCCAAAGTCGCCTGTACTGTCCGCTCTGTTGATGTGAGTATATAGCGACGATAATTTTTTTTTTTTTTTTTCTTTTTCAAATTATGTTTCCGATTCTTTTAATACCATGTTATTATTGGAGCTTTTGTTTGTGTTTTTCTTCTTTTTTACAAAATCTTTACATAATCTTTGAAAACGTGTAAATTACGCGGCATTATCGTCACCCGCGCTATCGAAATTACATTTAATTATATGCTCTAGCGCCTCCTTCATTGAAACTCTGAATTCAATGTAACGCGTCGCGCGGTTATACAAAAAACAATATAATTACACCTATATACACATACGCGGCGCATCTTCTAAGTGACGATCAACATTAGCGCTTCGATTATCACGCGCAAGTTGATAATCGATTCGCAAACGAGGCGAATCGCGCGTGCGTTGATAAATGCAACGAGTGGTGTAAGTATATATATATATATATATACGACGATCGAGATTCTTTGCGCCGGAGATAACGGAAGCACGCGAGGTTTCGGCTCGTCGGCATCGCGCCTAATTACTTCGGCCTTGGGATTTGACCACGAGCAAGTGCGTGTCTGCGTGTGTGTGTGTATACTTAGTAAATGGAGGCGAAGATTCGTACACGGAGGTTTCCGCGGTGTCTAAAATCTGTTTGGTTTGTTTGTTTGATTGATGTTTCGAAAGATTACACATTAGATGTGCAGTCATTGTATGAATTGATTTTACTATTTTTTAATGTTAGCTTTTTCTTCCATTTGGTACTCTCTGAATTCGAATAAGTCAAAATTCACTTTTTCGTAATTGGAAGCGAATATTTACTTATTCGACAAGTAGAAACTGTTTCGCTTATTCGATAAGTAAAAGTTATTTCACGTACTAAATAAGTGTCAATATTTCATTTATTTAACAAGTTAACATTATTAATCACCAAGTAGAAATTTAATATACTGCAAGTGAATACTATTATTATATGCAATTACCATATAATACGAGAGCAAATTTTTTAGGGTATTCAATGTTAAATAAAAAATATTTTAAATAATAAGTAGAAAGCCGCAACAATAACCGATACGTATGTTTTTGAAATAATTCCATCAGTGCACGCTACTACAAAAATATGTTGTCGTACCCCTTGATGTCATATGTCAACGTAACGATTTTTATTTTTTACATGCATCTCTACGTCAGTGCCCTCCTAAAAAATTAATAAGAATAAATTGGTTATTACAACTTTATTTCGGCAATAATTCCTTACGTTTATAACATTAGGGCATATAGAGCCACATAGATCGGTCATTTACTATTTTTTTTTGGTCATAATCACTATTGAAATAAATAAAAACTTCAGTTATTCATAATTCAGAATCTTGTGTTAACTTACAGAAAAAGTGAAAATGTCGCGTATTCGATAAAGTGAAAAAATTATTCACTTGTAGCAATAAGTGAAGATATTTAACTTATTCACGAGTGGCAAAAGTGATCACTTGTAAAATAGGAGTGAAATTTTGCACTCGTTTGAATATAGAGATTATCTTTTTTTATCTTTTTTTTATCTTTTTTTATCTTGTTTTATCTTTTTTTTTTATCTTTTTTCTTATCATTTTTTCACCTACATCAAATTCTAAACAAATCCGGCACTTCTACTGTACACTAATTTCTTAAATTCACCCAAAGTTCTCCGCACGCTACTTTAAAAAAAAAAAAAAAAAATTTAAAACTAATATTTTTTTCAAAATTCTCTCTTGCAAACCGCTGCCTCGGCTTTACGCGCCGCGCCGCTTATACAGTGTACACACACACATACACCGCGTAATGTAGCGAAGGATACGCGCTGCAGATTTCTCGCTTCCGGCATTACGCTGTATACACACATACACATGTGCGCATCGACATCACCCGACGGCCTTCCCGTTTCCGCCGCTCTTATACATATATATCATCTGGTATGCTTTTATTTTTATACCTTTTTTTCCCTCATGCCGTCGCGATCGAGACAAACAAACGTTTCGTAGTCTCTTTTAATTAGTCGAGGAATCGTTGTGACCGAAGCTGAAATATAAGGTTTGTCAAATAAGAACCGATGATTAAATTTCGCGTGTAATGTGTACTTTTCGATATAATTATTCGGTACATAAGCAGCTGTCAATCGATACGCTATCATTAGCGCATATACAACATAATCTACGTGCACATATCTCGAGGAGCACGTCTTCACCTATTATTTATCGCAGCCCCATTATCCCTTGTTTATTTGCTTACTCCCAGTCCAAAACGTACAATTGCCAAGCCTTATCTCTCTCTTCGCAGCCAACAAAAGCTCTCTCCCTCCCACATCGTCCAGCCCAACAGCAACCTTATCTATCTCTGTATCCACGAATCCACGCGCTTCTTCCAATCGTGCATGATGCGCATATATATATACACCCGGCCAACCGACCGCTCAAATACGGTGACTTCAACGCGCGCGATAACCCGCGGCCTTCCTTTCTCCGCCGCCCAAATTGCAAATTTCGACACCGATTGCCCGGCCATCCAGAGCGTGAAGTTTACATTTTAATTCTCCGCTGTCGAAGAAGTAGCTCGCGGTGGCGACGGCTATGTACACGCCAGCGATTATCTCGTCAACGTGACACGTTGTATAGCTCGTCGCGCGTGTCTTCTCTATACTTACCGCGGGACTGTCGAACGTCGTGCGGATTTACATCACACACACACACACACACACACGCTGAATAAATACTTGTCGCTTTAACTGAATAATTATAGCGTCGTCTCGTCGCCACGGCAAGTATATAACCATTGTTTACTTATTATATCTCTTTTTTTTTACTCACTTCCATAATGTTTATAAATATTAACGTTTCCATATCGCGGCGCACGAGTTCCTGTAACATTTGAAATTACAATCGAAGCGAGAAAAAAAAGTCTCGCACTGCATGTGGCATACATCATCGTCGTCATCGTTAGATTCCGCGCGACTCGAGCACTTGCGCGTCTGATTCTCACACACCTAGGTATAAGTACTTACTTGCCACGCGCGTATATATGGCATTATACACAGCGGCGACCGAACTGCCGTAAAAAAGCGTAAAAATCCTGCATATAATATACATATATAATCGTAAATCGCGCGGGTTGATGCAACACGCGTCGCCGATGACGGGAGATCGTGGAATTCCTATATAGTTGCATACACGCGCACGTACGCGATAGATCGGTAGCGAAAAAAAAAATTGTCGCGCATTGTGAGAGAGCGATTGGTAATTCAAATGATAAACAGGTGGAGTATGCGTGAGTGTAGAGTGTTGTGTGTTGCGGGTGTCGCGTTCCGGTGATAAGGCGCCGGGATCGTCGGTGAGGAGATATGGAGATGTTAATTTTTTGAAGGAGAGGTGTTGTAGATGAGACGCTATTCTTATTTATTCGGCAATCGCGTGTGTGATGAAAATTTAAATACTTCGTTATATATACCCGCGCAAAAAAAAATTTGTGGGCCATACATTGCCCACAGTGTTGGACAAGTATGGGCAATATATGGAAGATACTCGGCCTCGGCGCCTGAGCCGAATTCGGGCTGGAATCGAGCCATAGTATTCCCACCAGTATCCCATATAGTTCCCATATAGTTGCAATATTAGTCCCATATTTATTTTCATGAGAACCATTAACAAAAAAACAACATAAATAAATAAATAAGCGTAAAAAACAATCCTATTGTGCATGTAGTGGGACTGTAAAATATATAAAAAAAAAAAAAAATTCTTTGAGTGGATTCGAACCTCGAACCTTTGAATTACTATAGACTTGCTCGCTACCGACTGAGCTATTTAGTTATGTTTATATCAAAGGATCAAATGGAGATTATCTGGCTGTAATCTGAAACGAATGATGATGTCGTTCAAGTATTAACCTCCGTTTGATCCTTTGATATAAACATAACTAAATAGCTCAGTCGGTAGCGAGCAAGTCTAGTAATTCAAAGGTTCGAGGTTCGAATCCACTCAAAGATTTTTTTTTTTTTTTATATTATAATAATTTTACAGTCACAGTACATGCACAATAGGATTGTTTTTTACGCTTATTTATTTATTTATTTATTTTTTTGTTAATGGTTCTCATGAAATTAAAAATATGGGACTAATATGGGAACTATATGGGATACTGGTGTGAATACTATGGCCCGATTCCAGCCCGAATTCAGCTCAGGCGCCGGGGCCGAGTATCTCCCATATATTGCTCTAATATGGCTTGCAATGGCCCATATATTGCCCATACTTGTCCAACACTGTGGGCAATATATGGCCCACAAATTTTTTTTGCGCGGGTATATATGCGAATAATGAAGAATAATTGCCGATTTTCTAAAAATTAAAACAATTTTTACAATTTATATTCACTTTTATCCTGGTAGAAATCGTCCATTTTGCTCCCATTTGTGAAACGATTTTTCTCCCATTTTCTAGCCGTTTTTTAGCAATTTCGGTCAACTCGGCATTAAATGGCTAGAAAATGGGAGAAAAATCGTTTCACAAATGGGCGCAAAATGGACGATTTTTAGCAGGCTATTTTAACGGCAAAATATTATAAATGTACTCTTTCTACAATAACACACAGCATTTCACTGCATAATTATCACATGCAAATGATTAAATATAAGGAAACCGCGCATGCACTCCTATAGCCCAACATTCTTCGCAAAAAACACATCGAACACTCCTGCAACACCCAACGTATACACACACACACACACGCACACTGCACTGCAATAGGAATGTGGGATAGACGCGCGCGCGGCGCATTCGTTGAACTCGCCCTCCGCGTCGCCGCCGCGGATCATTGAACTCGAATCCATTGCGATCGGGCAATTGTCGGCCGAGAGCTAGGCGGCGACTTTTAGACTTTAATTAAGCGCACGCGCGTGTCGCGAATCTAGCGCTCGTGTACATGGGTATAATTATTGCGATGCTCTGCATGCCGCGCGGTTGTGACCTGCGCGCGCGTTCTCGAATGCGCTATATTGAGCTTGCGCTGCTGCGCGGTTTGTTGGCTTTTGTGCGCGGTGCAGGAATGGAGAATGGTTTACGTGGATGATGATTTAGATTTTTTTTATTGTGGAATCGATATATTTACTATCGATTTTGTTATAGCGATGGATTGAATTTTCGTTGACGTTTTGGGTGATGTAAAATACGTGTGTACATCGATTTTGAAGTGATTTTAGTAAAAAGCTGTTCAAGTTCACTATAAAGACACCCAACGATTCTTTTTTTACGAAAGCAGGGTTCTTTAAATAAGCATGAAAGTCATTTGAAAATCAATTTAACTAAAGTTTATCTTCAAACGGTTAAACAAGTTATTTTTCAAAACTCATATTTTAATAACCCTATATGTAACAGACTGCCCATCAAATGAAATTATTCACTCTTTAGATTCTAATAAATACCAAACTACCAGCAAAATTAACATCACACCTACGTTTTCCTCATTTCAATCAACTTTGGCACTTGGATAAAAACAGGACAAAACGATCTCTGGCCTCCAACAACTACAGGTACCATATAATCACGCGATCCCGAATCTCTATATCCCTCGTCGGATCGGTTTCACCCGCCACCGTCGTCGTCGTCTGACAGGATGCGCAGCTTTTCTAAACACCACGCCCACCCACGCACCGCTGCGCCATTATGTCGTTGAGCCGGTCAGGGCCTGCGCACGCGCGCGTCCGACATAATTAGTATATGTAACTTTGGACCGAGTTGTTGGTAAAAGAGTGAATTTTCGGTGGCCCTCGTAATGATGGTCGATGATATTGTGTATGTAGGATGGGTGTGTGTGAGAAATTTTTCCGGACCAGTGTTGCGTGAAAGAGTTTTGCTATAAACTTTGAATTTTTTGTTCAAAAAGGTTTTGAAAATTTGGAATTTTATCTCTGTTTTGACCAATAATGAATTTTTCTGTTTTTTCAAGTATGTATAAGGACCAACGTTAGTTCTTTTTATCAGTCACACCTTTTATCAAGATATGTTACACAAAAATTCGTCCTACTTTAATGAAAATAATGCAAAAGAATTAAGGAACACAAATCTTTCGTAATTTTGTTAAAAAAAATAATCGTAGGATCCATATCACTAACATCAGTCATAGACATTTTAGATCTAATTATTTTTTAAAGCCTCTATACATATTATTTCTCAGATAAAGGCCGCCTGCAGCAGTAGAAAGATACAATTTTAATCAGCCCGACACACTTGAAAATCTGAATATTTAAAATCTTGACAAACCGCCTCGCGGCACAACCTTCCCTCCCACTAATAATTGTTATTTAACAAAAACTAATTATACACTTGATTCGTATTAATGGGAAATAAAGTGAGCGACGCGACCTCAAAAAATAAAGTGAAACTAATAACATCGGCCGGCAGTGAGAGAGCTCGCAGCGCGATCGACTATCATAAAAAGCGCACGACTGTCCTCAAAAGTATTGCGTAACCCTTGCATTTCAATTATTCCACGATCCGCGCCCGTGCGCGCGTGCACGCTGAATCGAATGAAAAGCTAATTAACGGCCAATTATTAACCTATTTTCAGTCGCAATTGTATATATATATATATATCATAAAAGAGACACTGACGCTCGCATTTTCCGCGTTGTTCATATCGACCCTCGTTCTTTTTCTCTTTTTTTTGTCGCGATTTTCCCGCTTTTATGAGCTTGTTTATCAGCGAATCTCTCGGCTTTGCGCTTCCTTTTTTTTTTTCAAACGACAACAACAACAGCTCTTTCTCTCGATAACTAATCTCCAACAAACCGCATCCGCTCGTATAATATAAGTACATACGAGCAAACTCTCCTGTATACTTATTTAAACAAAAAATTGAGATTAATTGCCTCGTTAAATTGGCCAGTTTACATTCGATAACATAAAGTGAAAATGCAAACAAGAGCTCAGCCGCGTGCTTATATATTATACCTACTCTTCGAGACGATCGCACACGAATTGGCTGACCACAGATAAGATGAAAGAGAGAGAGAACAGCTGAGCGCTCGCGTATATACTTAACTTACACGCCTACATAGGCGTTTGACGAATTTCCGTTACGTAAGGCACGCGCCCGCGCGCGCGTGTGTGTATAAGAGAAAGAGTGAGAAAGAGATATATAATTCGGATGCGTCATCGGGCGCGTACCTATACGCGTGTCTATAGATATATGTGTATGTGCGCGATCGCAATTAAAATAAGTGGCACGCGCGCGGATCAGATGAGAATAGCTATTTTCGGTAGTTTTCGGAAATTGGTTGATTGCTGGTGTGTGCGGTAAAAAGCGAGATCGCGGATAATGCGAAAGAAATTTTCCAAAAACTACATTTCGAGTTAATTAATTTGCAATAATTTTTAGATACAACGTTCTTATCAAAATTCAGTGTATTTGTAAATTGTTCTAACAAGTTACACGATCTCGTATTTTCGTTTCAACATATTGCTAAAACATATTATTGCTAATTGTTTATATAAATTATTAGTAGAAAATTTTGAATACCAATTATAATCACTAATGCGTCCAAACATTGCTATGACATAGCTTAAACCCCTATGGGTCTGAAGTTTGCATCGTTGTAGTGTAACGAAATAACAAAAATAATTCATTTTACTTCACGTTTATACTAAATAATATTAATTTTGCGTGTAGATTTAGTGTTTTATAGTATAACATAACTTTAAAACAAAGGTTTGGATGAAATTTCCATTGTGTAATAACTTTAATCAATCGTGAAAAATTATTTCGTTGCATTCCGGTGCAAACTTCAGACCCATAAACCCCTAACAAAGCAAATGAAACGACATCCCGCCTCGGAAAAGCTACAAAAATTTTCCTCCAAAATCCACCTCTCCAATACCCACAAACTCCACCGACTGACCTCCCAAAAAAAGATCCATTTTTCCACTTACTCAAAAAATTTTCAAAAACTGCATAATAATTTTCGAAAGTGCACCACCCTTGCGCGCGCATCGGCTTTCGCGCAGTCGCGGTGCATACGGCGCATGCATATATGTAGGTCGCGCGGGTGTGTTTGGATCGATAAGGGTGGCCGTGGCTAAGGCCTCAATAGCCGCCGTGGGAAAAGTACCCTCACAGCGACCGTGTGGCCTAACGGATAAGGCGTCGGACTTCGGATCCGAAGATTGCAGGTTCGAGTCCTGTCACGGTCGAATATTATTTTTTTTTTTCGCTACCAAAAAATTTTCCTCATTTTTCTCATGGGAAAGCTATGTGGAGCGGTTGAACTCGCGATGGTTTTCGCGTGAAAATTCTCAATTACTATTTTTTCACCTACTGAATGTATAGTAGAGTACGTGTGTACAGGCGCGAGCGAGCGAGAAGAGCGAGTGTAATATACATGATTTTTGTAGAGGAGATGACGAATACGGGTGTACGTTTTATTATTTTAATTATATGGCTTTGCATAATATTTTGGATTATTGGTACAAATGTTACGTAATTATACATACGCGAGGTTCGTAAAGGTAATAATTGGTATCATTACGCGCGAACGAGCGAGCGGTAGTGGATGAGTTGAGGCATGTCGCGTTGCTGCTGTGTGCTTAACGTACCTTGAATATCGCGTAAAATTGAATTAACTCGCGATATCTGCGGATTGGGGAAAAGGAAATTATGTTGTTATACCTTTGACAGATTGTGGTTTTATTGTCTAGGTGGCTGTGGAAAAATTTTAATTGGGCTGGCAAAACGATAATAATTAAATTAAAGGGTAATTTGGAAATTAATTTTTTCAGAATATAATACGTTTAAATTTAAATTAAAAAAAAATATATCTTTTAATTAATCAACGTCAAGGGCATTGTTACTGAGAAGTCTTTATACTATTTTACGCGAATGATAATGTGTATTTTTTTTTAAATAAAATAAGAGTAGTTTAAAAATTAAAAATAATGAATTTGAAAGCAATAAATAAATCTGCCATTTTAAATATTACTCTAGTAATTGCTTAGCGTGATCTGCTAATTTTTTTTTTAATATATTGAAGAAAATTAAAAATATAATTTTAAAGCAACCACTAACACACAGTGGTTCAAATCGATTAAATCATAAAATTGTTTTTAATCAAATCACGTCTAATTAATTCTTTTACTTTAACTTTTTTTTTATATAATATTGACGGTATGCTTGACTGATAAATCACTTATGTTCACTCATACATAACTCTCTCAACAGATCTCAAAACACACATTGCGCTACGCCGACTCTAAAGCAGGACAAACAGGAAACCATTACTTTTCGGATTTCCACACACCAAAAACTCCCAATTAAATCACAAAGTAACCAACCGTTCAAGGTTTAACCGGCATTTTTCAAACCTAATCGCTTGCTCCCGATTTTTTTCTGCTCCTCAAATGTCATTGCAAAGTCGCGCTCTCGCACGCGCGGGCTTTGAAAACCAGTGATTACACTAATTGTAAGTATAACGAGAGAAAAACATCTTCCCCGCACGCGCGCGCGCGCAAGCGAGCTTTTAACGAGCGTTCCAGATACTTTTTTTTCTCTCTCTCTCAAGCCGCGTGCAATAATAAATATTTATATTGTTCCAAGTGCTGCATATGCTATATAGTTCGGAGTGAGATAATTTGCATTTTGAGTTCGATATTATACGCGCTAGGATAATAAAGTGTTATTTTAGTGCAGACTGGACAAGACGCCTCGCGGTGTAAAAATAAAGCTGCGTACTGATGCAATACTGATACCGTGCTACATTCGTCCTCATTCTATGCACTTCCACTACCTAACTCTTAAATGCAAAACGCAATATTTTTACTTTTAATATACATTTTTGTACTTATCGCGCATTTCCTAAAAAAAAAACATTCACGTTATTTAAATCATATTTCTCAGCTATTTTTCAAATTGAGTCACCATCACCGTAAATATTTACCAGTGCGAATTCAGACTTTTCTTTCTATATTTACATAGGCGCGCTCGAAGCCAATTCATTTCGGTTATGTGCGCATCGCTGCTGCCCGCGTGTGTGTGTATATATACACACTTGAACATATGGCATGTGGCCGCAGGACTGTGAGAATCCAAAACAATTAGACGGCGTCATATCTCCCGTAATTGGACGTTTGCGAAATATGGCTCGTCGCTGATTTTGTTTTTTGCTCGACCCTGATTTTTTTTCGCGAATTTTTAATCGTCAGAGCTTGCCTGCAGCGCCGTTAATCTTTTTTTTATGCCCGATGTTATTAATAGATTCGCGCGTGTACGTGATTCTATTCGTTGTACAGATGTGATCGGTTGGTTATTGTTTAAAGAATAATGCTTGGATATATCAGAAGTAATTTTTCCGAGCGGAAGTAAGTATTTTGTTCGAATGCTAAATATTTCTGATGAAAAATCATGAAAAATGCTAACGTATTTGAAATATGACGAGTATTTTTTTTATTTTTAACTTAATTGACAAAAATTATAATTATTTGTCCAAATATAAATTTATTATTTTATTTAGATGATAAACATACTATAAAAACAAAATAAAACAAAGATAATACATGAAAATTTGATAATGAAAAAGATACGGTAAAAATAGTAAAGTGTCGATAAGTATGTTATCTGCACCTTACTATTCATTCATATAATTCCCATTTTCAAATTTTTATTGATTATCTTTACTATAAACTGTTCTCTACCTTATTTTGAATAAAACATAATTAATACCGTTCGGAAACCCTAAAAATCGATGAGTCTGAAGTTTGCAACGTTGTAGTGCAACGAAATAAAAAACTATTTGATTTTATCTCAAGTTTACAATAATTAATATTAATTTTCCGTGTAGATTTATTGTTTTATAGTATCAAATGAGTTTATAACAATGATTTAGGTAAAATTTCCATTGCTTAATAACTTTAATTAATTGTAAAAAATTATTTCGTTGCATTTCAACGATGCAAACTTCAGACCTATAAAAATCGATTTAGAATAACGCAAAATACTATATGCAGTAAAAATGATCCCCTACAATAAAAATGATCGATAATCAAAACACGTCCAATCAAATAAAAGATCAACTACTAAACTAATACCACCTCAGTAACAAAAATTCTATACACAAACACATTTAACTTTCCAGAAACCATCACCGCGAGCCTCTCGAAAGCTCCGGCGCGCGTCAATAGGGTAATAATCCGGCGACATGTGCATCATGCCCACCCGCGAACGCGCCACGGCGACAGTATAATACGAGAAACAATTGCGGCACGATGGAATTGCGTTCTTGGAATATCGCCGGGGCCTTATATTGCGCATTGACCCTATTTAACGCGTCCGCGCGTATGCGGCGGCATGTGCGAATATTCGCGAACGCGTCGCGACGAAAATTGATGGGGTATATAGAGGAGCGATTGCAATTTTTTTTTTCCTTTTTTTTCATTTTTGATACGTTTAGTAGTTATTTTAGCTGTCTACATACTTTTGTGTGAGTTATTGTGACTTTCGAAAAATTAGAATAAGATCGAAACAACGAGAAATCTGTATCTTTCTAGCCAACAAATATATTCCAACTTTTGTGCGAGTTGAAATTTAACGATACGTTTTTCAATTCATCCATCAAGCCTCACGTTTCAACCTACACACGTGCCGAATATATTACTCGCGTTAAATCTCCACGCGATCCGCAAACAGATCCGTCAATATAGCCATCACCCGATCCCGCGCATGCGCTGTAATTACGCCAATTAATAGCGCGTTCTATTGATCATCCCACCGAGATACATACACAAAGCTCGCCCATTTCAGGTTAATTCTCTCCGCGCGTCTTTCGTCCACTATACAAAGTGTTATAGGAAGAAAAAAAGAGATCCGGCTCGTCGATACAGGTTTTTCCCTTTGTATACACACGCGTCGATTTTCGCGAGCGCTTCTCACGCCGCGCAGCCTTGGATGAGATCGCGTATCTATATATTGTCCCGAGGCTCTTCTCCGCAGCTATACACTCGCACGTGTAATTAATTAATCCTCGCGGTAACGAGGGCGGCGACGAGATTCGGCGCATAAGATAATCTCGCGAGCAGCTTGTATATTATCGACGGCTATGATAGATTATGTAAAAATAAACAGCGCCCGGCCGTTATCGAAAAACGTTGCAAGTATGCAGCTATTCCAGATAAACGTATACGAGCTTTATCTTCGTGGTGGTTTGTCTAACGGTGCGGATCTTTCCCGAGATACATATAATGCGCAGTTATTATGTATGCGCGCGAGGAGATGCAGAGATGATAAATGTATAGTGGCGTTTTCATTTCTATCATCGTGTTGCGTCACCAAACTCTCGCGCGCTTTTATCTCGAACGAGCGCGCGAATTTTCATTGTTGCTTACGGCGTTTATTATGTAAGCCGCGCGCAGTATATTGTGTATATACAGATTTCAGAAAGTTTTCTTTTTACCGGTGTATTTATACGTATACAGTGGCGGGTAAAAATAGCCGGCACTTCGGTCTCCTTTGCTCAGTTATATTACATTAAAGTTGCGGGCTTGATATCAAGTACACGGTCTACAACTCGCGTTCTCAATGTGTACACAAAATTTTCAATGGCATTCGCGAGGGGCTACGGTACGAAAGGCGATCGCCAGATGGCAACCGGTCAGCCCCTTATCAAAATTGACAAGTTGCGTGCATATAAGATTCGCGCGACTGTAGTCACGTATCTATAATAACAGTTTTTTCTCGAAGAGTCTCCACGGATTCTCTTCGCGGGAGAAGGGCCCGGAAGGCGAGAATTCCCTTCCGGCGCCTCTTCGACGCAGTTTCGATCTGACTTCGTTCTGCCTCGAACCCCCGTAATTATTATTGCAAAATCAAAAAATTTTCTTTTAGGTATTGACAGTGTGTGATATTTTCGCATCTCGAAGCTAGTTATTTGGTATAGAAGATATATGGTAAAATGGGTAGTACTTGGACACTTTTCAAACATATTTTGAACGAACGGTGTTTTTAAAACGAATAAACGACTTTTATCGTAACTTTTAAATCTGACTTACAATTTTTAGTGTATTTTACTAATTTATGCAAAGACAAAGACATTTAAATGTTTTTTTATAGTAATAAACCATGTTTAAGAAGTATGAGTTATGTTTCTATAGTTGGACACCCCATGTCGAGCTGATACCAGTAGTTGGACATCGTTCTGAACTCAGTACTTGGACAATATAAATAAACGTGTCCAACTACTGCTTTATGGAAAATGAGATAAGTCTAAAGTTGGACAATATTCAGCGTGCACCCTTTTAAAATACATAACCTCCAAAACATTTTATTTCGTACTGGAATAAATGTAGGGATTTAAATTGACGCAGTTTTGATTTTAATAGACAGTGCTCACTATAATTAATACCATTAAATTGATATCATCATTTGATATTATTATATACTTATCAGTACAAGTAGTTTTTTACTATTGTCCAACTATCGGTCTGAATTTTCATTTTGTCCAAGTACTACCCATTTTACCTTATGTATTTCAGGCATCCTAAACTTTTACATTTAAGGTGGTTCTCCACGGGCACTACAGTTTGCGCGCTCAGCGAGAGCACAAACTATACCATGGGCGTCGTTCTGTCTCTCTCGCTCTCGTGCACGTCGTCTGCTATTTATATTTATAATCATTAATATCTTTTTAAAAAGATTAGTTTGACACATATTTTATAAATTTAACAGAAAGAGCTTCTTAAGCTGTTTTTCTTTTACTATTACTTTCTGTCACAGTTGATATAGCACTCATTTACTCTCATAAAAATAACCGTTTTCAAGAATTTTTTTCTCAAAAATTTGTTCCGCAATGTATGTAAACAAACATATGATATCATTTCTGTGACTTCGAAGAATATTTGTATATTTTTTTAGAATCTTTTTCAGTTTTTGTAATATGAAGAGAACAGGCGATGTGAACCTCAAAATCAACCCAATTTCATTATTTAATTAATAAACATTCGAACGTTTATTTGGAAAAGCAATTCTTTCAGGCGCTCCGTGTATGTAAATACTATGCTCAGATTTTTTTTGTGCGATTCTATCAGCATTTCCATGAGATAAACACTTTTTAAAACTGGCAAAATTCGAAGTATACAGATCCCTACTTACCGGCATTGCGGCTTTTATTTAATTAAATAAATTCTGAGTAAATTTTTGGAAAAACAGCTCTTTCAGGCGCTCCGTATATGTAAATACTATACTCAATTTTTTTTGTTAGTAATTCTATTATTATTTGCAAAAGAAATATACATTCTAGAATTTGTCGGTAAGTACACATTACCTTAAGTCGTCTAAGAATTCAACGGCAAATACCGTACCGTATTTACATTCAACCCATACTCTCGTTTCGCGTAAACCGCTGTTCCCGTTGCCTCGTGTGCTTGAGAATAATACTTTTCCATTATAAATATCAAAAGCTACCATCACAAGTATCCCCCTCTCTCTAAAACTAAGTATTTTCATTCTCCTTGCAGCTTTCGAGTGAGCGCAAAACCTAGCCCCGCCGTCGAGCAGCAGCAGCAGGAGGAGAGCAGCGCAGAATCAGCAGGAAGTCTTCGCCGAAGCCACCCAATCGCCATCTTCAACATCTTCGAGTTCGCCGCCGTCCAGGAAGCAGAAAACTACGACCTCAGCAGCCGAGCGACACGAGCCGACCTCTACTAAGAACCTCACACACGTCCTTGTGTGAGAAAGAGAGAGAGAAAGAGAGCAGGCCGAATTTTAGCCCGACAGATTCAAACAACCGCGCCGACATCGTAGGATGGTAGAAGGTGAAACCGACTCAAAGCAAAATCATAGTGAGTGTTATTTTTCTACTTCTTTTGTTTTTTCTTCTATTTTTTTTTTGTGTATAAAGTGTTGTATAATAAGTTACAGAATTATGCTGAGCAATTATTTGAGTGAAACAATTTTTCTATTTGCTGTAATACAGGTATAAATATTTCGAGGAAAAAAATAGAAAATGAGATTAGGCATGTAATTAAATTTCGAATTTTTTTCTGCAGATAGATTTATTATCTGCTCGTGTACGATAAATAATAAATTGCGAAAATTTACGATGGATAATTATGTAACGATTGCGTAAAGTAACACAAATCGACGCTTTTTTTTTATTGAAATAAATTTTACGAATGGAAAAACATGAAAACAGGGTAGTAAACATTAGATCAAGTACAATATTCGCCCTTGCTACAGTAAAGCTATAACGACGAATAAATGAATAGATCGGAAAATTTAATTCGCAAGAACACGCACATTGCATAAATAATAGTAACCCGTGAGAGTTAACGATGCGCAACACACGTGAAAAAAAAAATCACTTCTGCAGCTATTGTATTCGTAGTATAGTGATATATGTAAAATATAGTTAAGATGAATTACGATCGACATATACGCTTCCTTGAATCTGATAATAATTCAAATATGATATAGCGCTAAGAAAAATAATGTAATCACCGCGCTCAGACATATATACATTTTTCCGTATTACATTTCACGGACGATGAGATTTTATGTTTTTAATTGTTTCAAATAAATGTCAATCCTGAGTGTTAAACATAAAAGCCGCATCAACTCGCGATAATAAGAGTGTTTACGCGAGGCTGTTTAAATTTAAAGTATAATAAAAAAATAAAAATAGTTACATTATACATAAAAACTTGGAATTGTTTCATCGACATTGTAGTTTTTTTATCTCGTTTTGCATCGCCAAAACAAGTTTTCCCAAAGTTATACCCAAAAGTCGTCGCACATACTCGCGTATCGTACATAATACGCACTATTGTGTCACACTTATCAGCACTTATATACACTTCTCCACTAATTGCCCAAACAATTCCCCTCTTACTCACCCGTCTCTCTCTCCCTCCTTAAATAACTGATAACCAATAACAAACTGCTACCTTGAACTACCTTGACAAGGATAAAAACGACAACAAAAAAAAAAAAAAGAAGAAATTTCAACTACACGAACGAAATACGAGTTTTTAAAAAAACGAAGGTTAGATCTAGTGGCTCCATACCATTACCTCAAACCCTCTTTGTTTTCTTAAAAATTCGCATTTCGTTCGTGGACCTCGGTAGACTCCAAATTAAAAAAAAAAAAAATAATAAGGTAGCATCATTTTAAAGCGACGAAAAAAAAAATTCATCATCAGGATTATCCATCGCGATCGCGCGCGCGAAATTCTATCCCCGCATACTCGGAGTGAAAGCGCGAGAAGCCGCAGTGATTAGGTATTTCGAAGTTAAAGGACTCGGCCCTTATCACTGACTCAAAAGCGCGCGCGCGTGACTGTGTATGTATGTGTGCCGTGCCTCAGTGTCGACGATACCCTCGTGCGCATCGCTGCTGCGGCTGTGTTAAAAGTAAATGGAAGTGCACGCGCGTAGAGAGTCGAGCAGCATTTCCGGCACATCGACCAACGACATTGCTGTTGTCGAAAGTAGTAAGGCAAATTTGTTTTGCTATATTTTTGCACTGAGAGAAAAAGGTTTGTGAAAATTACTATAGGGGAGACCGGGGCTAGTTGGCATACGGGGCAGGTTGGAAAAATGCTAATAACTCGTGATTGAAATAACAGGCTATTGATGTCAGTAATGTAAAATGAAATCAGGAATATTTTTTTTTTATTTTTAGTCGGAAAGCATCATGCGTTTTGGAAATACGCAAAAGTTTTAAGACTTTTTAAGATGTTGGTGAAAATTTTACATTTTGAAAAATGTCGTGTAATTCTTTGAAACATTTTGTTAATCTATTTTTTCTTAGCGTGGGGCAAAATGATTGCTTTTTTAGAATTTTGTCATTGGCATTTTTTTTTATCTTTCAATTTTTAATATTATTAGGAGAATTTTTAAATCAGTGTTCGCTTGGGGCATGTTGGCTGACCTATTGAGAACAGGCAGATTGTTTAACTAATCATTTTACTATTATAATACGTAATTAACAACATTATTTTTATACATCAAAGTTCTTGAATGTTGATACAGAAAATCTATGGAAATCTAATAAAACCTCCATTTATACATTTTGGGTAATTTATAGTTTTTAGCTGATTATAGCTTATTTTCTGTTCAATGTCACATTCTCACATGTGATTCTTTTGTATAATATAATAATATCGTTATTTACTCAATGATTTATTATCAGTGAACTTACCACAGGCACGTGGAAAACCGTGCAATTAAAAACTTGTTTCTACCTTTTTTTTGTGATCAATTTGCAAATTTGAAAAAAATCATGAAGATGTTCTATATGAAATACTTTCATGTACTAAAATAGTTTTGTTAATAACTAATACTGTTTTGCAGAAAAAAATAAAATGTGGAAAGTCGGTCAACTAGCCCCGGTCTCCCCTACTGTCTGATAAAGCTGTCACAGACTGTGAAAACCCAAAAAATTACCATACTTTATAAGAAATTTTGCTAGAAATATAGGAAAATTTACTGTAAAGTGTAGTAATTTTTTTTTTTACAAGCTGATCTGTGACAGCTTTATCAGACAGTATAGTAATTTTTACAAACCTTTTTCTCTCAGTGTGAATATTTTTAACGAGAATTAATGTTGGAACAACAAGGTATATTTCGGAACGCAATCCGATTTGGATTTCTCCGTATTTTCATTGTCTCTTTAGTTTCTTTTTTCTTTTCTTAATAGTTGCTTTTACGCGCGGATACGACCGCGTATATATAAATACACTGTGCAGGCATTATTTCAAGCTGAGATTTGTTTTTGGATGTTCTCGGACCTCTCTGTGTATGACGCACCGAGCGTTATTCGTTTTTTCTCGAGTTTCGCTCTTTATTTCGTGCAGTTTTGCCGGAGACGCACTAAATTTCCCTTTCGTTTGCAAATATATACTGTTAATGGTCTTTATCTCGGTGATCGTGGGGACTCGTATACATATTTTGTATAACTTATAAAAAAAAATAAATAAATAAAAATTGGCGCGCCGGAGAAAACCAGATCGCGCAGGCTTAGGTTTCTCGATTCGGCCCTCACATCATATTATTAAAATCCTGGTTCTATCCGATTACCCTATACCTCATCAGCATTCTTCCTTCCATACGCTAAAATACCATCAGCCTTCGTGTTTCCACTATTCAAAAAAACGCGCAGAGCAACTGCGCGCGTATATATGAGGAAATCCAGAAAAACTTTCAACTTTTCATGTTCCCAAAACCTGTCAAAAATTTTTTTGAAGGCACACCTTCCGGACATGGTTTTTCTTCTTTCTTATGTCACAAAGTATACGGGAGATATCGTGTATAATTAAAATGTCTTTGTCTCACATTTTTTTTGAAAGGTTGAAATTTCTTTAAATCTCAGCCAAAAAAGAAATTGGAACTAGAAAAAAAGAGCTTTCATTCCCTTTTTTAAAATTAAAAAATGTCGATTCCTTCAAAAGTTATAAGGGTTTGAAGTTGAACGTCGAAAAGGCATAAAAATGCACAATTCAACTTCAAACTCTTATAATTTTTGAAGGAATCGAGATTTTTTAATTTTCAAAAAAGAGAATGAAAGCTCTTTCTTTCTAGTTTCAATTTCTTTTTTGAAACTTTAAGTAGATCAGTTTTGAGCTAAATGGTTGAGGTTTAAAGAAAAGGGCTTTTTTCCATTTTCTTGAAAAATTTCAACCTTTGAAAAAAATGTGAGACAAAGACGTTTTTAATTGTACACGATGTCTCCCGTATATTTTGTAATATAAGAAAGAAGAAAAACCGCGTCCGGAAGGTGTGCCTTCACACAAAATTTTGATCGGTTTTGGGGACACGAAAATTTGAAATTTTTTCTGGATATCCTCATATGTACATCATACTTTGTACTTACAAAAGACAAAAGCATCATCGCGCGCTATCAACCTCGCGCGATCTCTCGGGCCGAGAGGGAGAGACCCAGTTCTTCGCGATGTCTCGCGCGAGCTATTCGCCGCGTCTCGTGCTAATCGGCAGCCGCAACTGGGTCGCGCGTTAATTGCGCCAAGAGAGTCATGCGCGAGGACATATAGATGCACACGTGCGCGCGCGGTCAGATGATGCGTTGACTTTTCTTCTTGAGGTTTGGGTATGAAGGTGTGGGGATTCGGGAGGAGGAGAGATTGAAATGTTTTTTTATATAGGAGGTTAATGTGGGCGGTTGAATTGAAGTTGATTGTGTTGAGGTTATATTAGGGTAAAATATTATGTTTGATGAAATGTTTTTCATGTGAAGATTTCTCGTTATTTATAAGTGAAACTTTTGATTTGAAAAAATACTTCGACGAAGAATCGAAATTTTATTTTACAACAATAATTTTTCTCACCATTTTAAATGATTTTTTTTACTTCCAGAGGGTGATGTAAAAGACGATCGCCTAAACGGCTGCGGTTCAAAGGACCTAGAGCTCGCACGTGAGTATTTCAAAATTCAGTGAAATCCGATTAGGTGGTTCTATTAAAATATACTTTTCTAACTCTGTTGTCTTTTTGCTTTTTATTACAGGCATCGGGTCAAAGGGCAAAACCCTAGACCCAGAAAAAGCACCAGATACAAAGCCACATATCAAAGCTGACTTTGAGCAGGCAATCGAACTAACTGGTGAGTTCTTTTGTTCTGTGTAAAAAAATTTATATGTATTGTAAGAAATTATCATAGAAAAGTAATTTCTAGTCATATTATTTCAGTTTATCCTCGAGTAATGATAATACTGGCAACTTCGAAGATTTCTTTTCTAATGAAGATCGACTTGTAACAATTAGTCATTTATTTTTTATCTTCACCATTCGTTGTTACAACTATTTTTAGGTCAGATAAAACCAAGCACTAGCCAGTAAAAACGAGTTTATCTGAACAACTCTAAGACAATACCAAAATATTCCAAGGTTTCACAAACAAATGTAAATAATCGCAAAACCTCCATAAACCAATAGAGAATGACAAAATAACTTATCTTCGGAGCAGGCATTCTCCCACTAGAACTCTAAAAAAAGAACCGCGAATCCGACGGACCCAGGACTCGCGTCGAGAAGCGCGAAATCTCGAATGTGTCTTTCAATTACCGCCCATTGCCGCTTGTGCAAACATCAGAGAGAACGAGTCGGTACTTAGTGGTGTGACTCACCTCTTTCCATGTACGCGCGCGCTCCTGGGCCTTCGTCTAATCAGTCGCGACAACGTTATACAGATTTAAATACCCGAGCGCGGGCTTTTCCGCTGTGGACATGATTTTTTATGGTTTGGAGGTAGTAGGTGTGAGGATTGGTAGAGGTTTAGGAGTTAAGAGTTTATCTGGTTTTTACGGATCAACTGTTAAATGGTTGTAATAGATGAATAAAAATGTAGCAGTTATTGAAATTAATTACAAATTAATTAAGAAACTTTTAGTGGTACTTATTTAATTGGTGGAATTTAACATAATTTTTAGAGAGTATTTTCTTATCTTTTTTGGTTTGTAATTTTTATCAGTTATCTCAATCATTCAGTATACTTTAACAGAATGCGATCAAAATGATGACTAAAAGCTAAAAGTTGAATCATAGTAACGAATAAAACGTTGGGTTTCCGAGTATATGATACTTTTTTGGAAAGCCAATATATAGCTAACGATAATACGTATATTAATGAAATTTAAAAGTTCTAAAATACAACGCGAACACATACGTTTAAGGTTGTATAACCCGTAATATCCCATTCAAAAGTTAGTTTTTAACGTTAAAATGCAATAAATAATTATGTAAAGCAAATAATCAATTTTGAATTTTCATGATCTATGTATAAATGCAATAGCAATATTATAAGCTTTAAAAATTGAAAATCGAAGCAGAATTGTAGAATTGGCATATCTAGTTTTAAAATCATCATTATGTCTAAATTAGCGCATTTTCACAATTTTAAAACGAGATATGCAAACTCTACAATTTTGCTTTGATTTCCAATTTTTAAAGCTTATAATATTCTTATTGCATTTATACATAGATCGAAAAAACTCCAAATTTGCTTATTTGCTTTACATAATTATTTATCATTAAGGTGGGGTAAGAGGAAATAAGTGGGTATGGGTATATAAGGAGGTGTATCGCGGGTTTCATTTCAGTCCCTGAGGAGGAGCCGGAGCGGGCTCGAAACGTTGGGCAATTGGGCAATTTGGTGATGGGGGGTAGTTAGATAGTCCTTCGCTAATAAAGTTTTTTTTTCCAGGATTTAATTAAGTTTTTTATTTCAGATTCTGCGGGGGTGATTATAAACAAGGGCAATCTGACTGCCGTAAATATTAATTATTTTAATTTAATTTATAAGACTGTAAGACCGATGGAAAAATTCTCATCAGTTGATAATTATTTATCGCAGTTTTAACGTCAAAACCTAACTTTTGAATGGGATGTTACGGGTTATACAACCTTAAATTTATTTCTTGCTTCACACATTCGATTATCATACTCGAGGCTGTTCTCCCATATAACCGATCTCTTTATTTCGCAGACTATGGCAAGTTTCACTACTTCCTGCTGGCGGTATGCGGCTTCGTCAGCACGAGCGAGGAGATGGACGTAATCTCTATGTCCTTCATCTTGCCCAGTGCACAATGTGACCTGAAGCTAGATACCCAGGCGAAGGGATGGCTGAACTCCATCATCTTCATCGGCATGATGGCCGGCGCCTACGCCTGGGGCTCGGTCGCCGACGCCCTCGGCCGGCGCAAGGTCCTCATCGCCATCTCCTTCATGAACGCCCTGTGCATCGTCGCCTCCAGCTTCAGCCAGTCCTATGAACTTTTCATGTTCTTCCGTTTCCTCAACGGAGCCGCGTAAGTGTGTGTGCGTGTGCATGCGTGCGTGCGTGCGTGCGTCCGCGTGTGTGTGTGTGCAGATTTAATAATGAGGTGGTTTGAAAGATGCTCAAGTTTTCTAACAGATAGTTTATTCGGCGTTTTATATTTTTAAAATAAGGCAATGACAATTCAAGTTTATTATAATAAGTTGGCAATTTGAGGAAGAAGGAAAAAATTTAAAACCATATAAGTTCAAATAATTAATTTAGTAGTTTTGAAACCTGTTATACTTACTTAAGTGAACAACAATTAACTTTGTGATAACAAAATGTTTTATTCATGTAATTGATAAGTATTTGTAAATTAAGGACATAAGGCTTTTTCATTATCGTAGGTTTAACGTTACAGAGATATTTTTAAATGTTTGATAAACACTTTGTTGTCAATGTATTGAATTTTTATATTATTATACTGCAATTAAGATAACATATCTTTATTCTCAATCTAAAGCAATGCAGAAGCATATAAACAAAAAAAAATTGTATATAAAATACATTTGTCTCCAAAGATTTCATTCATCGTATAATTTTTAGAATCGTGAAAAACTAAAATTTACGACTCAAAAATATATGGCCCATGACGCAGTTAACCTGTTGAACAGCCGTTGTAAAATATACAAAATATATCTCACTTTAATTTAGAGTAGTACACACAATGACAAAAGATAATAAATTTTAAGAAAGCCCAATATTTTTTAAAATACGTGAATAATTTTCTGGCGCAAGAGATATCAACGAGAGTTAACACGTCTGATAAGACGGCATAATTTCTTCAACAACTTCATTCATAAATACATCGCAGTATGTCTAAACACGACAGAATTACGATATTCGACGAACCAAAAAACTCACTTTGCACTCTACTTACCAGTTTTTTTTTTTTCTTTTTTTTTTTTTTTTTTCTTTAAATAATGTGTTTCCTACGAAGACGCGTAATTTGCGTGTCAATGACTAAAATAATCAAACCATCTAATATGCATAACGCGTAATAATCGAACTTCAAATCGAATCGCAACGACTTATGTGTGTATAAAAACGTACAACAATCCGCCGTTATCGCGACGACGAATCGAGGCTTTTCAGGGTCGGAAAGTGATGCACGCGTTCAGGGGCTTAATGAGTTTTCCTCCTCTCTGCGCCGATTTGTTTTATCGGTTGCATTATGTAGATCGCCGGTGAGGCTGTGATGCAACGAGAAATTCAATGGCTCATTAATAATTAATAAATTGAGTAATTTTTTTTAACCGAGGCACGATACTTTAGTTATAACTAAGTGTAGCAACGATTCCTTTGTTGGATTTTCTTCGCACCTCATTTAATTTCGTGGTGAAGCGAAGAAAAAGAAAACAATTAATGGAAAATTATTTTTTTGGTACAGCCTTGGCGGCAGTGGACCGGTGATTTGGTCGTACTTTGCGGAGTTCCAACCCAAATCGAAGCGGGGCTCGATGCTGTCATTCATGGCGGCCTTCTGGACCTTGGGCAATCTCTTCGTGGCTGGTGAGTAGGAATTTTCCACGTTTTCCTGTCTAAGCGAAGGCTTTGGTGCTAATGAAACTGCATATATTGTGGTATAAAATCTATTAGAATTATGTAAAATTACGAGATTATTGTCATCTTTATATTGTAATGAGCTATTGTTAGAATTGAAGGGATGTCGGATACCAATCAGATTTATACTGTACTGGCATGAACTTTTTTAATTGATCAATATCAACTCACAACATTCCACAGGCGCCACAGTGTTATTATAAATATGTTATAGACAAATTTATTATAAATATATCGCAAATTGTGTATATATAAAGTAAGGTATAGAAAGAGTGCGTTTTATAAATAATTTTTGCTAAGTAAAACTAAAAATGCAAAAGCTGATGCCGGTATGGTAGGAATCTCGCCGGTACCTGATATTCTTTCAAACCAAACATACACGTTTGGGCTATTTGACAATTTCATTTAATACAAGTGACAATAAACTCTTTATTTGGGATAATTATACGTCTAAATATATTGAGTGTTGATTCAATTTTTAAATTAGAGCAAAAATGAAAACGAATAATTTGATACAACTGATCGCTTGATTGTCATCGGGCAGGTCTCGCCTGGCTGATAATCCCAACGGACATCGGCGTCAAGAGCGAGGCCTTCACGTACAACTCCTGGCGAATCTTCCTGCTGATCTGCGCTGCTCCCTCCTTCATCGTGGCGGGGCTATTGCTGCTGCTCCCCGAATCCCCCAAGTACCTACTGTCGCGCGGAAGATATGACGAGGCGCTCGAAATCTTCCGCCGAATCTACGCCACTAACACTGGCAAACCACGCGAAACCTACACGGTGAGTTCCGTTTAGTTTACTTTTAAAAGTTTTCTTTTAATTATTTGAGTATAACATTACATTTATCTTTATGCATTTGCATTTCGTAATCAATGTTATTCATGATCATTGGTATATTATTTGATAGTAGGAAATCAAGTTGAAAAGTTGAGATTAGAAAAATTCTATTGTAAACACACTTGTCTGCATTTTAAAACAGGTGTAGGCGTTAGCATTTTGATTGCGTACCTTATTCTTTTTTATTTATCGACAAAATGGATGTTTTTTTTAATGCAATTATTTTCAAAATTATATTTTTATCGAGAACAAATGAAACTTGAACGACAAAAATAGCAAATAAGATGTAAAAATGTTCGATATCATCCTTGTGCCACCTCGCCTATACAAATTTGTTTACCAATGAAAAATCTTCCGCGCAGGTAAAAGAACTGATACTCGACGACTTCCATGTACACGAGCCGGTGAAGCCGGGCGCCCCGGAGAAGAACAAATACAAGTTGATGCTCGGCGACATAATCGAGAACAGCCGTCTGCTGTTCGTCTCGCCGATTCTGCGCTTCACCGTCATCTCCATCGTCATCAACTTCACCTTTCACATCGGCTATTACGGCCTGATGATGTGGTTCCCGGAGCTGTTCAATCGCTTCGACGAGTTTCATCGCGAGCATCCCGGCCAGTCGGCCAGTGTCTGCGAGGTCACCGAGTACGTCGTCAAGAAAGGCTCCCACAGCGACGAGAACTTCTGCACAGACAAGATCGGCGCGTCCGTGTTCATGGAGTCGCTCATTACTGTCGCCTCGGCCATACCGGCCAATATTGTCGCCGTGCTCGGTATGGACCGGCTCGGACGCAAGTTTTTCTTAGGTGAGGATTGGGCCGTTGTTGAGGAAATTTTTTTGAAAATAATTCAAAATTAATAGTTTTTTTTGTTTCTTTTTATGAGGCGTTTCACGTCAGTTCTCCAGGCGCGGCGCGCGAGCGCGAAATCATGCTGTTTTCAGCTTGTGTTTGAAGGGCTAATATGTATCTAAAAAAAATAATCCCCAAGTGATTTCGATGTATTTTTTCCTCAGCTTTCCGATGGTGCTATTAGTTTCTCAAAATTTTTCAATTCTAAGCTCAAAAAAACATAAAACGTGTTATATCTCAAAAACTATATTTTTAATATTTTTTTTGACCTGCTAGATCGAAAGAGGAGGAAATTTTACATGGATATAGCCTTTTTCTATATAGGGGTTTTTTGATTTTTTCGAGATATTATTCAAGAAATACTTAGAATTGAAAAATTTTGAGAAACTAATAGCACCATCGGAAAGCTGAGGAAAAAATACATCGAAATCACTTGGGGATTATTTTTTTTAGATACATCTTAGCCCTTCAAACACAAGCTGAAAACAGCATGATTTCGCGCTCGCGCGCCGCGCCTGGAGAACTGACGTGAAACGCCTCTTATTTTCTATTAAAACAGAGTCATCTATATTTTTCTAGTCACTATTTGGAAATCTGCTTCAGATCTATAATTAACAGTCCAGGTTAATTGTATACAACATTAAAAAACAAAAAATTAAATTGAAATAGAAATGTGTAATATAGTGTCAAGCTGTGTGATCATAATTCGACTTAAACACGAAAAATTGTAACTTTCGAAAAAACAATTTACGCCCTTCAGAACAATAATAATAATTCAACTATTAATTCCACTTTATAGTAAAATTATCTCTCCGCAGATATGTACATCCAAACATTAACATTGGAAAATCTTTCTCGTTAGTTTTCAGTACGCTATCGTCGGGTGCGTGCTCGATCGGGCTGTACTTCGTGTACAACAAGTACCAAAATGTGATAGTCTCGGCGATCTTCAGTGGCGTGATAAGCTGCGGCAACGCGGCCCTGGACTGCCTCATCACCGAAGTCTTTCCCACGAATCTGCGTGCGACCGGCATTGCCATCTCGATGGTGGCCGCGAGACTCGGCGGCATCATCGGCAACATCGTCATCGCCCAGCTCCTCGACCTCTACTGTCCGGCGCCCACTTTCATCGTCGCTGCTCTTCTCATCGGTAAGAAGACTGTCGTTTGCTTTCTATATCTTTTAGAGATTCTATTTTTTTTTTTTTTACTTTATTTTAGGTATAAAATATTCTTTCTATCATTGATAGAACATGTTTTTTAAATATCGATTGCTTTTTCCTTTCCACCAATTGATTATCAATAGTGTTTCAAGCTAAATTGTCTCTTTCTACTTAATTTCGTTCTTAAATAACAAAACGTTAATTTTGTTCCATTTTTGCAGGTGGTGGTCTCCTCTGCTTATTCTTACCAAACACCACGCGTGAACCACTTTCTTGACAGCGTCGAGAACAGAAGACGAAGGAAGAAGAAGCAGGATACCGTCGAGCGAGTCTTATCGCCGCCAGCCTCGTTTCTGCTGCTGCTGCGGCCGCGTAGCGCCCGGGGAACGAGTATAGACGTTTTTATAGTTTTTAGATTAATCAACACATACACACACATACACACGTACACGATGCATACACGACACAAGGCGATTAGTTTTTCTCATCATCCGTGCAGCTTTTATTCTCCCTACCCCTTTATCCTCCCGATTCTTCTTACTGTGTAGCGAGAAAATACCAGATCTGTCGGTCGGAATCCTGATTCACGAATCCAGCTATGACAAAAGTCTCGAAACGAATTGAGTATTATAAAATGAATGAAAAGCGTTTTTTTTCCGAAGATGTGTATCCGTTCTTGGTTAGACTAATTAATTGCATTAACACAGTATAACTATAGCGACTACGCTGAAGGAAAGTATAATATGAACCGACAAATAATTTGATGATATCTGATAATGAACTACGACATTTTGTTTTTTAGTTTTAATGTCTTACAGTAGGATCTAATTACTTTTTAACTGCATACTCTGTAAGAGCGACATCATTATAAAGTTGTAATTTATTTTATTGTTAATTGATTTTTAGTTCATATATATTGCTTAATTCACAGTTAAATGTATATCAATAGACGATTTATCTAAATCACGAATTTCCAGTTTCGGGGCAATGATGATCTTAACCAAAGAAGCGAGCTATTATATGTACATTTTTTTTTTTAATTTTCTCAATTTTGTAACAGTGATTTATGAAAATTTCTATCAAGATCAGATTTGTTTACCCAATAGTAAAGACGATGAAAAATGCTATGCAAACGTGAGATGCCGTCCTATTCATTTAAAAGAATCATTATTCCATTTGTAAACTTGCGTACTTCAATTTGACTATAGTAAGATATAGCTTTGGAAAATAGAATACATAATCAAAATTAATCAGTAATTCAATGTTATAAAACGAATTCGCAAGATTAATGATATGTAACGAAAAAGAGATTATTTGTATTTTTCAATACAAAATGCGAGTACTGTTGTATTAAACTGCTAAAACGTCGTAGTGATACTACCTTTGCACATGAAATGTAATTTATACGTACGTTATTGTATTTTTTAATGTATTATTTTGTTTTTTTTTCTCGTGCTACTAATTCACTTCTAAAGCTGTGCGATGAATACGTTTACATATCATATTTATAATGCACACAGAGAGCAACGTCCTATGTAAATCGCAAAAAAAAGATGACTTTCATTGCGTAACGTAGATCAACAGGTTGTTTCATTCGTTTGTATTATTTTTTATCATTTTAACTGGTAAACGCCTTTATGCATTTCTCTTTACGTACAAAGGAAAAAAGATTTAAAAGATGAACAGTGGGCATGTGCACCTGTATGTATGGGATCATTAATTTTAACCATTGAAACGAAGTATTACGTTACATTCGAGTCTTGCGTAGAAACTTTGACCGTGACTGTGCACCCAAGCGCGTGCATTGGTCTGTTAACACTATTTGATAGAATGTAAAATAATTGTTATCGTTGAAAATTTGTAGTTATTTTGTAAGATGTTAATGTTTTTGAAGAAAAAAGTGAAAACAAAGTAACAAAAATGTAACTATTGCTATTAGGGCCGAACTTGCCCACTTAAAATAGTCAAATATATCTATAATTGCACGAATTTGTACTCATTCTTAGAATACTCAATTGAAAATAAAACAATGAAGACTTTTATAGTCGAAAACGCACAAATGAACTGCCTTAATTTATTACACCAAAGAACTAACAGTTGTATATAAAACTTTTCACAAAAAAAACAAAATTCTAATGAACACAAGTTTCACAATTAAATTTAAAAATATGTATTTAAAAATATTACTATCTAAAAAAGTTCTATTTCTCAAATGATATTCTATCTTATTGTATAAGAGTCATTAAGGAATATTGAATTAATGGATTTATCATACATAATAAATAATTAAGACAGTAAATGTAGAGAATAATGTAAATTTATTATTTCGAAATACATTCGATCTCGCAAAATTATTCCCTCATCATCTTCTCCTTTTGACGAGCAAGTTTCTTTTTGCTCATCTTCTTCTTTGAAGGTTCCTCCTCCGTCGCCTTGGCGACCACGTCTTCTTTCTCTGTCAATATCACTTCGATGTGACAGGGTGAGCTCATGTAAGCTAAAATAATAAGTGAATTTTAAAATTGGCTTTTCAAATATTTGAATGAAATTTAAATGATAAACTTTAAATAAATGCAGTTATTAAGGATAGAACATACTCAATTAGATTCTTGTATATGATTTTTCATATTTCTCAATCAATTTTCGTATTTTCAAAATTATTGAAACGCATGCACAATCTGTTTACTTCAAAGAATACATTTTTGCTTGAAATTGGAGAAAATATGTACATTAAAAAATTAATTTGAAAAATCAATGAATGGCACTGACTTTTGTCTTAAAGACACAAAGTTAATATCTTTCAGAGATTCAAATTGCAAGAACAGGACTCAGACTTTGCTTCTGTCTAATATAGGCTTTAATTTTTTCTGATAGTTGAAATACTACTCTTTTTAAAAATATAATAGAACCTTATATTAAAACTTTGATAATAGAAACACTGTACTTGCTAAAAACATTACAGTATTTCAAAATTGAAATCAGTATAATACTATTTCATTGTTAGTTATTTTTAGTTTATAAAAATTACTGATAAATTAATAAACCTATAAATTTTTAAATAAACAAGTGTAGAAACTACTTACGGTTTATACGACCATGGGCTCTGTATGTTCTTCTTCGCAAGCATGGGGCTTGGTTGACCTGAATGTGTTCTATGACAAGCCTGTCAACTTCAAGTCCTCTGTGATCAGCATTACTCTCTGCATTTCTCAACAGTTGCAGCAAGAATTCTGCTGATTTTTTGGGCCAACGACCTGCAAAATTTAAAGGAAAAATAAGTATTAAAGTATTCATAGATATATAATGTACAAGCTTAGATACATTTTTTGAATGTATATAATGCTTTGTAGTATAGGGTAATTAATTTCAATGTAAAGGCTTGGATACAATTTAGAATTTTTAGTAACTTTATTTGATTTGGAAAAATGATTTCACTGTATCCCAATTATACACATATTTATATACTTTGTATTTGATAAATGGAGGTGTTAAACGTCTCGCAGATTTCCCCGCGAAATTCATATTTTCTATAGAAGCAAATAATTTACAAGTGAGAATATAACAAACAAATTCCAGTTTATCCCTCCCCCCCACCACCCCACTACACCCCCTGGTTTATTCACGCTAATTTACAATTTTACGAAAAATTGCGATTCTTAAGGCAGATTCGTCGATAATCTCATTAAATTATCCCTGTATTACTTATTTTACTCACGTTTCGACAGTTTGAGTGTAACTACTTCACTTTAAGGAAGTACATAAGCCATACGAAGAGGCAGAGATCATAATGAAATTTGAACACATTATTCTTTGAGTATGCGGAGCACGCACGATTTTTTTCTACATTTATTATCCTACATATTTTGAAAATATTTGATTCGAAAGTTTGCGGGTTATACACGGGCTTTTATGGGACTAGGTCAAAACAGCTAATTGACATAGAGTGCGATTTTGTAAAAAAGCAGAAAGATCAATAAAAAACTAACGAAAATACCTATAGGTAAAATCTTAAGGGGATGTAGGAGCGAACTTTACCGATGGTGACCTCCACTTCGAGGCGCATTTCCCATTGTTCGCGCGAAATTTACTTCATAATACAGAAAATTAAGTTGCTAACGGTTTTTTATCGTGCAAAGAACGCGGGATCACAGCATTTTCAATAATCAAAATGTTCAATAATTTATATAATGCAATATTCTTAAAATTGACGCGTGGAATTACGTAAAAGTGACGGTCATCTTACAATTTTCTATGTGAAACGTCATCCTCACCTCGCCTCGTATTTCCCATTGTTTGGTTTAACTAAAAATTATTAAATGCTGTATAACATTTATAAACATTCCTTATTATAACAAGAACACGCGATCACCGTATTTTTGTGCTTTACGATTGTACACTTTTTTTTATTTATGATATAAAGTTTTTGAGGTTAGGAAATTTTCAACCAATCAGCGTGGCTCCGACATCACCTTAAGAAGCTGTTCGCGAAAGTTCAACGCGTGTAACCGCATGAAATTCCGAGTAGGTATTTAACGAAAACGTAAACAAAACATCAAGCTTGGTGACTGCTCGCTGAGGTGCGCGGTAAGTGGGGGCCGGTGCGCGGTGCGGGGGGAGTAAGTACCCCTCCCCTCGCCCGCGACATAACTGTTATGACCTCCTTAACGACATTTTCTTTAATATTTCTGTATTTTTTTCTATTTTTAACGAACTTGTTTTTCCGATCTGTCAGTTTACAACAAATTTGAGGTTAAAAGTGATAAATGCTTCTGCTCTACAACAGATTATCCGACAGATTTGAATTTATGTTTATTTGTCTATGCATTTATGTTTAATTATTACGACACTACCCTTAATGTTATGGTGTTTTTTTCAACTTTTTACGACAGGAACATATTTTTTCCATCTGTTGGATGTTTAATGACAGCCTTTGATAAAATAATGACATTTACATAATTTGGAAAGTACTTATATTAATTATTTATTCAATAGATTAAAATAGCCTTTCAAATCTTCTCAGAAATTTTTATATATTCATGAATTATTTGAAGCTTTGACAACTTAGACTATTGATGAACTATTAAATGTCTTAAAAGTCAGTTATCAAAATGTTTAATTCTCCAGTTACAAAAGATATGAAACGTACCCTGGGTAGTGCCAAATTGCTTGGCTTGGGCACACCTGCCAACGCCACCATTGAACCTCCTGAACGGAACGCACTCTTTGTATTCTATAACATTCTTCAGATACTTTTGAGCCCTCCTGAGGGCCATGTTCTTAATGGCGCGTGCCGTTTCATGAGTGTTCTGTAAACAAAAAACAGTTTGTAAGTTTATAGTTCAATTACAATATAAAGCAATTAAATTATTGGAGAGACTGCTTCTAATTCAATTTCAGTTCTTGTATCAAATTGATAACAACAACATGATAAGGCATACATAAGTACTAGAAATTTCTTTTACATATTAATAACTTGAAAATTTGGCAAATATTAGGAGATTACATCATCATTAAAATAATTTAAATTTAAGTTTTCAAATATAAAATTAATTGTTATCAATTAACAGTTATTAAAAGTACAATATCAAAAGAACCAAACAGAATACAAGAGCTGCAGGTCCAGAACTTTTTTTTGTATATTTTCACTTATCAATGAATATAAACAAAAGTAAAACCTGTGATAGATAATAAAAACAATGACACAGATTCCACGAATACGCGTATATTTTCCACTTATAAGTTATTATTCCGAACTTTTACACCGAACCCACACCCTCCTATAAAAAACCACTTTGCCCTATCGGTTTTCACCCGGTATCAAACGATAGCACTAAGTATACCATCATGTCCCATCTGCACACCTCTAAACGTGCTCCGCACACCACCTTCTAGGTTAGAAACACTTCGATTCGTAGTTGACACATTGCTTAGATGCAAGTTAACTGCACTTGATACTTGCATCCTCATTACGCATAAGCGAACCATAAAATCAAGCAACATTCCAGGAACTCAGCCAAACTCCGTCCTAGGCAGAGCATCAAGTCCTCGCACACTAGCACATTGTTTATAACCTGTACATGAGAGCCACACAGAGAGTTAACTTGAGGAACTCACCTTGAAGTGCACACGGAGGTTCGAGCCGCGTGCCTTGCACGACTTGCCCGGGTTCGTCGCCTCATGAGAGTACCGGCCCATTGTGTCCTGCAAAAACAACACTTATGAGAAAAGAAACCTTTGATCCACGTAGCTTTGATCCGCAGCACGTAAGGGGGCAACCAACACATCACTCTCGTGCCCGACAACCGCCACTTTTCAGCCTCGGGTTTTCAGGCATTCGCCCGTCCCGACGGCCGAAATTCCCCCGGGAAATCCCGGACGAAGGTTCGCGAGCATCATCGAGGTGTGTATTTCACGAATTTCCGCGAGTTTTAGGATGGATGCAGAAGGATTCGCGGATTGCCGGAGCACGGCTATACCATACCTCGTCAGGGAGCCGAGATCGAAAAGAAAAAGGCTAGGACGGAAGCGGGCGCGCTCGGTCGACTTCCTTGTGATTTGCGCTCTGGGTCTGGGTGCAGATGGCGGCAGCGGGCGCAGACGAGGGTCACGTGGTATCGGGCGCGCGCGAGAGTTTGAGTGGAGCAAGAATGCGAATGATTTGAGTCCGTTTTCGCATTGTAGCGAAAGATAATGGTACTTTATTTATAATCATAATTGGGAGACCGAAAAATTATTGTAATATCCGATAAAAAATATAAATATGATTTACGCGTGTGATTTTGTTTTTACTCTTGTCACTTTAGTACCTTAAATACCGAATTTATATTTTCTAAGAAGTTATTAATTATAATTTTGTTTAGATACAAAAATTCATACACCTCCGAATCTCTTTTTGTATAAATATAAGTAGATAGGTAGCATGTGTGGTCGAGTAATCGCTTTTTGTTAAATTTTTTCAACGTTTACTGTCTCACTGGCTGCTTAATTAAATTTGAATTTTTCCCACAGGGGTCCTATGTGGGCCACACATGACTAGCTTTAAATATAATTTTTAAACAATCTTTTTATTTATTTATAATTTGTTAAATAAATTCGAATAAAAAGTTTTAATGAAAATATCTATTTACGCTCTCATACCCATTGTGTTTATAATGGGTTCATAGTATTTCACAACATTAGAATAAACTCAATGTTTACTACTAAAATTTATTACAAAGTGATAAATAAAAAAGATAGTTTATTTAACAATTGTTATTAATTTATTCATGAGCGACCCACATGGGACCCATGTAGGAACCATGTGACATTCACATGGGTCCCAATGGGATCCCGCAACAATTTCTCACATAAGTCCTACAAGGGTTTTTTCACCTTAGGGGGTTCTTTACAATGATAAAACTGCGATATACACTGTGTTTCACAAAATCTTATGCCGGTAAACGAACTCCGAACAAAGTAGGTAGGATAATTATTGTACCAAACAATACAACCAGCATTTTTTAAATTTACTTTACTATAAAGCGCAATAGTCAATAGTTTGACAATAATTATAAATTTTAATTTATTGCCCGTAACATTAGCTCTTATTTAAATTTGGAGTACTATTTGTCGCGACTGATTCTTTAAGTTATGGCGGTTTTTCTTGACTTTCACAAAAGATTCAGTACT
Source organism: Torymus aiolomorphi (assembly GCA_036365515.1). Lineage (NCBI taxonomy): Eukaryota > Metazoa > Arthropoda > Insecta > Hymenoptera > Torymidae > Torymus > Torymus aiolomorphi. The sequence continues at coordinate 42,139,322 of CM070873.1, read as the reverse complement.
GTCAATTTTATATATTTCTAATTAAATTAATTATAACAATTTTTCAAATTCAGTATATTTATAATGTAATATCAATTGAGGGTGCGGCTGGAAAATGGGCACAACTTTTGTACAATTTAAATGAGTTATGTGCCCTTTTTCCAGCCTCATTTATTATGTAAACACAATTTGCCATCTAAATGCAGTTTTAATACTGTGTAATTGTCATGATAAAACTGGAAAAAACCAAAACTTACAGGTCACTGCAGCTAACATTGTATAATATTATATATTACTTTAACAACATTTATTTTTAGTTTTAAGTATTATGCATATTTGAAGTATTTATGAATGTTTTGAATATATTTTATGCATTTTTAAGTGTTTTTTTTTATATGTACACTTTCTGTGGACATTAATTACATATTAGACATACATACAGGTGACTATAAGTTGTCTCTGTATAGGAATTGCAGTTTTGTAAATTATCCGATTTAATAATTGGCTATGAGTTATCAAGGCTACTGATGTCTATAAAATTTACAATTTTCATATCTTGAATTTGTGGGTTTCAATAAAGAATAATTACATCAGATAGTTTTATTAAATTTTTTTTATTATTATATTGATTGTAAAAATTTATATCTATAAATATAAATTATTTAAAAGATTTGTCATCAAAGTGTATAACACTCAATATATCTTCTTATTTACAAACTTACAAGTACAATTTACAAAGTCCATTTTTGTACTATTTGCAATGAAGAGTATCGAAAATATTTCGATATTTGTACATTTACATATTTAGTACATATCAACATATGTACACAATGTAAACTCTTTTTTATGTTTATAACAATGATATTATTATTCAGTCTTCGTCAAATTGATCAATTGATGCATAGTAATAGTGCTGATCAGTCTCAACTTCTTTTTTTGAAAAACATGGCTCTGGCAAATCAACCAAGTGTAAACGAGGTGATTCGTCCATTATTTGATTTACTTGTACATTAGTGCCACCAACACACATCTTCAGTGTAATACCATTTGTTCTTTTTTTCGTAGCTTTGATCGCGTATTCTACTAAATGTTGAGTGATATATCGACAATTTGTTAAATCAAGTAATTCTAGTGAAGATGCAACGCTCAACAATTGGATGACTCCAGCATTGTAGAATTGTATACAGTTGCGGCATTCTAATGTTTTCAAGGTATATATAGTCAAATATCTATCACTGACCAAACTCAAAAAATTCATAGATAAATGTTCTATTTTTGGAAGTGAAGCAATACTTCTCAAACCAATATCCGTTACCTGACTACAAACTGAAATGAAACAAAGCCAAATATAAGTTTTACTCTGTGTAACTAGATTTAAGTTAAATTCAAGTTAAATTTTATGTTTAGATAAATTATAAAAAATATTTATCTGTTTTATACTTACAGCTAATGTTGACACGCACTACATTTGGGCACTTTTTTCTTACAGACATCAAATATTCATCATCAACCTGACTATTTTCAGATAAATCTAGTACTTCAAGTATATCACATTTTCCAATGGTTAATGATGGGACATTATTACTGAGTTGTAAGAATTTTAAAGTAGGAGATTCAATTTTGACAAAAGGATCTAAAAAATTTCTACAATTGGTTATAGATAAATTTCTCAGATGTGGCATTGTCTCTATCGCCTAAAAATAACAAATATGATTCTGATAGATTATATTCAAATATACTTTTGATTAAAATGACATATGATGACACTTACCAGTTGAACGTGTTCTGTTACTTGACTACAATTGTTAAGTTTCAGAGTCTCTAAAAATTTGAATCGATTTATCAACAAATTTCCAGTTATAGATTTATTTCCTGTCAATTCCATATATACTAAGTTATTAATCTTGCCTAAAACTGTGTTTATAACATCATTGTTTGCACAATTATGAGCTCCTATTGTTAGTTTTCTCAATTTGGGATAGACTTTTTTTTTTCCAATAAATTTATTCAGCAATTTATCTGTCAGCAAAATACCTGACAGATTTAGAGTAAAAAGATTTTTAAATATATGTTTTTTCATATAAATGAAAATTTCCATTAATGCTGATTTATTTGGCTTGTTTTCAAGCACTGTAAAATCAATGTGTCGAAGCGATGTCTTAGACTTTTTTATAATTTCAAAAAATGTCTCCACATTAATTTTTTTCTGACATGTGCTTGAATCCAAAGTTTCGAGTCTCAACCAAAAATCATCTGTAATGTCTTTCCAAGAACAGCAAACTAAAATGAAATAGAATAACATGTATCATTCCATAATTCATTAATATTCAATATAAATGTAATATAGATATATTTTGAATTTCCTTACCATCAGCTAATTTTAGCCTTCCACACAAAGGTACCATCTTAAATATAAAATTTATGGAATCGCGATCTAAAATTTGTATAGGACTGAATTGAGATAAAATCTTTGCATCAAATATTCTTGGTTGTGTTACACTATCCACATAACAACCCTTGAATTCTGACAAAGACCTTACAGTTTGTATTCCTGTGATCGACAAATTTAAGCAATCTAGAATAAAGGAAATAATTTAAAAATAATATTTAAATAACACATTAAATGAATTTTACGATGGAATACACTTTTGTCATTGTTCATGATAAATCAAGATTTACTTACCATCTACATTTATGTGATTAATGTACTTGCAGTAATCGGGTAATGCCTGTAAATTAGCATCATTAACCTCCAGACTATGAGATACATTTAAGCTTTGTAGAAATCTTAAATGATTCGAAATTTTCAAGGACACAGTATTGAGCCCATCCTGATGCATTATTGCTGCCATTGAACTGAATTGAAATATAGAGGATATCTTCATGATATCCCACAGTAAGTCATTGCTACCCTGGAGCTTGTCACTGCTCAAACTTTTCAATTTATTGATTCGTGATAGGATGTAATTGACTTCCTTGGCTGGTATGCAGTGGTACGGCATAGAAAAATCAAGATCTCCTACTTTCAATTTCATAGTCACCTTGCAGACTGAAAGACAAAAGAAGCAACGATTAGTACATCTTGTAACCTAAGAATCAACAATTTTTTGTTGTGAACAATTGAACAGCTCGTATAAGCATCATCCTTACCTTTTTTGTGCTGCTCTGACTTGCGTCTGCGCTTGCCCACATACATCTTCTGAGACTTTGGACGTTTCCCGTTCTCGTTTACACTGCAATCAGAAAAACTCTGGTTAGCATTTCTGTTCATCACTCGCGAAAATCATCTATAGCTATAAGTATATACTTTTATTTTTGAAAGCGCGCGCCATGCATGCGCATCCCGTGTATGTACCATACTACCTTACACTGCTTATACCATCATAACAGTGACAAGAGGACACACAGGGGCCTTTCTACATATGTGTGTTCTGTGTGTTCTGTGTGTTCCCGACAAAGACAGATAGATCTGTTCCGTTTATGTAAGACAGAGACAGACATAGAGAGAAGTTGTCTAGAACAGACAGAACACACATATGTAGAAAGGGCCCAGGAGACAGGGCAGTTATTATCTCCGCGTCGCTCGCAAAATAAGAAAAACAAAAGAAAAAGTATATACACTCACACTGGGTGTCGAAGCAGAAAGCGGAAGTTGAAGTGCAGCCGCGCCTGCTCCAATAAATCCGACCTGGCAGGGATAGGCCCTCGATGCTCGTGCTGTCGCGAAGTATCGAGGCGGCCCATTCTGAGATAATAATCACGGAGTGGATCCGACGGCGCTGGCATGTCGTCAACGCCCAGTATCGGCACTCGAGAAACCATTGCGGCCTCGTACCTTTCCAGGTATAGCTGATAGTCGATGTTTTGCATAGCTCGCCGTTCGTTATCTATCAGTATCATCCGCCTTCTGCGCTCCTCCGAGTTATCCCGAATGACACGGTAGCGTCTGCGCATCTTGTCGACGCGATCTTTACTTACCTACTTAGTAAATGTAGCTATGCTTGCACTACCGAGCGCACCGCACCAAGGGCTTTATTATTCTGAAGTCAACTCACCACCTCACCAGTGAGGAAGGAAATACAATAGACGCCGTGCTCTGCTACGTGCCCTGCTCCGTGTTCTGCGAATAGAGGTATTATAGATAGAGCAGGGGAAACATAGGCAAAGAAGATAGACGTAAATAGAAGCGCAAAGCGGATAGGGAGACTGAGGCACCCCGAAGAAGTACGCACCCCGACCACGCGCAGCGCGGCAGTCAATTTCTAAATGCTGCGGGAACAGCTGATGCGCGGCCGGTAACACACCACCCATACCGGCTGCAATGGTAACACGACGTATTTCGTACGTAACATTGCAAAATTATTATTTACAAAGATCTGTTATTGCTATTGCAATAACAAAAACCATAAATAAAAACAAATTAATCTTAAACTGATACCCCTAAACCCAAATGGGGAGACACCTTATATATTACATACATGAAGTAAATTCACGTGAACTCCGTTGGTCCTGTGGATAGCGCGCATGCTTACTATCTTTTTGGTGCGGGTTCAAATCCATTATCGGATTTTTTTTTATATATATTAATAAGTATAATAAGATTGTTATTTTCTGCTGATTTGAAAATAACGTGAAAATTAAAAAATTTTTGAACAGGTTTCCGCACTACCTTGGAGGTACTGTTCAAAGCGCGTTGGATTTTTTTTTTGTTTTATTTACAAATTATTATATAAAATAATTTAAAAATACTTCAATACAATTTCATGAAATGTAGAAATTATATTAAATTATTCAATAATCTTTTTTGTATTTTATGTACTTCTGCTATGATTATTATGATAAATAATAATATATTATTAATATTTAATATTCTTAATTACATTAGTTAACTGTATAAATTATGTAAAACAATAACAATAAAAATCTAACGTAAAATACCTCTAAACAATATAACATGAATAAAAAACAAATCAGATAAAAAAAATTCATCTTTTCAAATAGTACATTTCGACACGGGTGGGGAAGTCGATTATTTAGCTGGTGTGACTTTTTGCACGAGCGAAGCGAGTGCGAAAAAACCACACCACCTAAATAATCGACTTACGCACTAGTTTCGAACGGAATTTTATACCACGAGCGCCGAAAAATCATATCAAAGTTGTGATTTTGAGGTTAGAGTGGTATAAATTATTTTAAAAGGTCGAGTTAAGTTATTTTTTAAGCTAAATATAGGAAAAATTCTTTATTTCCTTTAAATTATTATTTTTCTTTACTTCACAGTTTTATTTACAATGGTTATTTAAAAATATTATTCATGTATTCTATATGATTTCTCATGAAATAGTATTGAAGTATTTTTGTAATGATTTTATATAACAATTCGTAAATAAAACAAGAATTATCCAACATTTTTTATATACGGGAGTGCGAAAAAACTTCAGAAATTTTACTGTTATTTTTAAATCGGCAGAAAATAACAATCTTATTATACTATATTAAGGGGATGCCTTACTCGTACTATTACCGACCGAGCAATTCACACAGTTTTAAGCTGATTAAAAATAAAATACGTCGAATCACAAAAAATCAAGAGAACACTCTTCTGTGTTTTTTAACGTTCTATCATCCAGTCAAAGTTTGGAGTCGAAATATCAAGCCGTTTTCTCAAAAACTTTGAACGAAATTAAATTTAACCTGAGAAGGAATTAAATTTAATTTCGTTCAAAGTTTTTGAAAAAACGGCTTGATATTTCGACTCCAAACTTTGACTGGATGATAGAACGTTAAAAAACACAGAAGAGTGTTCTCTTGATTTTTTGTGATTCGACGTATTTTATTTTTAATCAGCTTGAAACTGTGTGAATTGCTCGGTCGGTAATGGTACGAGTATGGCATCCCCTTAATATGTATAAAAAAAAAAACCGATGATGGATTTGAACCCGCACCAAAAAGATAGTAAGCGTGCGCGCTATCCACAGGACCAACAGAATTCACTTGAATGTATTATATCTATGTAATATATAAGGTGTTCCCCCATTTGGGTTTAGGGGTATGAGTTTAAGATTAATTTGCTTTTATTTATGATTTTTGTTATAGCAATAGCAATAACAGATCTTTGTAAATAATAATTTTGCAATGTTACGTACGAAGTACGTCGTGTTACCATTGCAGCCGGTATGGGTGGTGTGTTACCGGCCGCGCATCAGCTGTTCCCGCAGCATTTAGAAATTGACTGCCGCGCTGCGCGTGGTCGGGGTGCGTACTTCTTCGGGGTGCCTCAATTTCCCTGCAGGCTTTGCGCTTCTATTTACGTCTACCTTCTTTGACATAGGGCTGCCCATCCCTCTATAACACGGTCGTATACACAGGTCCGGAAACTCAGCGATATTTTTGGTGGTGGGGGAAGTAACCTTAGCGAAGTCAATTTTAGTGTGCGCGACGACCACTCGAAGCGTTGGCAACTAGACGACCACTGCAGCGTGCGCGCTTATTTTACCATCTCTCCCAACTCCTAATTCAAATAGTTACGCAGTACGCACGCGGTAAGATATAAAGTGCGCATGCGCGTCACTCAGTGGTCGCTAGCCTAGCAGCGCTGGTGGCTTGGCGGAGAACTATAAAATCGTGCTTCACTAAGCGTACACGCTCCGCGCGCTGAGTTTCCGGACCTGTGTATATGACCGTGCTCTATAAAAAATGCATCCTTGGCATGGTCGACGCCATGTTGCGACGCCATGTTGATTTTCCCTCTATAAAAAATGCATCCTTGGCATGGTCGACGCCATGTTGCGACGCCATGTTGATTTTTTCTCGAATATCTCGAATATCTCGAAATCTCGAATTTTTGGCGCATGCGCAAATGCCCTATAGGGACTTAGGGAGTCTGTACAACCATGCAGCGCGCGTGTGTGTGCTCGCCGTGTATAAGGTATACCTATATCCCTCTATAAAAAATGCATCCTTGGCATGGTCGACGCCATGTTGCGACGCCATGTTGATTTTTTCTCGAATATCTCGAATATCTCGAAATCTCGAATTTTTGGCGCATGCGCAAATGCCCTATAGGGACTTAGGACTCTGTACAACCATGCAGCGCGCGTGTGTGTGCTCGCCGTGTATAAGGTATACCTATATCCCTCTATAAAAAATGCATCCTTGGCATGGTCGACGCCATGTTGCGACGCCATGTTGATTTTTTCTCGAATATCTCGAATATCTCGAAATCTCGAATTTTTTGGCGCATGCGCAAATGCCCTATAGGGACTTAGGGAGTCTGTACAACCATGCAGCGCGCGTGTGTGTGCTCGCCGTGTATAAGGTATACCTATATATAGGAGAGCGCTATATATAGGTATACCTTATAGGAGAGCACTATATATAGGTATACCTTATACACGAGAGGGCATATGCATAGAATGGTATAGAGATAGCGCATGTGTTGTGAGCGGAAAAATATGATATATATTAATTGACAGAAATTTATAATCAATTGATAAATCGATGAAAAATTTTTATTTAAAAAAAAATATTTATTCATTACGTGCGTGTGTGTCTGTATGTGTGTGTTTGTGTGTCTGTGTGTGTGTGTGTGTGTGTGTGTGTGTGTGTGTGTGTGTGTTTGTGTGTGCGTGTGTGCGTGCCTGCGTGCGTGCGTGCGTGCGTGCATGCGTGTATGTGTGTGTGGGTGAGTGGGTGGCAGCAGACTCGAGAGAGCGTGAGGCGTACGGCGTTCGACCAGCTGTACTTTTGGCATGTACGTTACCGCACTAACCCCCCTAAGAGAAAAGAAAGAAACGGGGCAAGAGAAGAAGGGAGGCGGGAAAGAATATAAGGGCTCGGCATTCACTCCACAACTTTCTCCATTGGCGACTCAAAGCGCATTAGGGTCGCATACCTAATACGCGCTCTCTTTCCCTCTCTCTTTTGGGGAAAACTGCAGCCGGAATACTACTTTAAGAAGGTTCATCCAATTTTCAGTTTATTTAGGAAGTCTTTGAAACTTTTTTCACATGTACCTGACATCATTATCTATATGATATCCTCACAAAAAAGAGCCTAGCTTTACCGTTATCGAGATATTAATTGTCAAATTTAAGCATTTTAACACGGCGTCTTATGGGACGCACACGCGTGAAAGATCGATTCAGTCTACAACTTCAAAGATACATTTAGCGTTTGTCTGAAGAACTAATATGTTATTAAGATCAATAATTAGAATATCATATTACAAGTTCAGAGATCCGTTTTTAAGATATTGTAGTTGAAAGTATGGAATTTTAGGTGTACGGCAGCGCGTGCAGACGACGCTGGAGCGGTGGGGGAACACACAGACGAGCGCCGCACTGTGTGCACGCTCACAGACGGCACGAAGCTATGTCATGTGTCAGTCCCGTATAAACACGCGCTCTGACTACAAGAGTGGGGGCCCCATGCGAGCAAGCCTGTGCGCGCGGTACGGGGTGACATTGATTCTTGATACGTTCCTGGTTGGATGAACCCCCTTAAGACACACAAGAGCACTACTCATTCTATAGCTATTTATATTCTGCATTATCATGATTTAAAAAAAAAAAATTGACCGTTAAGTTTAGGAGTTATAAACTTTTTAAGAAAAAACACGTTTTTGTTAATAACAAAAGAACCGCGATAGCTAGAGAAATTTTTTTTTTTAGAAAATATAGGTATTTTAATGCCCTTTCGAATGCTATCTATTCGATTCAAATATTTCGATCTTATCATTAAAAAAAAGCAAAAATGAATTTTGAGAAAATAGAAAACTCGAAATAAAACAAAAACGCATCGGTGAATGCAAAAACGAATTTTTGACCCGCCGTCACACAAAAAAAACAAAAGAACGAGACCTGTCCGGTTAAAATCGATCGAGTAGAAGCTGAGATCCAGACGCACGCGCACACACACACACACACACACACACACACACACACACACACACACACACACACACACACACACCGACACACATTTTTCAAAAATCATGTATTTTGATTCCTAACACCTTGAAAAACAATTATAACATGTTTTTACAACAACTCAAGAAATTACTATCACAAAGCTTCCTCTAGGAGGAAGCAAAAATTACATAGTTACCAACACATCACCATTTTTCATTATTCTTTCTCAATTTTGAACTTTCTATAATATTACGCATCTTGGGAGGACAAGAAAAGTCTAGAGTTGCTCTAGCAGGGGCGCCCCTCCGATCTCCCATACATACTTGGCGGGCCCGACTGTTTGTAGTTTACCGGTGGGCTACTTAAATGTAGAATACTAAATTTTTGCATAAATTCATTAACAATATTTATGTCTACATTCGTAGAGTGGCTTAAGAGAAGAGAACGAAACGGGGCAAGAGAAGAAGGGAGGCGGGAAAGAATATAAGTGCTCGGCATTCGCTCCACAACTTTCTCCATTGGCGACCCAAAGCGCATTAGGGTCGCATACCTAATACGCGCCCTCTTTCCCTCTCTCTTTTGGGGAAAACTGCAGCCGGAATACTACTTTAAGAAGGTTCATCCAATTTTCAGTTTATTTAGGAAGTCTTTGAAACTTTTTTCACATGTACCTGACATCATTATCTATATGATATCCTCACAAAAAGAGCCTAGCTTTACCGTTATCGAGATATTAATTGTCAAATTTGAGCATTTTAACACGGCGTCTTATGGGACGCACACGCGTGAAAGATCGATTCAGTCTACAACTTCAAAGATACATTTAGCGTTTGTCTGAAAAACTAATATGTTATTAAGATCAATAATTAGAATATCATATTACAAGTTCAGAGATCCGTTTTTAAGATATTGTAGTTGAAAGTATGGAATTTTAGGTGTACGGCCGCGCGTGCAGACGACGCTGGAGCGGTGGGGGAACACACAGACGAGCGCCGCACTGTGTGCACGCTCACAGACGGCACGAAGCTATGTCATGTGTCAGTCCCGTATAAACACGCGCTCTGACTACAAGAGTGGGGGCCCCATGCGAGCAAGCCTGTGCGCGCGGTACGGGGTGACATTGATTCTTGATACGTTCCTGGTTGGATGAACCCCCTTAAGACACACAAGAGCACTACTCATTCTATAGCTATTTATATTCTGCATTATCATGATTTAAAAAAAAAAAAATTGACCGTTAAGTTTAGGAGTTATAAACTTTTTAAGAAAAAACACGTTTTTGTTAATAACAAAAGAACCGCGATAGCTAGAGAAATTTTTTTTTTAGAAAATATAGGTATTTTAATGCTCTTTCGAATGCTATCTATTCGATTCAAATATTTCGATCTTATCATTAAAAAAAAGCAAAACTGAATTTTGAGAAAATAGAAAACTCGAAATAAAACAAAAACGCATCGGTGAATGCAAAAACGAATTTTTGACCCGCCGTCACACAAGAAAAAACAAAAGAACGAGACCTGTCCGGTTAAAATCGATCGAGTAGAAGCTGAGATCCAGACGCACGCACACACACACACACACACACACACACCGACACACATTTTTCAAAAATCATGTATTTTGATTCCTAACACCTTGAAAAACAATTATAACATGTTTTTACAACAACTCAAGAAATTACTATCACAAAGCTTCCTCTAGGAGGAAGCAAAAATTACATAGTTACCAACACATCACCATTTTTCATTATTCTTTCTCAATTTTGAACTTTCTATAATATTACGCATCTTGGGAGGACAAGAGAAGTCTAGAGTTGCTCTAGCAGGGGCGCCCCTCCGATCTCCCATACATACTTGGCGGGCCCGACTGTTTGTAGTTTACCGGTGGGCTACTTAAATGTAGAATACTAAATTTTTGCATAAATTCATTAACAATATTTATGTCTACATTCGTAGAGTGGCTTAAGAGAAGAGAACGAAACGGGGCAAGAGAAGAAGGGAGGCGGGAAAGAATATAAGTGCTCGGCATTCGCTCCACAACTTTCTCCATTGGCGACTCAAAGCGCATTAGGGTCGCATACCTAATACGCGCTCTCTCTCCCTCTCTCTTTTGGGGAAAACCGCAGCCGGAATAGTACTTTAAGGGGGTTTCACCCAAAACGCCTTTTCTTAGAAATTTCTCTCAATTTTGACCAGGTGTTGATAATACTATTGTCTATAAGATATTTCCATCTAAAAACTCCCAGCGGTTTAGTTCTCGAGATATTAAACATCAAAGTCGCGCATTTGAAATGAACGTTTTCGTCTGTAACTCGAAAAGTTTTCTTAGCAATTTTTCTAAAAACCGAAATGTTATTAATGACATCTATTAGAACAAGACATTCAAATCTGAGAAAGCCCAGCGGTTCACGCGCGCGTGAGACGCATGCATGGCAAGGGGAGAGAGAGCGGGAGCGCCGCTGGCGCGCACGCTTGCTGCGCACACACAGCAGGCGTCTCTCGGTGTCTGTGCTCAGTCCCGTAGCAAGCAACTCTCAACAGAAAGAGAGGGGAGCGCATGCGAGAGCCTGTACGCGTCGCACGGGGCGCCGTGCTCTGTGGGTTCGGGCCTCGTTGTTGAGACCCCTTAAGACACACAAGAGCACTACTCATTCTCGGTTTGGAATTCAGACTAGACGCATCAGATCAAAGTTTTGACCGGAACTGTTATTTCTGTTCTACTTTTAAACGTGAAGACTCAAAGATATTGAACATGGAAGTCGAAAAAAATTCCCTCATCCAGCGCTGCTGCGGCAAACAGTGAGTTCACCATCAATGACCTGGACGACGACAGTTTGGGTATAATCTTCAACAAACTGCCCTGCATCGACAGGATACGCATTGAAAGCGTCTGCAAACGCTGGCGTGGCATCAGCGAAGCCAACTGGTGCTTCTACTCCAAGCGTCTGATAATCGACGATGACATGGGTGGCTTTCCATTCCAGCAAGCCAACAGCAACGAGAAGAAGAGCGCCAACATGCTGGAGGAGAGCCTGCAACGACGTGGACCCTACATTGAGGAGATCGACTTTACGCAGTGCGATACTTTGAATTTTAAAACGGGTACGATCGAATGGATAGTTGGGCTCTGCCCCAAGCTAAAGTGTCTGCACCTAGGTACCCTAAGTTTAAATCGCAAGGATTGGTTAGCCATCGGCAGTAACCTCGAAGCGTTGAGCTTCTATGCCTTCGCAGACAGGTATTGCGCCGAGTTAAGACAACTGTTCCGCACGAACAAGCGACTGCGTCGGTTGCAGGTTGATTCTCACCTCTGGTGCGGACCGAGCGTTTTCGATCACCTTGACCCTGGTCAACTGGAGTTTCTGCAGATATCGAAGTGTAGAATATTCGCATTGACCGACGGGCTAGCGGACAAACTTGCTGAGTCACTCGTCGAGTTCAGTTACGATCCCTGTCTGAACGACACGTGGTACCTTCAAAACTTGTACAAGTTGAAAAATCTACGATCCTTAAATCTGCAAGCTGAAAGCGGAAAGTTGGAGGCCGCATTGATAGTTGATATTGCTGAGAATTGTCGGAAACTAGAGCGTCTGACCTTGGCCTTTCCCTGGGACTATCAATGTAACGAAAGTATCATTGCGCCGCTGTTTAGCCTGCCTGATCTGAGAAGGCTTGTTTTATTAGTGACAAAAAATGAAATGCCACGTGAAGAACTCGATATACTATTCCGAAGAGCACCCAACCTTAAGTTGTTCGTAATGAGTACATGTGCCCAATGTATATATGAAGAAAGCGGGAATTGCCATCCCTGTGGCGATCACAAGAGTACGTACACTGAAGCTCCGCACTTCGTCGTCTGGCGACGTAAATGACTCGCGAGTGTGGGAAAAGGATAATGATTCTCCGATGATCGGCGGTAAGCAGCCGCGTCGATTGCCTTGAAGATGGCTATATGAAAAAGCAGCATTTCGGATCCAGACACGAAACAAATACGAATGTTTCTAATAGTTGGAGTTTCATGAAATTAACTCTTGTGCATCCTCATTTCCTCACGCGTTAGTCACTCAGTAAGAACAATCTCGATATAGAGAGGCATGTGTAACGTATAACAATTGTTTTTGTCGTTGTTGTTTTTGTTGTAGATCATGGTGTATATTTTTTAATTATGTACTGATTGTATTCACAATAAATAAAATTTGTTATAATTTTATTTATAATAAAATGTAAAGTTGTATGATTTATTGTAAATAATATGTAAATACTTGAGTTTAAATAAATTTTATTATTAAGAGAAAATAATTATCACGTTATTGTTTTATACCCTCTTGACTTGTACCCATACCAATTATTATGGCTGATTCCATTCAAATTCATGCAAGCCGTCACAGACTAAAAATTTGTTTCTTGAATACCATAAGAATGTATAAATAAATCATAAATCATATTTAACCCTTCGAAGCACACATTTTTCTATTCACTATTTTGACCTGAAATTTCTTACTCGGGGTTTTTGGGGTCGCTGAGTACGAATATGCCATCAGAATTTTGATTTTTTCAAATCCAAGATGGCGGACAAAAGATGGCGGACGAAAAAATTAAAAATAGTGTATTTGAGGCTAAAAATGTTTAATAAGGGGTTTTTGGTGTCGCTGATTACGAATCTGATGTCAGATTTGCAAAATTCAAAATAGCCGATCCAAGATGGCGGACACCAAAATTTAAATCTTCGAGAATACCGATGAAAATTATTACTCAGGGGTTTTCGGGGTCGCTGATTACGAATCTGATATCAGATTTGCAAAATTCAAGATGGCGGATCCAAGATGGCGGACACCGAAATTTAAATTTTAATGTCCGCCAGTCTAAGGCAGGGTTACCATCAAGCCTTACTGAAGAGTCCACGATGGTAACCCGGGACGAAACTACACTACCTACCTTACCGACCTCTCTCACATCTAACCTCTCTTCCACTTTACCTTCCTGCCCTCTCCGCTAGATGGCCTCGTAGAGTCGCACCATCGGCTATACTAGGTCGCACATATATATTGACCCTGTTGAATTTCAAATTGGGTCAAAAAGTGTAATGATAGTTATGAATTTTGCTGAATTAGTTACGGAGCCTAAACCAGTATATTATATTCATATCTTGAGCTACCACATCTATTTACTGCAATGAAAAATGATATAGATTCGCTTTTGAAAGAAAGTAATAAAACCATTTTACAAAAGTTTAAACTAAGGCAAGTATTAGTCTCTCTCTCCCACTCTATCTCCCTCTCGCCCTCTCTTTCTCCCTCCCTTTCTTTTTCCCCTTCTCGCTCCCTCTCTCTCTTTCTCCCCTCTCTCCCCTCTCTCTCTCTCTCCGTTTCTTCTTCTCTCTCAATATCCGTCAAACTCTGTAACAAAAACTTTAATGAGAGCTTAAATATTTTTTCAAAACAATCAACACGTTCTTTTCTTTAAAAAACTAATTTTTTAAGTATATTCTAATAACACAATTTGTCTAGTTTTTTTATTTATTCTAATCTCGTCTATTCAATAAGCACTCTCTACAAATGGTAATAATTGTTTTCATATCTGTACACATAATAATATTTTTAATAAAACTTTCTACGAAAGTACAAAATAATGCAAGTATAGAAGTTTTTTCTGTATAATCTATAAAATAATATTTATGATTTTTTTAAAGAAATCAAATAAATACTAGTAAAAAAGTCTTGTACTTCTTTGAGTCAATGTATGCTGAACAAATTATATGTTCTAAGTACATTCAAATTGTTCACTGCAAATCAAACAAACGAAAGTTGTGAAATCAATTATCGATAGTCAAGTAATGCAAACAACTGTCGGAAGTATGACTGTTTTCAGAAATGTATTCAAATTTGTTCATCCTTCTATACAAATTAAACACAAGAAAGTACTGAAATCAGTTTATTGCAGTCAAGTACCGGCCATAAGTTAACTTGACTAACATAAAAGAAATTTTCGTACTTCGCGTGTAAGATTACATTGTACGCGCACGTTGCAACTTCAAAATTATTCAGCCAGTGGGCATGAAGTACTACTTAACACCCAAGAAACCCAATAGCTCACATAGTCCTACAAAACTTTATAGAACCTATGCACTTTACGCATGTGTGGACGAAAATTATTTTAATTATATAACTATAATGCCTTCTTTCTATTTCTAAAATTCATAAGAATTTTTTCAGATATTTACGAAAAGTCAAAGGCTATATAAAAAACCGCTGCCAATTCATTGGCCCGTGGCTTCCTCAAACTTAATTTGCTTATTCCTTTAATTAATTTTTAAAAACAAAACTTATAATTTTTGCAACAATTTATGACATAATTATAATTAAATTCATTTATGAAGATTAAAATGTATTCATTTTTAAATTATGTATAAAATATGAATAAAATAATAGATAAGATTTTTTAAAATTATGTGTGAAAAATAAATAAAATAATTTATTATGATATTATCGTCAAAACCTTTTAAAATTCCTAAATAAACTTTACTTCAAGTTATATTTTCTTTGTGAAATTTCACACATAGGGTACTTGTCTCTAGTAGTATCCCTGTCCCTATTTGTGTGCTCTTTCTAGAATTTCCGATGTAAGAAAAAGGTTCGAACCTTAAAAATAATAAATGGCTATTACAAAACAAAAACAGCTACACAACACGCGTGCATAGCGCATGCCATTTCCATTTTCTAGTATACATAAATGCGTTCCCGAATAATTACGATTTTAATGAGGGCTAAAATAGTTTTAACCTCAAATATCTCTGAAATTCATAAACGAATTCTTTTACCCTAAGAACTCTTCTAATAAATAATATACGAACTCTACATCTCCACCAAATTTCAAAGAAAGGAAAACAATTTTAACGTAGTTATATTGTGTGACAACAAAGAAAGTTATTTTCAAAAATACTAAAATTTTAAATATCAAACATCTCAAAAAATAACCATATAATCTGGATGAAATTTTACACAGGTATTGCCTATATCGCATATAAAATAGTCTATAAATGTCAAGCTGATACATGAAGTTGTATTGAAAAATTACGTTTAAAAAAAAAAATGTAAAAAAATTTTAACCTTAAATATCTAAAAATCATGAGAAAATTATTTTACCTAAAGGACATATATTATACGATAATATATGAACTTTTCATCTCCACAAAATTTCAATATGATTAAACCAATTTTTGTTTTCTCTAGTTATCATGCGACAAAGAAAATAACTTTGTAAAATACGAAAATTTTCAAAATCAAATATCTCAAAAAGTAATCATACGATCTTGATGAAAATTCACACACATATTATCTATTGTAACGGGCTAAAATCTGTCCTCGGTGCGCTATATCTCAACGCGGACTTGCCGATGAACGGCGCAGCAATTGACAGGCGCGAGCACTTACTCGTGCCAACCCTCGACGATTAGCCGCCCGTCAGCTCCGTGCTGTTGCTCGCCGTCGGGTGCTTTCAGCAGCAGCCGCGCCTTTTCGCTCCGTTACAACGCGCGACTTCGTCGTCGCGCTCTCTCTCGAGCGTGCTGCCCCAGCTCCTCTACGTACTCGCGACCGCGGAGGCCGGCGGTATTCTTCACCGTGCCACCGAATAGGGAAGCGGAATTAGGGTGCGCTAAATAACAGGTAAACAAGTGTAAAAGAAACACTTACATTTATTGACTCTCGGGCGGTTAGTGAATTACACACGCGGCGCGTACTCTAGGTACGCGCCGATTCTGGTGGTCCGCCCGCGCACGCGAAGTCCGTGTGTGCTCGGTTGCACACACGTAAGTGCATAGGCGGCTCGCGCCGACGTCGGCCGATCGCCGCGCACGATCGGCGCTCACGCGCGCGTCGGCGGCCTCGCTCGCTCGCCCGTCTCCACTTCCTGGAAGCTCGTCGTCCGCGGGGGAAGCGCGCGCTCGCCTGGCCAGGACTTGGGTGGGTGTGTGTGTATGTAAACACTCGATATCTCGAAAACCATTTCACCTATCTTCGTCGGACAAAGCTTATTCTCTTGGTCCCGAAAAAATACTCCGTTTTAATTTTTTATCGATTTTCTTTTTTTTTATAACCAAAAAATCTTTAAACTACCTACGTTTTCTGTTTTTAATTTTCAAATTATCTTTAGTATGTCATGGAAAATGTTCTTATAATTCATAAATTAATTTTTCAAAAAATATTTGATTATCGACTCAAAATTTTATTTACTTATTACGCTTATTGAAGATAATATTTGGTATAAATTTCAAGAGATTATCTTCATTTTTTTGAGAAAAAAATTATTTAAAAAAAAACCAACGCATTTTCACTGACACACGATGACAAGAATAAAAACCAATTAATCGTCCTGAAATTTGGTATAGAGGATATAGATTTTTTATATCTCCAAACTATTCATTGCGCAAAAAAATTGAACTGTCACGACCAAAGATATTTGAGGTTGAAAGTTTTTTAAAAATATTTTCGAATAGCGTTTTTCAGACAATATTTGATAGATAGAGAACCTTTTGTATAATACAATTAATTATTGTCATATAAAAAATTAAAAAGAGGAATAAATACATTAGTTTGAGGAAGCTAAGTGCCAATGTATATTGGGAGCGGTTTTTTATTAGTGATGATGGTCGGATTAGTGTAAGGATCTTTTTATTTAGTTAAAATTAAAAACACGGTTTTCTCAATATAAAAATATTCATCTTGAATTTTATACCTTCACTTTGCCTTTTTATATGTTCAACATTATTAAACACAGAAAACAGATATTTTCATAATTATGTTATTTTTTATCTATCTTAGTGGCAATTTTACTTATTGAACAAAATCACAACATGAAAAAAGCTTATTTAAATGAAATTAAACTTGATTAATCTTTATCATTGTAGTGACATTCTGATAATATAGAATTGAATGAACCTTTAAATTTGTTAAAGCAGGAAACTATGAAATGGAATGAATCACTAGAACTAAATTCAAAAGATAAAGACAAATCATATATTAAAATAACAAATACTTCTTCATACATACATTTTTTAGTCAATAAAACTATAACATAGCTTGATGAAAAACATCATAATGGAGTATGGCATCCCCTTAATATGTAAAAAAAAAACCGATGATGGATTTGAACCCGCACCAAAAAGATAGTAAGCGTGCGCGCTATCCACAGGACCAACAGAATTCACTTGAATGTATTATATCTATGTAATATATAAGGTGTTCCCCATTTGGGTTTAGGGGTATGAGTTTAAGATTAATTTGCTTTTATTTATGATTTTTGTTATAGCAATAGCAATAACAGATCTTTGTAAATAATAATTTTGCAATGTTACGTACGAAGTACGTCGTGTTACCATTGCAGCCGGTATGGGTGGTGTGTTACCGGCCGCGCATCAGCTGTTCCCGCAGCATTTAGAAATTGACTGCCGCGCTGCGCGTGGTCGGGGTGCGTACTTCTTCGGGGTGCCTCAATTTCCCTGCAGGCTTTGCGCTTCTATTTACGTCTACCTTCTTTGACATAGGGCTGCCCATCCCTCTATAACACGGTCGTATACACAAGTCCGGAAACTCAGCGATATTTTTGGTGGTGGGGAAGTAACCTTAGCGAAGTCAATTTTAGTGTGCGCGACGACCACTCGAAGCGTTGGCAACTAGACGACCACTGCAGCGTGCGCGCTTATTTTACCATCTCTCCCAACTCCTAATTCAAATAGTTACGCAGTACGCACGCGGTAAGATATAAAGTGCGCATGCGCGTCACTCAGTGGTCGCTAGCCTAGCAGCGCTGGTGGCTTGGCGGAGAACTATAAAATCGTGCTTCACTAAGCGTACACGCTCCGCGCGCTGAGTTTCCGGACCTGTGTATATGACCGTGCTCTATAAAAAATGCATCCTTGGCATGGTCGACGCCATGTTGCGACGCCATGTTGATTTTCCCTCTATAAAAAATGCATCCTTGGCATGGTCGACGCCATGTTGCGACGCCATGTTGATTTTTTCTCGAATATCTCGAATATCTCGAAATCTCGAATTTTTTGGCGCATGCGCAAATGCCCTATAGGGACTTAGGGAGTCTGTACAACCATGCAGCGCGCGTGTGTGTGCTCGCCGTGTATAAGGTATACCTATATCCCTCTATAAAAAATGCATCCTTGGCATGGTCGACGCCATGTTGCGACGCCATGTTGATTTTTCTCGAATATCTCGAATATCTCGAAATCTCGAATTTTTGGCGCATGCGCAAATGCCCTATAGGGACTTAGGGAGTCTGTACAACCATGCAGCGCGCGTGTGTGTGCTCGCCGTGTATAAGGTATACCTATATCCCTCTATAAAAAATGCATCCTTGGCATGGTCGACGCCATGTTGCGACGCCATGTTGATTTTTTCTCGAATATCTCGAATATCTCGAAATCTCGAATTTTTGGCGCATGCGCAAATGCCCTATAGGGACTTAGGGAGTCTGTACAACCATGCAGCGCGCGTGTGTGTGCTCGCCGTGTATAAGGTATACCTATATATAGGAGAGCGCTATATATAGGTATACCTTATAGGAGAGCACTATATATAGGTATACCTTATACACGAGAGGGCATATGCATAGAATGGTATAGAGATAGCGCATGTGTTGTGAGCGGAAAAATATGATATATATTAATTGACAGAAATTTATAATCAATTGATAAATCGATGAAAAATTTTTATTTAAAAAAAATATTTATTCATTACGTGCGTGTGTGTCTGTATGTGTGTGTTTGTGTGTCTGTGTGTGTGTGTGTGTGTGTGTGTGTGTGTGTGTGTGTGTGGTTGTGTGTGCGTGTGTGCGTGCCTGCGTGCGTGCGTGCGTGCGTGCATGCGTGTATGTGTGTGTGGGTGAGTGGGTGGCAGCAGACTCGAGAGAGCGTGAGGCGTACGGCGTTCGACCAGCTGTACTTTTGGCATGTACGTTACCGCACTAACCCCTAAGAGAAAAGAAAGAAACGGGGCAAGAGAAGAAGGGAGGCGGGAAAGAATATAAGGGCTCGGCATTCACTCCACAACTTTCTCCATTGGCGACTCAAAGCGCATTAGGGTCGCATACCTAATACGCGCTCTCTTTCCTCTCTCTTTTGGGGAAAACTGCAGCCGGAATACTACTTTAAGAAGGTTCATCCAATTTTCAGTTTATTTAGGAAGTCTTTGAAACTTTTTTCACATGTACCTGACATCATTATCTATATGATATCCTCACAAAAAAGAGCCTAGCTTTACCGTTATCGAGATATTAATTGTCAAATTTAAGCATTTTAACACGGCGTCTTATGGGACGCACACGCGTGAAAGATCGATTCAGTCTACAACTTCAAAGATACATTTAGCGTTTGTCTGAAGAACTAATATGTTATTAAGATCAATAATTAGAATATCATATTACAAGTTCAGAGATCCGTTTTTAAGATATTGTAGTTGAAAGTATGGAATTTTAGGTGTACGGCAGCGCGTGCAGACGACGCTGGAGCGGTGGGGGAACACACAGACGAGCGCCGCACTGTGTGCACGCTCACAGACGGCACGAAGCTATGTCATGTGTCAGTCCCGTATAAACACGCGCTCTGACTACAAGAGTGGGGGCCCCATGCGAGCAAGCCTGTGCGCGCGGTACGGGGTGACATTGATTCTTGATACGTTCCTGGTTGGATGAACCCCCTTAAGACACACAAGAGCACTACTCATTCTATAGCTATTTATATTCTGCATTATCATGATTTAAAAAAAAAAATTGACCGTTAAGTTTAGGAGTTATAAACTTTTTAAGAAAAAACACGTTTTTGTTAATAACAAAAGAACCGCGATAGCTAGAGAAATTTTTTTTTTAGAAAATATAGGTATTTTAATGCCCTTTCGAATGCTATCTATTCGATTCAAATATTTCGATCTTATCATTAAAAAAAAGCAAAAATGAATTTTGAGAAAATAGAAAACTCGAAATAAAACAAAAACGCATCGGTGAATGCAAAAACGAATTTTTGACCCGCCGTCACACAAAAAAAACAAAAGAACGAGACCTGTCCGGTTAAAATCGATCGAGTAGAAGCTGAGATCCAGCCGCCCGCGCACACACACACCCACACACACACACACACACACACACACACACACACACACACACACACACACACACACACCGACACACATTTTTCAAAAATCATGTATTTTGATTCCTAACACCTTGAAAAACAATTATAACATGTTTTTACAACAACTCAAGAAATTACTATCACAAAGCTTCCTCTAGGAGGAAGCAAAAATTACATAGTTACCAACACATCACCATTTTTCATTATTCTTTCTCAATTTTGAACTTTCTATAATATTACGCATCTTGGGAGGACAAGAAAAGTCTAGAGTTGCTCTAGCAGGGGCGCCCCTCCGATCTCCCATACATACTTGGCGGGCCCGACTGTTTGTAGTTTACCGGTGGGCTACTTAAATGTAGAATACTAAATTTTTGCATAAATTCATTAACAATATTTATGTCTACATTCGTAGAGTGGCTTAAGAGAAGAGAACGAAACGGGGCAAGAGAAGAAGGGAGGCGGGAAAGAATATAAGTGCTCGGCATTCGCTCCACAACTTTCTCCATTGGCGACCCAAAGCGCATTAGGGTCGCATACCTAATACGCGCCCTCTTTCCCTCTCTCTTTTGGGGAAAACTGCAGCCGGAATACTACTTTAAGAAGGTTCATCCAATTTTCAGTTTATTTAGGAAGTCTTTGAAACTTTTTTCACATGTACCTGACATCATTATCTATATGATATCCTCACAAAAAAGAGCCTAGCTTTACCGTTATCGAGATATTAATTGTCAAATTTGAGCATTTTAACACGGCGTCTTATGGGACGCACACGCGTGAAAGATCGATTCAGTCTACAACTTCAAAGATACATTTAGCGTTTGTCTGAAAAACTAATATGTTATTAAGATCAATAATTAGAATATCATATTACAAGTTCAGAGATCCGTTTTTAAGATATTGTAGTTGAAAGTATGGAATTTTAGGTGTACGGCCGCGCGTGCAGACGACGCTGGAGCGGTGGGGAACACACAGACGAGCGCCGCACTGTGTGCACGCTCACAGACGGCACGAAGCTATGTCATGTGTCAGTCCCGTATAAACACGCGCTCTGACTACAAGAGTGGGGGCCCCATGCGAGCAAGCCTGTGCGCGCGGTACGGGGTGACATTGATTCTTGATACGTTCCTGGTTGGATGAACCCCTTAAGACACACAAGAGCACTACTCATTCTATAGCTATTTATATTCTGCATTATCATGATTTAAAAAAAAAAAAATTGACCGTTAAGTTTAGGAGTTATAAACTTTTAAGAAAAAACACGTTTTTGTTAATAACAAAAGAACCGCGATAGCTAGAGAAATTTTTTTTTAGAAAATATAGGTATTTTAATGCTCTTTCGAATGCTATCTATTCGATTCAAATATTTCGATCTTATCATTAAAAAAAAAGCAAAACTGAATTTTGAGAAAATAGAAAACTCGAAATAAAACAAAAACGCATCGGTGAATGCAAAAACGAATTTTTGACCCGCCGTCACACAAGAAAAAACAAAAGAACGAGACCTGTCCGGTTAAAATCGATCGAGTAGAAGCTGAGATCCAGACGCACGCACACACACACACACACACACACACACCGACACACATTTTTCAAAAATCATGTATTTTGATTCCTAACACCTTGAAAAACAATTATAACATGTTTTTACAACAACTCAAGAAATTACTATCACAAAGCTTCCTCTAGGAGGAAGCAAAAATTACATAGTTACCAACACATCACCATTTTTCATTATTCTTTCTCAATTTTGAACTTTCTATAATATTACGCATCTTGGGAGGACAAGAGAAGTCTAGAGTTGCTCTAGCAGGGGCGCCCCTCCGATCTCCCATACATACTTGGCGGGCCCGACTGTTTGTAGTTTACCGGTGGGCTACTTAAATGTAGAATACTAAATTTTTGCATAAATTCATTAACAATATTTATGTCTACATTCGTAGAGTGGCTTAAGAGAAGAGAACGAAACGGGGCAAGAGAAGAAGGGAGGCGGGAAAGAATATAAGTGCTCGGCATTCGCTCCACAACTTTCTCCATTGGCGACTCAAAGCGCATTAGGGTCGCATACCTAATACGCGCTCTCTCTCCCTCTCTCTTTTGGGGAAAACCGCAGCCGGAATAGTACTTTAAGGGGGTTTCACCCAAAACGCCTTTTCTTAGAAATTTCTCTCAATTTTGACCAGGTGTTGATAATACTATTGTCTATAAGATATTTCCATCTAAAAACTCCCAGCGGTTTAGTTCTCGAGATATTAAACATCAAAGTCGCGCATTTGAAATGAACGTTTTCGTCTGTAACTCGAAAAGTTTTCTTAGCAATTTTTCTAAAAACCGAAATGTTATTAATGACATCTATTAGAACAAGACATTCAAATCTGAGAAAGCCCAGCGGTTCACGCGCGCGTGAGACGCATGCATGGCAAGGGGAGAGAGAGCGGGAGCGCCGCTGGCGCGCACGCTTGCTGCGCACACACAGCAGGCGTCTCTCGGTGTCTGTGCTCAGTCCCGTAGCAAGCAACTCTCAACAGAAAGAGAGGGGGAGCGCATGCGAGAGCCTGTACGCGTCGCACGGGGCGCCGTGCTCTGTGGGTTCGGGCCTCGTTGTTGAGACCCCCTTAAGACACACAAGAGCACTACTCATTCTCGGTTTGGAATTCAGACTAGACGCATCAGATCAAAGTTTTGACCGGAACTGTTATTTCTGTTCTACTTTTAAACGTGAAGACTCAAAGATATTGAACATGGAAGTCGAAAAAAAAATTCCCTCATCCAGCGCTGCTGCGGCAAACAGTGAGTTCACCATCAATGACCTGGACGACGACAGTTTGGGTATAATCTTCAACAAACTGCCCTGCATCGACAGGATACGCATTGAAAGCGTCTGCAAACGCTGGCGTGGCATCAGCGAAGCCAACTGGTGCTTCTACTCCAAGCGTCTGATAATCGACGATGACATGGGTGGCTTTCCATTCCAGCAAGCCAACAGCAACGAGAAGAAGAGCGCCAACATGCTGGAGGAGAGCCTGCAACGACGTGGACCCTACATTGAGGAGATCGACTTTACGCAGTGCGATACTTTGAATTTTAAAACGGGTACGATCGAATGGATAGTTGGGCTCTGCCCCAAGCTAAAGTGTCTGCACCTAGGTACCCTAAGTTTAAATCGCAAGGATTGGTTAGCCATCGGCAGTAACCTCGAAGCGTTGAGCTTCTATGCCTTCGCAGACAGGTATTGCGCCGAGTTAAGACAACTGTTCCGCACGAACAAGCGACTGCGTCGGTTGCAGGTTGATTCTCACCTCTGGTGCGGACCGAGCGTTTTCGATCACCTTGACCCTGGTCAACTGGAGTTTCTGCAGATATCGAAGTGTAGAATATTCGCATTGACCGACGGGCTAGCGGACAAACTTGCTGAGTCACTCGTCGAGTTCAGTTACGATCCCTGTCTGAACGACACGTGGTACCTTCAAAAC
This sequence comes from Torymus aiolomorphi, assembly GCA_036365515.1. Taxonomy (NCBI): domain Eukaryota; kingdom Metazoa; phylum Arthropoda; class Insecta; order Hymenoptera; family Torymidae; genus Torymus; species Torymus aiolomorphi. The sequence goes on along the minus strand of CM070873.1, from coordinate 42,114,826 downwards.
TTGTACAAGTTGAAAAATCTACGATCCTTAAATCTGCAAGCTGAAAGCGGAAAGTTGGAGGCCGCATTGATAGTTGATATTGCTGAGAATTGTCGGAAACTAGAGCGTCTGACCTTGGCCTTTCCCTGGGACTATCAATGTAACGAAAGTATCATTGCGCCGCTGTTTAGCCTGCCTGATCTGAGAAGGCTTGTTTATTAGTGACAAAAAATGAAATGCCACGTGAAGAACTCGATATACTATTCCGAAGAGCACCCAACCTTAAGTTGTTCGTAATGAGTACATGTGCCCAATGTATATATGAAGAAAGCGGGAATTGCCATCCCTGTGGCGATCACAAGAGTACGTACACTGAAGCTCCGCACTTCGTCGTCTGGCGACGTAAATGACTCGCGAGTGTGGGAAAAGGATAATGATTCTCCGATGATCGGCGGTAAGCAGCCGCGTCGATTGCCTTGAAGATGGCTATATGAAAAAGCAGCATTTCGGATCCAGACACGAAACAAATACGAATGTTTCTAATAGTTGGAGTTTCATGAAATTAACTCTTGTGCATCCTCATTTCCTCACGCGTTAGTCACTCAGTAAGAACAATCTCGATATAGAGAGGCATGTGTAACGTATAACAATTGTTTTTGTCGTTGTTGTTTTTGTTGTAGATCATGGTGTATATTTTTTAATTATGTACTGATTGTATTCACAATAAATAAAATTTGTTATAATTTTATTTATAATAAAATGTAAAGTTGTATGATTTATTGTAAATAATATGTAAATACTTGAGTTTAAATAAATTTTATTATTAAGAGAAAATAATTATCACGTTATTGTTTTATACCCTCTTGACTTGTACCCATACCAATTATTATGGCTGATTCCATTCAAATTCATGCAAGCCGTCACAGACTAAAAATTTGTTTCTTGAATACCATAAGAATGTATAAATAAATCATAAATCATATTTAACCCTTCGAAGCACACATTTTTCTATTCACTATTTTGACCTGAAATTTCTTACTCGGGGGTTTTTGGGGTCGCTGAGTACGAATATGCCATCAGAATTTTGATTTTTTCAAATCCAAGATGGCGGACAAAAGATGGCGGACGAAAAAATTAAAAATAGTGTATTTGAGGCTAAAAATGTTTAATAAGGGGTTTTTGGTGTCGCTGATTACGAATCTGATGTCAGATTTGCAAAATTCAAAATAGCCGATCCAAGATGGCGGACACCAAAATTTAAATCTTCGAGAATACCGATGAAAATTATTACTCAGGGGTTTTCGGGGTCGCTGATTACGAATCTGATATCAGATTTGCAAAATTCAAGATGGCGGATCCAAGATGGCGGACACCGAAATTTAAATTTTAATGTCCGCCAGTCTAAGGCAGGGTTACCATCAAGCCTTACTGAAGAGTCCACGATGGTAACCCGGGACGAAACTACACTACCTACCTTACCGACCTCTCTCACATCTAACCTCTCTTCCACTTTACCTTCCTGCCCTCTCCGCTAGATGGCCTCGTAGAGTCGCACCATCGGCTATACTAGGTCGCACATATATATTGACCCTGTTGAATTTCAAATTGGGTCAAAAAGTGTAATGATAGTTATGAATTTTGCTGAATTAGTTACGGAGCCTAAACCAGTATATTATATTCATATCTTGAGCTACCACATCTATTTACTGCAATGAAAAATGATATAGATTCGCTTTTGAAAGAAAGTAATAAAACCATTTTACAAAAGTTTAAACTAAGGCAAGTATTAGTCTCTCTCTCCCACTCTATCTCCCTCTCGCCCTCTCTTTCTCCCTCCCTTTCTTTTTCCCCTTCTCGCTCCCTCTCTCTCTTTCTCCCCTCTCTCCCCTCTCTCTCTCTCTCTCCGTTTCTTCTTCTCTCTCAATATCCGTCAAACTCTGTAACAAAAACTTTAATGAGAGCTTAAATATTTTTTCAAAACAATCAACACGTTCTTTTCTTTAAAAAACTAATTTTTTAAGTATATTCTAATAACACAATTTGTCTAGTTTTTTTATTTATTCTAATCTCGTCTATTCAATAAGCACTCTCTACAAATGGTAATAATTGTTTTCATATCTGTACACATAATAATATTTTTAATAAAACTTTCTACGAAAGTACAAAATAATGCAAGTATAGAAGTTTTTTCTGTATAATCTATAAAATAATATTTATGATTTTTTTAAAGAAATCAAATAAATACTAGTAAAAAAGTCTTGTACTTCTTTGAGTCAATGTATGCTGAACAAATTATATGTTCTAAGTACATTCAAATTGTTCACTGCAAATCAAACAAACGGAAGTTGTGAAATCGATTATCGATAGTCAAGTAATGCAAACAACTGTCGGAAGTATGACTGTTTTCAGAAATGTATTCAAATTTGTTCATCCTTCTATACAAATTAAACACAAGAAAGTACTGAAATCAGTTTATTGCAGTCAAGTACCGGCCATAAGTTAACTTGACTAACATAAAAGAAATTTTCGTACTTCGCGTGTAAGATTACATTGTACGCGCACGTTGCAACTTCAAAATTATTCAGCCAGTGGGCATGAAGTACTACTTAACACCCAAGAAACCCAATAGCTCACATAGTCCTACAAAACTTTATAGAACCTATGCACTTTACGCATGTGTGGACGAAAATTATTTTAATTATATAACTATAATGCCTTCTTTCTATTTCTAAAATTCATAAGAATTTTTTCAGATATTTACGAAAAGTCAAAGGCTATATAAAAAACCGCTGCCAATTCATTGGCCCGTGGCTTCCTCAAACTTAATTTGCTTATTCCTTTAATTAATTTTTAAAAACAAAACTTATAATTTTTGCAACAATTTATGACATAATTATAATTAAATTCATTTATGAAGATTAAAATGTATTCATTTTTAAATTATGTATAAAATATGAATAAAATAATAGATAAGATTTTTTAAAATTATGTGTGAAAAATAAATAAAATAATTTATTATGATATTATCGTCAAAACCTTTTAAAATTCCTAAATAAACTTTACTTCAAGTTATATTTTCTTTGTGAAATTTCACACATAGGGTACTTGTCTCTAGTAGTATCCCTGTCCCTATTTGTGTGCTCTTTCTAGAATTTCCGATGTAAGAAAAAGGTTCGAACCTTAAAAATAATAAATGGCTATTACAAAACAAAAACAGCTACACAACACGCGTGCATAGCGCATGCCATTTCCATTTTCTAGTATACATAAATGCGTTCCCGAATAATTACGATTTTAATGAGGGCTAAAATAGTTTTAACCTCAAATATCTCTGAAATTCATAAACGAATTCTTTTACCCTAAGAACTCTTCTAATAAATAATATACGAACTCTACATCTCCACCAAATTTCAAAGAAAGGAAAACAATTTTAACGTAGTTATATTGTGTGACAACAAAGAAAGTTATTTTCAAAAATACTAAAATTTTAAATATCAAACATCTCAAAAAATAACCATATAATCTGGATGAAATTTTACACAGGTATTGCCTATATCGCATATAAAATAGTCTATAAATGTCAAGCTGATACATGAAGTTGTATTGAAAAATTACGTTTAAAAAAAAATGTAAAAAAATTTTAACCTTAAATATCTAAAAATCATGAGAAAATTATTTTACCTAAAGGACATATATTATACGATAATATATGAACTTTTCATCTCCACAAAATTTCAATATGATTAAACCAATTTTTGTTTTCTCTAGTTATCATGCGACAAAGAAAATAACTTTGTAAAATACGAAAATTTTCAAAATCAAATATCTCAAAAAGTAATCATACGATCTTGATGAAAATTCACACACATATTATCTATTGTAACGGGCTAAAATCTGTCCTCGGTGCGCTATATCTCAACGCGGACTTGCCGATGAACGGCGCAGCAATTGACAGGCGCGAGCACTTACTCGTGCCAACCCTCGACGATTAGCCGCCCGTCAGCTCCGTGCTGTTGCTCGCCGTCGGGTGCTTTCAGCAGCAGCCGCGCCTTTTCGCTCCGTTACAACGCGCGACTTCGTCGTCGCGCTCTCTCTCGAGCGTGCTGCCCCAGCTCCTCTACGTACTCGCGACCGCGGAGGCCGGCGGTATTCTTCACCGTGCCACCGAATAGGGAAGCGGAATTAGGGTGCGCTAAATAACAGGTAAACAAGTGTAAAAGAAACACTTACATTTATTGACTCTCGGGCGGTTAGTGAATTACACACGCGGCGCGTACTCTAGGTACGCGCCGATTCTGGTGGTCCCCCCGCGCACGCAAGTCCGTGTGTGCTCGGTTGCACACACGTAAGTGCATAGGCGGCTCGCGCCGACGTCGGCCGATCGCCGCGCACGATCGGCGCTCACGCGCGCGTCGGGGGCCTCGCTCGCTCGCCCCTCTCCACTTCCTGGGAGCTCCTCCTCCCCGGGGAAGCGCGCGCTCGCCTGGCCAGGACTTGGGTGGGTGTGTGTGTATGTAAACACTCGATATCTCGAAAACCATTTCACCTATCTTCGTCGGACAAAGCTTATTCTCTTGGTCCCGAAAAAATACTCCGTTTTAATTTTTTATCGATTTTCTTTTTTTTTATAACCAAAAAATCTTTAAACTACCTACGTTTTCTGTTTTTAATTTTCAAATTATCTTTAGTATGTCATGGAAAATGTTCTTATAATTCATAAATTAATTTTTCAAAAAATATTTGATTATCGACTCAAAATTTTATTTACTTATTACGCTTATTGAAGATAATATTTGGTATAAATTTCAAGAGATTATCTTCATTTTTTTTGAGAAAAAAATTATTTAAAAAAAAACAACGCGTTTTCACTGACACACGATGACAAGAATAAAAACCAATTAATCGTCCTGAAATTTGGTATAGAGGATATAGATTTTTTATATCTCCAAACTATTCATTGCGCAAAAAAATTGAACTGTCACGACCAAAGATATTTGAGGTTGAAAGTTTTTTAAAAATATTTTCGAATAGCGTTTTTCAGACAATATTTGATAGATAGAGAACCTTTTGTATAATACAATTAATTATTGTCATATAAAAAATTAAAAAGAGGAATAAATACATTAGTTTGAGGAAGCTAAGTGCCAATGTATATTGGGAGCGGTTTTTTATTAGTGATGATGGTCGGATTAGTGTAAGGATCTTTTTATTTAGTTAAAATTAAAAACACGGTTTTCTCAATATAAAAATATTCATCTTGAATTTTATACCTTCACTTTGCCTTTTTATATGTTCAACATTATTAAACACAGAAAACAGATATTTTCATAATTATGTTATTGTTTATCTATCTTAGTGGCAATTTTACTTATTGAACAAAATCACAACATGAAAAAAGCTTATTTAAATGAAATTAAACTTGATTAATCTTTATCATTGTAGTGACATTCTGATAATATAGAATTGAATGAACCTTTAAATTTGTTAAAGCAGGAAACTATGAAATGGAATGAATCACTAGAACTAAATTCAAAAGATAAAGACAAATCATATATTAAAATAACAAATACTTCTTCATACATACATTTTTTAGTCAATAAAACTATAACATAGCTTGATGAAAAACATCATAATGGAGTATGGCATCCCCTTAATATGTATAAAAAAAAAAAAACCGATGATGGATTTGAACCCGCACCAAAAAGATAGTAAGCGTGCGCCTATCCACAGGACCAACAGAATTCACTTGAATGTATTATATCTATGTAATATATAAGGTGTTCCCCCATTTGGGTTTAGGGGTATGAGTTTAAGATTAATTTGCTTTTATTTATGATTTTTGTTATAGCAATAGCAATAACAGATCTTTGTAAATAATAATTTTGCAATGTTACGTACGAAGTACGTCGTGTTACCATTGCAGCCGGTATGGGTGGTGTGTTACCGGCCGCGCATCAGCTGTTCCCGCAGCATTTAGAAATTGACTGCCGCGCTGCGCGTGGTCGGGGTGCGTACTTCTTCGGGGTGCCTCAATTTCCCTGCAGGCTTTGCGCTTCTATTTACGTCTACCTTCTTTGACATAGGGCTGCCCATCCCTCTATAACACGGTCGTATACACAGGTCCGGAAACTCAGCGATATTTTTGGTGGTGGGGGAAGTAACCTTAGCGAAGTCAATTTTAGTGTGCGCGACGACCACTCGAAGCGTTGGCAACTAGACGACCACTGCAGCGTGCGCGCTTATTTTACCATCTCTCCCAACTCCTAATTCAAATAGTTACGCAGTACGCACGCGGTAAGATATAAAGTGCGCATGCGCGTCACTCAGTGGTCGCTAGCCTAGCAGCGCTGGTGGCTTGGCGGAGAACTATAAAATCGTGCTTCACTAAGCGTACACGCTCCGCGCGCTGAGTTTCCGGACCTGTGTATATGACCGTGCTCTATAAAAAATGCATCCTTGGCATGGTCGACGCCATGTTGCGACGCCATGTTGATTTTCCCTCTATAAAAAATGCATCCTTGGCATGGTCGACGCCATGTTGCGACGCCATGTTGATTTTTTCTCGAATATCTCGAATATCTCGAAATCTCGAATTTTTTGGCGCATGCGCAAATGCCCTATAGGGACTTAGGGAGTCTGTACAACCATGCAGCGCGCGTGTGTGTGCTCGCCGTGTATAAGGTATACCTATATCCCTCTATAAAAAATGCATCCTTGGCATGGTCGACGCCATGTTGCGACGCCATGTTGATTTTTTCTCGAATATCTCGAATATCTCGAAATCTCGAATTTTTTGGCGCATGCGCAAATGCCCTATAGGGACTTAGGGAGTCTGTACAACCATGCAGCGCGCGTGTGTGTGCTCGCCGTGTATAAGGTATACCTATATCCCTCTATAAAAAATGCATCCTTGGCATGGTCGACGCCATGTTGCGACGCCATGTTGATTTTTTCTCGAATATCTCGAATATCTCGAAATCTCGAATTTTTGGCGCATGCGCAAATGCCCTATAGGGACTTAGGAGTCTGTACAACCATGCAGCGCGCGTGTGTGTGCTCGCCGTGTATAAGGTATACCTATATATAGGAGAGCGCTATATATAGGTATACCTTATAGGAGAGCACTATATATAGGTATACCTTATACACGAGAGGGCATATGCATAGAATGGTATAGAGATAGCGCATGTGTTGTGAGCGGAAAAATATGATATATATAATTGACAGAAATTTATAATCAATTGATAAATCGGTCAAAAATTTTTTTTTAAAAAAAAATATTTATTCATTACGTGCGTGTGTGTCTGTATGTGTGTGTTTGTGTGTCTGTGTGTGTGTGTGTGTGTGTGTGTGTGTGTGTGTGTGTGTGTTTGTGTGTGCGTGTGTGCGTGCCTGCGTGCGTGCGTGCGTGCGTGCATGCGTGTATGTGTGTGTGGGTGAGTGGGTGGCAGCAGACTCGAGAGAGCGTGAGGCGTACGGCGTTCGACCAGCTGTACTTTTGGCATGTACGTTACCGCACTAACCCCCCTAAGAGAAAAGAAAGAAACGGGGCAAGAGAAGAAGGGAGGCGGGAAAGAATATAAGGGCTCGGCATTCACTCCACAACTTTCTCCATTGGCGACTCAAAGCGCATTAGGGTCGCATACCTAATACGCGCTCTCTTTCCCTCTCTCTTTTGGGGAAAACTGCAGCCGGAATACTACTTTAAGAAGGTTCATCCAATTTTCAGTTTATTTAGGAAGTCTTTGAAACTTTTTTCACATGTACCTGACATCATTATCTATATGATATCCTCACAAAAAAGAGCCTAGCTTTACCGTTATCGAGATATTAATTGTCAAATTTAAGCATTTTAACACGGCGTCTTATGGGACGCACACGCGTGAAAGATCGATTCAGTCTACAACTTCAAAGATACATTTAGCGTTTGTCTGAAGAACTAATATGTTATTAAGATCAATAATTAGAATATCATATTACAAGTTCAGAGATCCGTTTTTAAGATATTGTAGTTGAAAGTATGGAATTTTAGGTGTACGGCAGCGCGTGCAGACGACGCTGGAGCGGTGGGGAACACACAGACGAGCGCCGCACTGTGTGCACGCTCACAGACGGCACGAAGCTATGTCATGTGTCAGTCCCGTATAAACACGCGCTCTGACTACAAGAGTGGGGGCCCCATGCGAGCAAGCCTGTGCGCGCGGTACGGGGTGACATTGATTCTTGATACGTTCCTGGTTGGATGAACCCCTTAAGACACACAAGAGCACTACTCATTCTATAGCTATTTATATTCTGCATTATCATGATTTAAAAAAAAAAAATTGACCGTTAAGTTTAGGAGTTATAAACTTTTTAAGAAAAAACACGTTTTTGTTAATAACAAAAGAACCGCGATAGCTAGAGAAATTTTTTTTTTTAGAAAATATAGGTATTTTAATGCCCTTTCGAATGCTATCTATTCGATTCAAATATTTCGATCTTATCATTAAAAAAAAGCAAAAATGAATTTTGAGAAAATAGAAAACTCGAAATAAAACAAAAACGCATCGGTGAATGCAAAAACGAATTTTTGACCCGCCGTCACACAAAAAAAACAAAAGAACGAGACCTGTCCGGTTAAAATCGATCGAGTAGAAGCTGAGATCCAGACGCACGCGCACACACACACACACACACACACACACACACACACACACACACACACACACACACACACACACACACACACACACCGACACACATTTTTCAAAAATCATGTATTTTGATTCCTAACACCTTGAAAAACAATTATAACATGTTTTTACAACAACTCAAGAAATTACTATCACAAAGCTTCCTCTAGGAGGAAGCAAAAATTACATAGTTACCAACACATCACCATTTTTCATTATTCTTTCTCAATTTTGAACTTTCTATAATATTACGCATCTTGGGAGGACAAGAAAAGTCTAGAGTTGCTCTAGCAGGGGCGCCCCTCCGATCTCCCATACATACTTGGCGGGCCCGACTGTTTGTAGTTTACCGGTGGGCTACTTAAATGTAGAATACTAAATTTTTGCATAAATTCATTAACAATATTTATGTCTACATTCGTAGAGTGGCTTAAGAGAAGAGAACGAAACGGGGCAAGAGAAGAAGGGAGGCGGGAAAGAATATAAGTGCTCGGCATTCGCTCCACAACTTTCTCCATTGGCGACCCAAAGCGCATTAGGGTCGCATACCTAATACGCGCCCTCTTTCCCTCTCTCTTTTGGGGAAAACTGCAGCCGGAATACTACTTTAAGAAGGTTCATCCAATTTTCAGTTTATTTAGGAAGTCTTTGAAACTTTTTTCACATGTACCTGACATCATTATCTATATGATATCCTCACAAAAAGAGCCTAGCTTTACCGTTATCGAGATATTAATTGTCAAATTTGAGCATTTTAACACGGCGTCTTATGGGACGCACACGCGTGAAAGATCGATTCAGTCTACAACTTCAAAGATACATTTAGCGTTTGTCTGAAAAACTAATATGTTATTAAGATCAATAATTAGAATATCATATTACAAGTTCAGAGATCCGTTTTTAAGATATTGTAGTTGAAAGTATGGAATTTTAGGTGTACGGCCGCGCGTGCAGACGACGCTGGAGCGGTGGGGGAACACACAGACGAGCGCCGCACTGTGTGCACGCTCACAGACGGCACGAAGCTATGTCATGTGTCAGTCCCGTATAAACACGCGCTCTGACTACAAGAGTGGGGGCCCCATGCGAGCAAGCCTGTGCGCGCGGTACGGGGTGACATTGATTCTTGATACGTTCCTGGTTGGATGAACCCCCTTAAGACACACAAGAGCACTACTCATTCTATAGCTATTTATATTCTGCATTATCATGATTTAAAAAAAAAAAATTGACCGTTAAGTTTAGGAGTTATAAACTTTTTAAGAAAAAACACGTTTTTGTTAATAACAAAAGAACCGCGATAGCTAGAGAAATTTTTTTTTTAGAAAATATAGGTATTTTAATGCTCTTTCGAATGCTATCTATTCGATTCAAATATTTCGATCTTATCATTAAAAAAAAGCAAAACTGAATTTTGAGAAAATAGAAAACTCGAAATAAAACAAAAACGCATCGGTGAATGCAAAAACGAATTTTTGACCCGCCGTCACACAAGAAAAAACAAAAGAACGAGACCTGTCCGGTTAAAATCGATCGAGTAGAAGCTGAGATCCAGACGCACGCACACACACACACACACACACACACACACCGACACACATTTTTCAAAAATCATGTATTTTGATTCCTAACACCTTGAAAAACAATTATAACATGTTTTTACAACAACTCAAGAAATTACTATCACAAAGCTTCCTCTAGGAGGAAGCAAAAATTACATAGTTACCAACACATCACCATTTTTCATTATTCTTTCTCAATTTTGAACTTTCTATAATATTACGCATCTTGGGAGGACAAGAGAAGTCTAGAGTTGCTCTAGCAGGGCTCCCTTCCGATCTCTCATACATACTTGGCGGGCCCGACTGTTTGTAGTTTACCGGTGGGCTACTTAAATGTAGAATACTAAATTTTTGCATAAATTCATTAACAATATTTATGTCTACATTCGTAGAGTGGCTTAAGAGAAGAGAACGAAACGGGGCAAGAGAAGAAGGGAGGCGGGAAAGAATATAAGTGCTCGGCATTCGCTCCACAACTTTCTCCATTGGCGACTCAAAGCGCATTAGGGTCGCATACCTAATACGCGCTCTCTCTCCCTCTCTCTTTGGGGAAAACCGCAGCCGGAATAGTACTTTAAGGGGTTTCACCCAAAACGCTTTTTCTTAGAAATTTCTCTCAATTTTGACCAGGTGTTGATAATACTATTGTCTATAAGATATTTCCATCTAAAAACTCCCAGCGGTTTAGTTCTCGAGATATTAAACATCAAAGTCGCGCATTTGAAATGAACGTTTTCGTCTGTAACTCGAAAAGTTTTCTTAGCAATTTTTCTAAAAACCGAAATGTTATTAATGACATCTATTAGAACAAGACATTCAAATCTGAGAAAGCCCAGCGGTTCACGCGCGCGTGAGACGCATGCATGGCAAGGGGAGAGAGCGGGAGCGCCGCTGGCGCGCACGCTTGCTGCGCACACACAGCAGGCGTCTCTCGGTGTCTGTGCTCAGTCCCGTAGCAAGCAACTCTCAACAGAAAGAGAGAGCGCGCATGCGAGAGCCTGTACGCGTCGCACGGGGCGCCGTGCTCTGTGGGTTCGGGCCTCGTTGTTGAGACCCCTTAAGACACACAAGACCAGTCCTCATTCTCGGTTTGGAATTCAGACTAGACGCATCAGATCAAAGTTTTGAACGGAACTGTTATTTCTGTTCTACTTTTAAACGTGAAGACTCAAAGATATTGAACATGGAAGTCAAAAAAAAAATTACCTAATCCAGAGCTCCTGCGGCAAACAGTGAGTTCACCATCAATGACCTGGACGACGACAGTTTGGGTATAATCTTCAACAAACTGCCCTGCATCGACAGGATACGCATTGAAAGCGTCTGCAAACGCTGGCGTGGCATCAGCGAAGCCAACTGGTGCTTCTACTCCAAGCGTCTGATAATCGACGATGACATGGGTGGCTTTCCATTCCAGCAAGCCAACAGCAACGAGAAGAAGAGCGCCAACATGCTGGAGGAGAGCCTGCAACGACGTGGACCCTACATTGAGGAGATCGACTTTACGCAGTGCGATACTTTGAATTTTAAAACGGGTACGATCGAATGGATAGTTGGGCTCTGCCCCAAGCTAAAGTGTCTGCACCTAGGTACCCTAAGTTTAAATCGCAAGGATTGGTTAGCCATCGGCAGTAACCTCGAAGCGTTGAGCTTCTATGCCTTCGCAGACAGGTATTGCGCCGAGTTAAGACAACTGTTCCGCACGAACAAGCGACTGCGTCGGTTGCAGGTTGATTCTCACCTCTGGTGCGGACCGAGCGTTTTCGATCACCTTGACCCTGGTCAACTGGAGTTTCTGCAGATATCGAAGTGTAGAATATTCGCATTGACCGACGGGCTAGCGGACAAACTTGCTGAGTCACTCGTCGAGTTCAGTTACGATCCCTGTCTGAACGACACGTGGTACCTTCAAAACTTGTACAAGTTGAAAAATCTACGATCCTTAAATCTGCAAGCTGAAAGCGGAAAGTTGGAGGCGCGCATTGATAGTTGATATTGCTGAGAATTGTCGGAAACTAGAGCGTCTGACCTTGGCCTTTCCCTGGGACTATCAATGTAACGAAAGTATCATTGCGCCGCTGTTTAGCCTGCCTGATCTGAGAAGGCTTGTTTTATTAGTGACAAAAAATGAAATGCCACGTGAAGAACTCGATATACTATTCCGAAGAGCACCCAACCTTAAGTTGTTCGTAATGAGTACATGTGCCCAATGTATATATGAAGAAAGCGGGAATTGCCATCCCTGTGGCGATCACAAGAGTACGTACACTGAAGCTCCGCACTTCGTCGTCTGGCGACGTAAATGACTCGCGAGTGTGGGAAAAGGATAATGATTCTCCGATGATCGGCGGTAAGCAGCCGCGTCGATTGCCTTGAAGATGGCTATATGAAAAAGCAGCATTTCGGATCCAGACACGAAACAAATACGAATGTTTCTAATAGTTGGAGTTTCATGAAATTAACTCTTGTGCATCCTCATTTCCTCACGCGTTAGTCACTCAGTAAGAACAATCTCGATATAGAGAGGCATGTGTAACGTATAACAATTGTTTTTGTCGTTGTTGTTTTTGTTGTAGATCATGGTGTATATTTTTTAATTATGTACTGATTGTATTCACAATAAATAAAATTTGTTATAATTTTATTTATAATAAAATGTAAAGTTGTATGATTTATTGTAAATAATATGTAAATACTTGAGTTTAAATAAATTTTATTATTAAGAGAAAATAATTATCACGTTATTGTTTTATACCCTCTTGACTTGTACCCATACCAATTATTATGGCTGATTCCATTCAAATTCATGCAAGCCGTCACAGACTAAAAATTTGTTTCTTGAATACCATAAGAATGTATAAATAAATCATAAATCATATTTAACCCTTCGAAGCACACATTTTTCTATTCACTATTTTGACCTGAAATTTCTTACTCGGGGCTTTTGGGGTCGCTGAGTACGAATATGCCATCAGAATTTTGATTTTTTCAAATTCAAGATGGCGGACAAAAGATGGCGGACGAAAAAATTAAAAATAGTGTATTTGAGGCTAAAAATGTTTAATAAGGGGTTTTTGGTGTCGCTGATTACGAATCTGATGTCAGATTTGCAAAATTCAAAATAGCCGATCCAAGATGGCGGACACCAAAATTTAAATCTTCGAGAATACCGATGAAAATTATTACTCAGGGGTTTTCGGGGTCGCTGATTACGAATCTGATATCAGATTTGCAAAATTCAAGATGGCGGATCCAAGATGGCGGACACCGAAATTTAAATTTTAATGTCCGCCAGTCTAAGGCAGGGTTACCATCAAGCCTTACTGAAGAGTCCACGATGGTAACCCGGGACGAAACTACACTACCTACCTTACCGACCTCTCTCACATCTAACCTCTCTTCCACTTTACCTTCCTGCCCTCTCCGCTAGATGGCCTCGTAGAGTCGCACCATCGGCTATACTAGGTCGCACATATATATTGACCCTGTTGAATTTCAAATTGGGTCAAAAAGTGTAATGATAGTTATGAATTTTGCTGAATTAGTTACGGAGCCTAAACCAGTATATTATATTCATATCTTGAGCTACCACATCTATTTACTGCAATGAAAAATGATATAGATTCGCTTTTGAAAGAAAGTAATAAAACCATTTTACAAAAGTTTAAACTAAGGCAAGTATTAGTCTCTCTCTCCCACTCTATCTCCCTCTCGCCCTCTCTTTCTCCCTCCCTTTCTTTTTCCCCTTCTCGCTCCCTCTCTCTCTTTCTCCCCTCTCTCCCCTCTCTCTCTCTCTCCGTTTCTTCTTCTCTCTCAATATCCGTCAAACTCTGTAACAAAAACTTTAATGAGAGCTTAAATATTTTTTCAAAACAATCAACACGTTCTTTTCTTTAAAAAACTAATTTTTAAGTATATTCTAATAACACAATTTGTCTAGTTTTTTTATTTATTCTAATCTCGTCTATTCAATAAGCACTCTCTACAAATGGTAATAATTGTTTTCATATCTGTACACATAATAATATTTTTAATAAAACTTTCTACGAAAGTACAAAATAATGCAAGTATAGAAGTTTTTTCTGTATAATCTATAAAATAATATTTATGATTTTTTTAAAGAAATCAAATAAATACTAGTAAAAAAGTCTTGTACTTCTTTGAGTCAATGTATGCTGAACAAATTATATGTTCTAAGTACATTCAAATTGTTCACTGCAAATCAAACAAACGAAAGTTGTGAAATCAATTATCGATAGTCAAGTAATGCAAACAACTGTCGGAAGTATGACTGTTTTCAGAAATGTATTCAAATTTGTTCATCCTTCTATACAAATTAAACACAAGAAAGTACTGAAATCAGTTTATTGCAGTCAAGTACCGGCCATAAGTTAACTTGACTAACATAAAAGAAATTTTCGTACTTCGCGTGTAAGATTACATTGTACGCGCACGTTGCAACTTCAAAATTATTCAGCCAGTGGGCATGAAGTACTACTTAACACCCAAGAAACCCAATAGCTCACATAGTCCTACAAAACTTTATAGAACCTATGCACTTTACGCATGTGTGGACGAAAATTATTTTAATTATATAACTATAATGCCTTCTTTCTATTTCTAAAATTCATAAGAATTTTTTCAGATATTTACGAAAAGTCAAAGGCTATATAAAAAACCGCTGCCAATTCATTGGCCCGTGGCTTCCTCAAACTTAATTTGCTTATTCCTTTAATTAATTTTTAAAAACAAAACTTATAATTTTTGCAACAATTTATGACATAATTATAATTAAATTCATTTATGAAGATTAAAATGTATTCATTTTTAAATTATGTATAAAATATGAATAAAATAATAGATAAGATTTTTTAAAATTATGTGTGAAAAATAAATAAAATAATTTATTATGATATTATCGTCAAAACCTTTTAAAATTCCTAAATAAACTTTACTTCAAGTTATATTTTCTTTGTGAAATTTCACACATAGGGTACTTGTCTCTAGTAGTATCCCTGTCCCTATTTGTGTGCTCTTTCTAGAATTTCCGATGTAAGAAAAAGGTTCGAACCTTAAAAATAATAAATGGCTATTACAAAACAAAAACAGCTACACAACACGCGTGCATAGCGCATGCCATTTCCATTTTCTAGTATACATAAATGCGTTCCCGAATAATTACGATTTTAATGAGGGCTAAAATAGTTTTAACCTCAAATATCTCTGAAATTCATAAACGAATTCTTTTACCCTAAGAACTCTTCTAATAAATAATATACGAACTCTACATCTCCACCAAATTTCAAAGAAAGGAAAACAATTTTAACGTAGTTATATTGTGTGACAACAAAGAAAGTTATTTTCAAAAATACTAAAATTTTAAATATCAAACATCTCAAAAAATAACCATATAATCTGGATGAAATTTTACACAGGTATTGCCTATATCGCATATAAAATAGTCTATAAATGTCAAGCTGATACATGAAGTTGTATTGAAAAATTACGTTTAAAAAAAAAATGTAAAAAAATTTTAACCTTAAATATCTAAAAATCATGAGAAAATTATTTTACCTAAAGGACATATATTATACGATAATATATGAACTTTTCATCTCCACAAAATTTCAATATGATTAAACCAATTTTTGTTTTCTCTAGTTATCATGCGACAAAGAAAATAACTTTGTAAAATACGAAAATTTTCAAAATCAAATATCTCAAAAAGTAATCATACGATCTTGATGAAAATTCACACACATATTATCTATTGTAACGGGCTAAAATCTGTCCTCGGTGCGCTATATCTCAACGCGGACTTGCCGATGAACGGCGCAGCAATTGACAGGCGCGAGCACTTACTCGTGCCAACCCTCGACGATTAGCCGCCCGTCAGCTCCGTGCTGTTGCTCGCCGTCGGGTGCTTTCAGCAGCAGCCGCGCCTTTTCGCTCCGTTACAACGCGCGACTTCGTCGTCGCGCTCTCTCTCGAGCGTGCTGCCCCAGCTCCTCTACGTACTCGCGACCGCGGAGGCCGGCGGTATTCTTCACCGTGCCACCGAATAGGGAAGCGGAATTAGGGTGCGCTAAATAACAGGTAAACAAGTGTAAAAGAAACACTTACATTTATTGACTCTCGGGCGGTTAGTGAATTACACACGCGGCGCGTACTCTAGGTACGCGCCGATTCTGGTGGTCCGCCCGCGCACGCGAAGTCCGTGTGTGCTCGGTTGCACACACGTAAGTGCATAGGCGGCTCGCGCCGACGTCGGCCGATCGCCGCGCACGATCGGCGCTCACGCGCGCGTCGGCGGCCTCGCTCGCTCGCCCGTCTCCACTTCCTGGAAGCTCGTCGTCCGCGGGGAAGCGCGCGCTCGCCTGGCCAGGACTTGGGTGGGTGTGTGTGTATGTAAACACTCGATATCTCGAAAACCATTTCACCTATCTTCGTCGGACAAAGCTTATTCTCTTGGTCCCGAAAAAATACTCCGTTTTAATTTTTTATCGATTTTCTTTTTTTATAACCAAAAAATCTTTAAACTACCTACGTTTTCTGTTTTTAATTTTCAAATTATCTTTAGTATGTCATGGAAAATGTTCTTATAATTCATAAATTAATTTTTCAAAAAATATTTGATTATCGACTCAAAATTTTATTTACTTATTACGCTTATTGAAGATAATATTTGGTATAAATTTCAAGAGATTATCTTCATTTTTTTGAGAAAAAATTATTTAAAAAAAAACAACGCGTTTTCACTGACACACGATGACAAGAATAAAAACCAATTAATCGTCCTGAAATTTGGTATAGAGGATATAGATTTTTTATATCTCCAAACTATTCATTGCGCAAAAAATTGAACTGTCACGACCAAAGATATTTGAGGTTGAAAGTTTTTTAAAAATATTTTCGAATAGCGTTTTTCAGACAATATTTGATAGATAGAGAACCTTTTGTATAATACAATTAATTATTGTCATATAAAAAATTAAAAAGAGGAATAAATACATTAGTTTGAGGAAGCTAAGTGCCAATGTATATTGGGAGCGGTTTTTTATTAGTGATGATGGTCGGATTAGTGTAAGGATCTTTTTATTTAGTTAAAATTAAAAACACGGTTTTCTCAATATAAAAATATTCATCTTGAATTTTATACCTTCACTTTGCCTTTTTATATGTTCAACATTATTAAACACAGAAAACAGATATTTTCATAATTATGTTATTGTTTATCTATCTTAGTGGCAATTTTACTTATTGAACAAAATCACAACATGAAAAAGCTTATTTAAATGAAATTAAACTTGATTAATCTTTATCATTGTAGTGACATTCTGATAATATAGAATTGAATGAACCTTTAAATTTGTTAAAGCAGGAAACTATGAAATGGAATGAATCACTAGAACTAAATTCAAAAGATAAAGACAAATCATATATTAAAATAACAAATACTTCTTCATACATACATTTTTTAGTCAATAAAACTATAACATAGCTTGATGAAAAACATCATAATGGAGTATGGCATCCCCTTAATATGTATAAAAAAAAAAAACCGATGATGGATTTGAACCCGCACCAAAAAGATAGTAAGCGTGCGCGCTATCCACAGGACCAACAGAATTCACTTGAATGTATTATATCTATGTAATATATAAGGTGTTCCCCCATTTGGGTTTAGGGGTATGAGTTTAAGATTAATTTGCTTTTATTTATGATTTTTGTTATAGCAATAGCAATAACAGATCTTTGTAAATAATAATTTTGCAATGTTACGTACGAAGTACGTCGTGTTACCATTGCAGCCGGTATGGGTGGTGTGTTACCGGCCGCGCATCAGCTGTTCCCGCAGCATTTAGAAATTGACTGCCGCGCTGCGCGTGGTCGGGGTGCGTACTTCTTCGGGGTGCCTCAATTTCCCTGCAGGCTTTGCGCTTCTATTTACGTCTACCTTCTTTGACATAGGGCTGCCCATCCCTCTATAACACGGTCGTATACACAGGTCCGGAAACTCAGCGATATTTTTGGTGGTGGGGGAAGTAACCTTAGCGAAGTCAATTTTAGTGTGCGCGACGACCACTCGAAGCGTTGGCAACTAGACGACCACTGCAGCGTGCGCGCTTATTTTACCATCTCTCCCAACTCCTAATTCAAATAGTTACGCAGTACGCACGCGGTAAGATATAAAGTGCGCATGCGCGTCACTCAGTGGTCGCTAGCCTAGCAGCGCTGGTGGCTTGGCGGAGAACTATAAAATCGTGCTTCACTAAGCGTACACGCTCCGCGCGCTGAGTTTCCGGACCTGTGTATATGACCGTGCTCTATAAAAATCCATCCTTGGCATGGTCGACGCCATGTTGCGACGCCATGTTGATTTTCCCTCTATAAAAAATGCATCCTTGGCATGGTCGACGCCATGTTGCGACGCCATGTTGATTTTTTCTCGAATATCTCGAATATCTCGAAATCTCGAATTTTTGGCGCATGCGCAAATGCCCTATAGGGACTTAGGGAGTCTGTACAACCATGCAGCGCGCGTGTGTGTGCTCGCCGTGTATAAGGTATACCTATATCCCTCTATAAAAAATGCATCCTTGGCATGGTCGACGCCATGTTGCGACGCCATGTTGATTTTTCTCGAATATCTCGAATATCTCGAAATCTCGAATTTTTGGCGCATGCGCAAATGCCCTATAGGGACTTAGGGAGTCTGTACAACCATGCAGCGCGCGTGTGTGTGCTCGCCGTGTATAAGGTATACCTATATCCCTCTATAAAAAATGCATCCTTGGCATGGTCGACGCCATGTTGCGACGCCATGTTGATTTTTTCTCGAATATCTCGAATATCTCGAAATCTCGAATTTTTGGCGCATGCGCAAATGCCCTATAGGGACTTAGGGAGTCTGTACAACCATGCAGCGCGCGTGTGTGTGCTCGCCGTGTATAAGGTATACCTATATATAGGAGAGCGCTATATATAGGTATACCTTATAGGAGAGCACTATATATAGGTATACCTTATACACGAGAGGGCATATGCATAGAATGGTATAGAGATAGCGCATGTGTTGTGAGCGGAAAAATATGATATATATTAATTGACAGAAATTTATAATCAATTGATAAATCGATGAAAAATTTTTATTTAAAAAAAATATTTATTCATTACGTGCGTGTGTGTCTGTATGTGTGTGTTTGTGTGTCTGTGTGTGTGTGTGTGTGTGTGTGTGTGTGTGTGTGTGTGTGTTTGTGTGTGCGTGTGTGCGTGCCTGCGTGCGTGCGTGCGTGCGTGCATGCGTGTATGTGTGTGTGGGTGAGTGGGTGGCAGCAGACTCGAGAGAGCGTGAGGCGTACGGCGTTCGACCAGCTGTACTTTTGGCATGTACGTTACCGCACTAACCCCCCTAAGAGAAAAGAAAGAAACGGGGCAAGAGAAGAAGGGAGGCGGGAAAGAATATAAGGGCTCGGCATTCACTCCACAACTTTCTCCATTGGCGACTCAAAGCGCATTAGGGTCGCATACCTAATACGCGCTCTCTTTCCCCTCTCTTTTGGGGAAAACTGCAGCCGGAATACTACTTTAAGAAGGTTCATCCAATTTTCAGTTTATTTAGGAAGTCTTTGAAACTTTTTTCACATGTACCTGACATCATTATCTATATGATATCCTCACAAAAAAGAGCCTAGCTTTACCGTTATCGAGATATTAATTGTCAAATTTAAGCATTTTAACACGGCGTCTTATGGGACGCACACGCGTGAAAGATCGATTCAGTCTACAACTTCAAAGATACATTTAGCGTTTGTCTGAAGAACTAATATGTTATTAAGATCAATAATTAGAATATCATATTACAAGTTCAGAGATCCGTTTTTAAGATATTGTAGTTGAAAGTATGGAATTTTAGGTGTACGGCAGCGCGTGCAGACGACGCTGCCCTATCGAAAATATCCAGCTGTGATTACAGCTGTAATTACAGCTGAAACCACAGCTGTGATTACAGCTGTAATCACAGGTGTAATTACACGTCAATTTCACATCTGACCAAGATAAATAGTTTTTCACATGCGAAATTGATTTTTATAATTTACTTTTGGTAAAGAATCATATTACAAAATTTATTTTCATATTATCAGATAAAAAAGATATTTCCATACAAAATAACCTACATCCACTTAAAAAAAATTTTAAATCATCGTTCCGGTACCCCGGGGGTTCAGGAGGAGGAGGGCGTTGATCTCGAATCTAACCTCCAAAATTCAGAATGTTGGTCCGAAGATGGTCGACGCAAAATGGCGGCCTTACGGGTTCACCACCCGCAAGAGGCTGGAAATCGGAACCCTGGGGTTTTGGGGGGAGCCGATCTTGAATCTAACCTTGAAAACTAAAAATTGCCGATCCAAGATGGCGGCCTTCCGGGTCTACCACCCGCAAGTGGCTGGATATTGGAATCCAGGGGTTTTCCGGGGCGCTGATCTCGAGTGTAACCTCGATAATATAAAATGGTAGACACAAGATGGCGGCCTTACGGGTCTATACCACCCGCAAGTGGCTGAAAATATGAACCCAGGGGTTTATGGCGCTGATCTTGAATCAAATCTCGAAAACTAAATATGGCCGGTCCAAGATGGCAGCCTTCCGTGTCTACCACGCGTAGGTGGTTGGGAGTCTGAACCCGGGGTTGTGGGGGCGCTGATCTCGTATCTAACCTCATAAATTCAAAATGGCCGAACCAAGTTGGCCGACCCATCATGACGGACTTCCGTGTCTGCCACCCGCAAGTGTCTGGTAATCGGAACGTGGTGTTATTGGGGGCGCCGATCTCGAATCTAACGCCGAAAATAAAATGGCGGGCCCTAGGTGGCGGGCCCAAGATGACAGCCTTACGGGACTATCACCCGCAAGTGGCTGTCTGTTTTCCACGATTCTTAATCGATGTAATTATAAAATTTTCGACAGTCGGAAAATATATGAGTTTGAAGTAGAGTAGCTCGAACAAGTTTACTTCCACTACTTACTGAATTACTTGTATCATACGTACATGTATTGTAATCTCTTGATACGTGGTGGAGATTTTAGGTCCCACCAAATAAGGAGCCATAGAATAAAAGCATTTTTTTCATCATTTCTGTCGATTCGTAACATAGTACTGCTGCAACGTTATTTGCTCGATAAGTACAAGAAACAGAAATGGTATTATGATTTACTTGAATCTCATTTTCATACACGGGGCCTTAATATGGAATTAGTTACAACCAGTATATGTTACAAAGTACGGGTTTTATTTATTCTAATATTTAAGCATGACTGTAATACAAAAATACATCTGTATAAAAATACACATTACTTCTAAGGAGCTTATATTAATATGTTTATATATTAATATTATTTATTATTAAAATTTTGTGTTCTAGAATTATATTAACGAGATATATTATTCTGTAAACTTCGATAATTTGCATACATATCACCAAATTTGCTTTGAAATAGGCTTTAAATGCGGTTACTCTGAGCTTTTATTTCAATGCCCCTTTCATATTTAACTTTTTGAGTCAAAGCCGTTGTACATTGTTCCATCAAATACTGCCTTTTGCTAATCGCATAATTCTTGTATGATTTTGTATTATGTATATAATCTGCGCACAAACCTGTTGAATTTATATCATATTTATATCATATTTATATTATATACATGTAACGCTACGTTAAGGGGGGCATACACCTACAAATTTTCAAAAAATCAATTTTTTACACTAGTGCGAGAAGACTCGTGCGAGAAGAAAAACGTTCTCAAAAACTCGTCTTCACGCACGTCGTGTCAAAAAATATTGTTCGATTCTTGTGCATGAAGAGATTTCTCATCTCGTGTGGACCTGCAAAGATCCCCACGAGATGAAATCTCTTCACGCACATGTATCGAAATGTACTATTTTTTATTAGATTTTCTGATTGTAGTTGTCAAATTTAGTTCCTCCTTTTAATATAATTGCTACTGATAAACAATTAATTGTAGATGAAATTAAATGTATTATTTCTTGCTAATTTTCATTGTAGAATAATCATTGAATATTAATTCAATAATTATTCTACAGTGTCTAGTAAGTGCGGCATCTAAGTAGCAATTCAACGAATAATATATATTACCAAAAAATAATTCCAGCTTATTCGGACAGAATAGTTGAATCGACTTTTCTCCGGGAATAATATTTTTTACTTTTTTCAAGTCCAAACAAAAATACGGTAAATCTTCCTTCCATATCACCTGAGCTGCCCCCGCAGCAAAAGTGCTCAGTGGTTTCGTCGTTCGCAGTGTTCTCCAAGCATCTCTGCGTAAACTAATACCTAGTCCCAAATAAACGCGCTGTAAAAACAAATATTCACGTGTTATTTACTCCGATATATGATAAATGTTATGAATATGTAACATGGTATCAATACCTTTCCTTCTTCAATTAGTTTATAACGGCGGTATCGTTCTTCATGTACTAAAATGAATATTGCATTTTTTTTCAGACGCTCTGTATTTAATTGCGCACATTTGTCAAAACTAGTTTATACAACCATCTACAAAATGCTTTTTTTCAATACATGCATGAAATGGGCCTTTTTCATGCCTGAAAACCGTGTCGAAAATCGCGCATTTCGAGTGTGATTTAGGAAAGAATGAAAAAATCTATTTTTCACACTTTAGCGGGGAAAACAAATTTTTTCCCCGCTCGAATGAAAATTTTTTTTCACAGTTTAGCGGGGAAAAAAAATTTTTTCCCGCTACAACGAATTTTTACGAAATTGTTCTCTTATTGTCAAATTTATATATTTTATGGCTTTTTGACCAGTTTAGAATAATATAAAATAACTTTTAAACTGGGTTGTGCACGACTCGAAATGCACGATCCCCTACACAACTTTCATGCATATAAAAAGGCCCTCTCATGCACTCGTTAAAAAAATACAGTGTGTAACACGGGAAGAAGAGCTATTTCAGACTCGGGTGAGGTGTTGTCAGCACTCGTCTCCGTCTCGTGCTGAACACGTCACCCTCGCTTGAAATAGCTCATTTTCGCCCCTTGTTGCACAATATACTATTGCATACCTGGAGCATTCAAAAGACCTCGCTTGGCGTACATTTTATACATTCTCGATTTCCAAAATTTCAGAATAATCCAGTAGACTGCACCATCTGTGACAATATTTCACGTTATTGATATGTCATTAAAAAACGATATTTATCTTGAGCAATAAGCCAGTAATGAATCGTTAAAAATCTGAGTTTTCAGTTTTCGAAGCAACTATGAACAAATATGTTAAACGATTTTTCAGGAAATATCCTCAGATTTTTTCCATACATTTTTCACATTTCGAAGCTCGCATATACTCAGATTAAATTAGATAATATGTACCTTCACTATCCCTATCTGATGAACTTAAGACTTTTTTTCTGAAGTCAAATGTCTTCCACGATGGAGATCGTGATCTGCATCTACGTGATTGTGAACGCGAACGCTGATAGCGCGAGCGTGACCGCGAACGCCGAGAGCGTGAACGTGACTGCGAACGCCGAGATCGAGAAGGTGACCGCGAACGCCGAGATCGAGAAGGTGACCGCGAACGCCGAGAATACGAGCGTGACCGTGAACGCTGAGAGTGTGAAGATGACCGCGAACGCCGAGAGTGTGAAGATGACCGCGAACGCCGAGGACGCGAGCGTGACCGCGAACGCCGAGGACGCGAGCGTGACCGCGAACGCCGAGGACGCGAGCGTGACCGAGAATGCCGAGGACGCGAGCGTGACCGCGAACGCCGAGAACGCGAGCGTGACCGCGAACGCCTGGAGTACGAAGGTGACTGCCGAGGCACCGATGGCAAACATAATTTCGATGGGCTTCGTACAGGCACTGATGGTGATCGCAATTTCGCTGGGCTTCTTACAGACACCGATGATGAACGCGATTTCGATCTGCTCCGACGAGGTACCGATGGTGAACGCGTTTTCGATCTGCTTCGACGAGGCACCGATGGTGAACGCGAAGGCCGAGGAGCGTGACTGCGAAGCCGAGAGTGTGAAGGTGACCGCAAATGCCGAGAACGCGAGCGTGACCGCGAACGCCTGGAGTACGAAGGTGACTGCCGAGGCACCGATGGCAAACATAATTTCGATGGGCTTCGTACAGGCACCGATGGTGATCGCAATTTCGCTGGGCTTCTTACAGACACCGATGATGAACACGATTTCGATCTGCTCCGACGAGGTACCGATGGTGAACGCGTTTTCGATCTGCTCCGACGAGGCACCGATGATGAATGCGATTTAGACGGACTTGCTATTTCTAAGTGAAGTGGCGATAAGAACGGTGTTAGCGATCGCGAATGTTCGACCGATGGATAAAATGGTTTTATCAAAGGACATCCGGTTGCCGATTTAGCTTTTGGTTGGTTCTTCTTTATTATGTTTGCCAAAGGTTTTCTGTCCTGTAAGTACATGAATGATAACAATGAGCTTTAAATTATTTTAAGCGCTCTCTGACTGAAGCAGTGAGAGTAAGAAACATCTCTCAGACAAGAAGAAATGAGCTTACTCTACCCTGATTGAATAAAACGAGAGGTCCGGATAAAAGTTGACATAATTGGAGTAAAAACATGGACAAATCCTATTCAATTTAAATCAATTGAAGAGGATTACATTTATTTAATAGCTAAACAGGGGTCCACACAGGTAGCGCTAGTGAGAATCAACTCACTCTCTTAGACTTGTAAGTAGAAAGTATATGCACCTCTTAAAAATCAAAAATATGTTTTGCTTTAACAACACCGATAGGTACTTTCAAATACATTAACAAACCCATTGAACTATAGCTTCTCATTTCAATTAATTTAAATTAATCTCCTGGAAACAACCACACAAAGTGACTCACTAATATCACAGAACAGTATAATTCTTGATGATCATGGATTGAATAATATCTACTATTTTATTTTCGAATATAAATGTTATTGATAAAATATTTTCGATACGTCGCGATAAATTAATCTACGATGAAAAATATTTTCGAGTACGAAATACTAACAATAACACCTAATTTAAAAATTCTTACTCGTGGTGGTAAGCAATCTTGTGTGATCTAAACAATATTGAAACTCAATATGTTACACCAACTTCCGAGTGCGAAACCATTCATCAATCCGGTGTTGGCCAGCTTTTCAGTACCATTCTGTCAGATTTTATCCGAATATATTTCATTATTTTCAGACGGTTCTTCTCCCGAAAAAAACTCGAAGCTCGTTTTATTCTTTCAGATTCTTTTAGTCTGACTAGCGCCACGTTCTTAATCATTTATTATTTGAAAATATACACCAACTTTTTTCGGAATCGAAGATTTTACATCATTTCTTTCCATTTTCTTCTGTAAATGGTCATTATTGTTGAGTGCGGTAAAATTTAGTTCTTTTCTCGTTTGCATTAATGTTTTGACATTCATCTTCTGAATCGTTATTTCTGCATTATTTCTTTTCGCTTCCTTAAAAATAGCTATTTCATTTTTCTGAAAATTAATAGTTACATAAGTAACATAAGGGAGATTTCCGGTTGAAAAAAATATGTAGGAGAGAGCAGGGCTAATTTGAGCACGGGACCAATTTACCAATTTTAAAAAGCTAGTATTTATAGCGATTTTTTGTTCCAACAATACTTAAAGTAAAATATTTATAAAACCTGATATTTCAGTAAAATTTGTACCTATAAAAATTGTATAGGGCCAATCGAAACACAAAATTACTGGAAGCTTTAAATGTCTCTCGATATAAATATATTGCTTCTGAAAGTATTGCTGCGTGTGGACACGACACAAGTGTAATTGCAATAAAAGCGAGTAGAAAAATGCAATGTGGTGGCAACCGTGGCGCGGAGACTTAGTGTCTGACTCGCAAGCACTTGGTTCGAGCCCGAAGTCCGTTTCTTTTTCATTGATTGAGGGTGTAAGGATTCAGGGTTTAGGGGTTAAGGCTTTAACGGTTATAAGATGAAGGATTAAGATTTTAAGATCTTAAGGGTTCAAGGGTTAAGGGATTTAAGGGTTAAGGATTTAAGAGTTAAGGGTTTAAGGGATAAGGATTTAAGGGTTAAGGGTTTAAGGATTTAAGGGTTAAGGGGTTCACACAAGTAGCGCTAGTGAGAATCAACTCACTCTCTTAGACTTGTGAGTAGAAAGTAATATGCACCTCTTAAAAATCAAAAATATGTTTTGCTTTAACAACACCGATAGGTACTTTAAAATACATTTACAAACCCATTGAACTATAGCTTCTCATTTCAATTAATTTAAATTAATCTCCTGAAAGCAACAACACAAAGTGATTCACTAATATCACAGAACAGTATAATTCTTGATGATCATGGATTGAATAATATCTACTATTTAATTTTCGAATATAAATGTTATTGATAAAATATTTTTGATAAAGCGTTTAGAGTTTAAGGGTTCATGGCTCAAACGTTGGGGCTTTAAGTTTCAACGGTTTACGGTTAAAGGGTTTAGGTTTAGGTTTAGGGTTTAAAGGTTTAATAGTTTCGGGTTTACGGTTTCGGGTTTAAGGGCTTAGAGTTTAAGGGTTTAAGAGTTTAGGGTTTAGAGACTTAGGGTTTAGAGACTTAGGTTTAAGAGTATAGGGTTTATGGTTTAAGTATTTAGGGTTTATGGTCTAGGGTTTCAGGGTTTAAGGTTTTAGTTTAAGGGTTTAGGGTCTAAGTTAATTGCCATAGGTTTATAAAATAACAAGACAGAATTTAAATTAAGATTTAAAAACTACTTACAATTGTTGATAAAATTTTACTTAAATTTTTTTTTTCTGGTATTATATTTAATTAATAAACGAAATAAATGTAATGAATATAACATGTTTCTATTGTATCACAGTTTTTCTACTTAAATGTTGTAAATTGCTTCTAGTACGCTTGGCCGATGAACTCATAGTTACATGAACCTGAAGTTTCTAACGTTATCAATAATGAAATGCAAATTTTTTAAAAAATAACCGCCGTCTGCAAATTCTCCTTTTAGAAAACTTGTAGCATCCCCCAAAGCTATAAAATAATTTGACGAGTAGTCCCGATGACCGGAACCACCCTTAACTGGGGGATAAAGATTCGTAAAAAGATATCTCCGCACGATATGCCGCTCAGACAAATTTAATTTTTTAAATAACTTCTATCCACCCCAGGCGTCTAGATAAAAATTTACGAGTAGTCCCGATGTCCAGAACCACCCTTAAGTGGAGGATGAAAATTCGAAATAAGACATCTCCGCACGATATGCCGCTCAGACAAATTTTTTTTTTTAAATAACTTCTATCCACCCCAGGCGCCTAGAAAAAATTTGCGAGCAGCCCCGATGTCCGGAACCACCCTTAAGTGAGTGATGAAAATTCGAAATAAGACATCTCCGCAAGGTATGCCGCTCAGACAAATTTTCTTGCGGAGATATCTCTTTAGGAATTTTCATCCCCCAGTTAAGGGTGGTTCCGGGCATCGGGACTACTCACAAATTTTTGTCAAGGCGCCTAGGTGGACAGAAGTTATTTAAAAAAAATAAAATTTGTCTGAGTGCCATATCGTGCGGAGATATCTTCTTTACGAATTTTCATCCCCCAGTTAAGGGTGATTCCGGTCATCGGGACTACTCGTCAAATTATTTTATAGTTTTGGGGGGTGCTATAAGTTTTTCTAAAACGAGAATTTGCAGTCGGCGATTATTTTTAAAAAAATTTGCATTTCGTTATTGGTAACGTTAGAAACTTCAGGTTCGTACAGTTACGAGCTAGACATAATAATTATTGAATATTTAAATAAACATTTACTACTTTAAAATATAAGTTTTTTATTCATTGTGGTAATGAAATATATACCTAAAGCTAATTCTTTTCACTTAAAATTTGAAGTTAACAATTTCACATTTGTTTTTTTATTTTTAAATATGAAAATCAAGTTTTGTCGAGTCTACAATGATTAATTATAGCACAACAATGTCCTAAAACACTAAGCTAGGTAATATTTTGATTTAATAGTGACTTTTTTAACAATAAATTGAGCCTCCTCCGAATGAGGTATGATACGTAGTTTCATACCTCAGTAATTGCGTATCATACCTCAATCCTACATCATACCGTATGAAACTTCTGGACCGTATCGTAAACCCAACTCTGGACTAAGGCCTGGGACAGTCAAAAAGGAACTGGAACAGGAACACTAAAAATATATTGTTTTTATATCTATATATATGAGGAACATCTCGCTTGTTCCAGGAAAAAACGTAGTGTTCCTCATATATATAGATATAAAATCAATGTATTTTTACTGTTCCTCTTCCTTTTGACTGTGCCAGCCCTAACGATCCGACTTAGGCTGAAATCAGATGGTGCGGCATAGAGCTGCGGCATAGAGGATGCGTCATGGAGACAGCCAATCACAGCTATTCTGCAAATGCAAAGATAGCTCTGATTGGCTGTCTCCATGACGCATCCTCTATGCCGCAGCTCTATGCCGCACCATGTGATTTCACCCTTATCGACTGTTGCTTGCAGCTGATTCAGGGTATCTCAATCAATAGCGTCTGCTGTAGCATAAACAGACAATTTTTTCAGTATAGTCTATGGTACATCAGGTTAGGCCATATAATTGTAATAGTTTATTTATTAGAATATATGAGATCAATACGTGCTTGCAGTGCTTGGAGTTTATATCAGATAAGTAACAATTCAATTTTTTCATAAAAAACATAATTTCTTCAAGAAGTGACACTTTGTGTCAAAATAATCTGTGTATTTTAAATTACAGGTTCACCCAAATCTTAAGAGGATCTACCCGGTACAAGAAAATAAAATAATAAACTTCCACAATCAGGTAAAAATTTAAGTTTTAATTTAATAGTTTCAAATTTAAAATTGTTTATCTCGTGCAATTCATAGTTGTAAAGACATGCACAGTTAGGGTAAAATCATTACTTCTATATTATTCTTAAAATTTTTCATACTTATTTTCTTTACAATTTGTGCAACTACTTCGAAAGAAAAATCTAACTTCTAAAGTAACAGTAAGAGTATTAGTAGAGAATAAGGCTTAGTTTACTCATATAGTATGAAAATTCATACTAAGCAGTACTTTGACTTTGACTTTTTAAAGTATAGTATCTTTTCATACTAACTGATGCGGAACTGAAGTGAAACTGAAGCTTTAGAATGACAGGAGGAGAGCCAGTATACTACAATCATACAACAGTTCTACTCGGAGACCATCATATACATACTATAATATTCGTATATGAATGATGTCGTGTCTTTCTAGGCATGCCTACTCTGATACTATAATTATTACTAAAGTATATAGTGTATTAACACGATATACTTTGAAAGTGTGTACACATACTTTAGAAGTATAAAATTACATACTATAACATTATAAGTTACCTTTAATGCAATATGAGTATTTATTGCAACAATTCCGAGTATTTATTGCATTATTATATTGTATGTAATATTTACAATAAAGCTCAAGCTATTCGCTTAGAAACTTTAAAGCCATTTTTCTCCATTAATATTTCTTTATTTTTAGTTTACGGTGCACAGGATTCCGAAGTGAGTTTTGAAGGAAGAGTTATAAAGTTTTGACATCATCGTTAGGATATATTTTCCTCCGGAGTAAGCAAAGCAGAATTTCAGAAAAGTACGTCAACTTTTTTTGAGAACCTTTTTATTAATAAACAATGATGAAAAATAATGAAAAATAATGAAAAATTAAATAAAATGTGCACCTACATTAATATTGCGATTTTTTCAGATTCTGCTTCGTTCACTCCGGAGGAAATATGTTTAAAAAGAAGATTCCATAAGCACTAGTCGAACGAAGCATTGATGGCTCCTAAATCCTACACACCACCCAATTATAAGTAGTCAAACAGGTTGTGTAAGTGTGACTACTACTATACAGACACAAAAATGAATATTTGTAAGTCTAATTGGTCTATACAAAGAAAGATGACATGACATGTATAAAAAAATTTATAATCATTTAATAATAATAGCTATTTTTTTAGGCTAACTTTAACAGTGTCTGGTCCCCTTCAACTTAATGTCATTTGGACAGTAAACTTGCCAGTTGGAAAATCTGATTCTTTTGCCCCGCTTTGCCTATTATTAGTAATACCTATTACGTACTATTATTAGTTTTGATAATTGTTTCAATATTAATCACAGAAATCATGACGTGTATAAGTAAGGTTAATTATCCAACAAGCATAGCATACGCATAAACAGTGTAAGCAGCTTTAACATCTGGCAAGTTCTTGTAAAAATTTTTGCTATGCCAAACAGAAAATGAGATTTTATTGAAAAGTTATAAAGCTACCAACAAACTATCAATAGCATAAACAAACTATGTTGGCCACTGAACAGGAGATAATTGGTATGGCTAATATTTGCCCATGTCCAAGATTGCCCCACTCTGTCCTATTTGTAGATAAATTCAATATCGAAAGTTAACCAATAATATTGCGGGAAATTATATCAAATACAACAGATTTTAATTTAATTTATGCTAGTTGATGCAGTCATGCAAACATAAACATTTTAATTTGTAACAGAATTAGGGAGCTGACCTTTGGCAGTGTGCTTAATGTTATTTCATCACCATCCGTGGAAGTATTAATGGACGAATCATTTAGAGTTGCCATTTGAGTAAGTGGGGCAAATCGACTCCGTGACTTTATAATTTGCTCCATCTCTTCCTGCCCACCAGCTACAAATCATGAACATAAAAATTTAAATCTATTACAAAAACCAGCTGAAATAATAAAAATAACGCAGTGTCTATTCCAACCAAAAATCCACGTAATTACCTGGATGTAAGTCCTTACATCCACGTTTTTATGTAAATACGAGTCTTACGTCCACGTATTTATGTGGGTATTTCAGTTATTGTAAATGTATGCTTATATTCACGTATTTACAAGGATTTTGGTGCAAATAGACTCGGCGTACAAATAATAGCAATACCTACATATTAGAGTCGACATTTGAGCTTTGACAATAACCCGCTTGCCAATCTTAGCATCGTACCATTTAACATGGTACCACTTATCATGTGAAAAATCTTTCACATTTTTAGGGCGATTCTTTTCGAACTCCTTGATCATGTCCACATGTACAAACCATGTTTTGAGTGGTTCATTTATGAACTTCACGTGTGCGTGAGTAATTGCCATTATCTGAGACGAACCCATAATTAATTAAACTCTTTGAAAAAAAGTCAATTACCCTAGTGAAAATTTTTCGTGCAACAAAGTGTATGAAGGTGTATCAATGTATATCAAGATGTATCAAGATATTGCATTTCGGACCAATCTTGATACACTTTGATACATTTTTCATACACTTTGATACACTTCGGTACAAAAAAGTGTACCTGGATACACTTTGATACACTTTAATACAGTTTGCTACACCTTGATACAATTTAATACACTATAATTATACATTTTCATTAAAATTAGGATTTTATTTTCGTTATATTAAATTGTTTAAATATGTACGAAAGTGTATCAAGCTGTATGAAAGCATTAATTTCATTTTTATGAAAGAGTATCAAGATGTATCAAAATTTATCAAAATTTTACAAAATTGGTCCAAAATGCCACATTTTGATACACCTTCATATACTTTAATACGTTTTCATACACTTTCATACATTTGATTCATCTTAATACACTCACAAATTTCCACTAGGATAGTCTAGACATTCATAATAATTATTCTATTAACAAAACTTCAAAGTTAATTGAAATAAAAAAGGGTGAGAATGCTGCACGATTTCTTTTCTTCCTTAATATTTATTGGCATAAAGAGGGTTCCTGCATACTAAAAACTTAAGTTGAAGAAATAAGGGCAAATCCATATAAGGTGCCCGGAGCTGTGCACCGTGCGCTTTACGCTCTACCCAAAAGAAGGAGTTGTTCGACATCTATGTAACAGTTATCTATGTTTGACATCTATGCTCTGTTTAATAAGAGGCTATACGTCTCTTCCGCTTAATCCTGTGATAACCGTAGATGTCGAACAACTCTTTCTTTTGGTAGAAAGCGCAAGCGCACGGCGCACAGCTCCGTGCACGTAATGTGGATTCACCGTAAGAAAATGTATTGTTACTTTGTTAGTTTAAATATATATATGAGGAACAAGGGTTGAATCGCTGCACGGTTCAACAGATTCTCGTTTTAGGGCCATCCGCGGTAAATACGGAACATATGAAGGACAGACAAGCGATTGTTCCTTCTGGTTCCTAGTACAAGCAATGAATTTTCTTGTTTTTTTTATCTGTTCCATAAAGGGAGCATGTACATAAGCGCTGTGCTGTGCGATGCCGTACGATGCCGTTCGATGCCGCGCAGTGCCGCACGATTAGTGCTGCGTCCGATACGTTGTCTAAATGGTTCAAAATAAATTGTACGTTGTATCACTGCATTATTTATTTAACTATTTAATTTAAATCATGCAGAGATACAACTTACAATTTATTTTGAACCATTTAGACAACGGATCGGACGCAGCACTAATCGTGCGGCACTGCGCGGCATGGAACGGCATCGAACGACATCGTACGGCATCGCACAGCACAGCGCTTATGTACATGCTCCGCAGCGGGCGGCATAGACTATGAAGGACAATGTATATGATATGTTTACATTATCCTTCATAGTCTATGGTCTTACAGCCTATTGCCTTGTTTGTTTACTTCTTCCATACCTCACGTTTTTATTTAAAAAAAGAGTACTACTTTCTATTGTTTATACAGTAGCGTTAATTACATTTAATCGCAATGGCTGATAATCGTATTCCTTATAAAAATATTTTCGAGAGTCGGATGCTATCGTACCACATCGGACACTGGAAAGGCATAATGTAACCCCAAATGTTGCGTTAGGGCTAGAAGGTTTCATGAAGAAACTAATCAGATGGAGTGTAATGCATCTGTTTCTATACAAGTAAGTAGTATATTTTAATTATTTAAATATTACATACATATTCCACTCTTACATTTTAAAAAATGAAATATTTCTTATATTTTATATTTCAATGTTTAAATTTGACTGGTCAATTTCAAATGAAGAAACAATTTTATAATATTTTAATAGATTAATAGGTTTACATTGTTTGCTATATCGTTTTAACAATTTTTTATACATATCTTACACTTTTTATCAGGATATCGATTATCGGGTTATTGTGCTATTAGCTTATTGGGTTATTGTGTCAGAAAATAAAATAATAGTTTCAGCTGCAACAGAATTCAAAATCTGTACTGCTTAAAATAGTAAAAACTTCGAACACAATTATATCAGAAATTAAAATAGTTTCAGCTAATAAATAAAGAACCACAAAAAAATAAATTTCATTTAATGTAAAGAAAAATAAATACATTTAATTCAATGTGAAAAAGTGTAAGAAATTAAATAAATTTAATTTAATAAAATAATAGTTTCAGCTGCAATATATTTGAAAATCAGTAGCTCTTAAGGGGACCAGACACTGTTAAAGCCTGAAAAAATAGTTATTATTATTTTGTGATTATAAATTTTCTTTAAATGTCAACATTTTATTATTTTTTGTACATAAAGTTGATACAATTACCTTTCTTTTCAGACCAATCAGACTTAAAAATATTCATTTTTGTGCCTGTAGTAGTAAATATAGTTATACTAACTGTCTGACTACTTATTTGATGGTGCGCAGGATTCAGAAGCCATCGATGCTCATTTGACTAGTTCTTGTGGATTCTTCTTTCTAAATATGTTTTTCTCCGGAGTGAGCGAAGCAAAATCTGAAAAAAGTCAAAATATTAATTTAGGTGTACATTTTATTCAATTTTTCACTATTTTTTCATCATTTTTTATTAATATAAATGTAATCGAAAAAAGGACTCACTTTTGTTAAATTCTGCTTCGCTCACTCCGGAGGAAAATATATCCCAAAAATGATCTTAAAATCTCAGAGCCCGTCGTTGCAAACTCACTTGGCAGTCCTGCGCACCGTAAATAAAAAATGAAGAAAAACATAAATGGAGAAAAATGGCTTTTAAGTTTTTAAGCGAATAGCTTGAGCTTTATTGTAAATATTATATATAATAAAATAATGCAATAAATAGTTGAAATCAGTTAAGACAGTTAGGCAGATTGTTAAGAAAATAAGTGTGAAAATTTTTCAGGATAATAATGAAGTAATGACTTTACTCTAACAGTGTACGTCTTTACAACCATGAATTGCATTAATTAAATTCTTTTAAATTTAAAACTATTAAATTGTAACTTAAAATTTTATCTGACTGTGGAAGTTTATTTTATTTTCTTGTATTGGATAGAGCCTCAGCCTTGGGTGGAGAAACTGGACCTGTAATCTAAAAGGCAGATTATTTTGACACAAAGTATGACTTCTTAAGAGAATTTTTTTTTTTTATTTGAAATTAGTTGTTGACTTATCTGATATAAGCTCCAAGCATTCCACGTATTGATCTTAAATTGTAATAAATAAACTATTATAATTGTACGGCCTAACATGTACAGTACACAGTACACTGAAAAACATGGTCTGTTTGCTGCAGCAGACGCTACTGACTGACATATCCTGAACTTAGCTGCAAGCGACAGTCGGTAAAGTAGTCGGATCCTCGGGTCGGATCGTTAGGGTGAAATCACATGGTGCGGCGCGTTACGCCGGTACACTTAAAAAAGAACAGATGAAAAACACAGGAATAGGAAGGAACAAGAGAGAACAACGAGAATAGCTCGTTGTGTGTCGTTGTGCACATGATCAGTGCTTATAACCTACTAACTGCGGTAAGTTATGCGAAAAAATTAATAATAATAAGTAACTTTTATAAATGAATAATTAAATTTATTTGTATAATATAATTATTGTTAATTGTGGGAATGATTATTGTCACTTCATCTTGTATAACTTTTCGTTAAATAATAAATTGAACTCTGGATTAAATTTTCCTTATCTGAAATAACAATAATCATTCCCACAATTAACAATAATTATATTATACAAATATACTTAATTATTCACTTATAAAAGTTACTTATTATTATTAATTTTTTCATAAACTTACCGCAGTTAGTAGGTTATGAGCACTTCATCATGGGCACTACGACACACACAACGAGTTTATTCTATTCTTGTTGTTACCTCTCTTGTTCCTTCCTATTCCTGTGTTTTTTATCTGTTCTTTTTTTAAGTGTACCGGCCTTTAGAGCATATACTACTAGAGGCAGCATGCCGTGCTCGAAAAGCGTGGTCAGGTGCGAGAGAGACAGCATGTACTCTTCGATATAGTGTCGCGTGCGAGCAGGGAGATAGCATGTACTCTTCCCTATACTATTGCCCGTCTTGAACTGACCAACGCTTTTTCGAGCACGGCA
Source organism: Torymus aiolomorphi (assembly GCA_036365515.1). Classification (NCBI taxonomy): domain Eukaryota; kingdom Metazoa; phylum Arthropoda; class Insecta; order Hymenoptera; family Torymidae; genus Torymus; species Torymus aiolomorphi. Next base: position 42,079,141 of record CM070873.1, on the reverse strand, counting down.
TGCCTTCTCTAGTGTATGCTCTAAGGGTGCGGCATAGAGCTGCGGCAGCAGAGGATGCGTCATAGAGGCCAATCAGAGCTATCTTTGCATGTGCAGAATAGCTGTGATTGGCTGTCTCCATGACGCATCCTCTATGCCGCAGGCCCACAACTCTATGTAACGCACCATGTGATTTCAGCCTAAGGCCCCTGCACCACATAAGCACGTTTGCATCCGTATGCACGCGTATGCATCCGTACGCACATGCACACATCTCGTGCGAGCGCGCGCGCCCACACGAGATGTGTGTCTGCTGCGAGGCGGATGCATACGGATACGCATACGTGCTTATAATGAAAAACGGGGCCTTACTCGGATCGATACCGCGTCAGTTCGCGCGAGCCTTCGGTTCGAGCACGTACATCTTAGCCCGCGGAATTCAAAAGGAGTAGAAAACAATCACACTGGTAAATTATGGCAGCTTAAATTGTAATGGCACGTAAGTGGTAGAAAAAAGTTCAATAAATATTTATTAAAAACAAAGAAAAAAACAAATTTTAGTTCAGTTCTATTTTTATCTATTTCTTTTAAATGTTTTGAATTATTGTACCTAAAGTTTTTACATACTCAAAATGAAACGTACAATCTTTTTAAATTCATTATATAAAAAACAATGCACACCGACAATTAGCACTAAAACATTAATTTACTAATTTGAAAAATATAAAATGTAAAAGAATGTAAAAAAATATGTTAAAAGTGTACAAAATGTAAACAATGTAAAAAATGTAAAACATTTGAAAAAATCTAAAAAATGTAAAAAATGTTAAAAATTGAGAAAAAAATTAGCAAAAATGAGAAAAATGGAAAAAAATTGAAAAAAATGGAAAAAATGGAAAAAATGGAAAAAACTGCTTAAAAATGTAAACAATGTAAAAAAGTTAACTAAATACGTAAAATACGTCTATAGAGGGGGTGGGGGCTGAAATGTTTTGGAAACATCGGTCCACTTCCTAAACCGATCCGATCCATATATTCCTTAAATTAACGAAAGAACACGAAAAGGACAGAAAAAGGGAGAGCAACGAAAAAAAATGAATCTTTAATATAGTATCCAATTTATTTCAAAGTTACTTAAAGATATTTGAACTGGGCCGACTAAAGAATTCTAGTTTAGAGCTGACCAAATTACAGTACGTTCCGGTCCATATTTCGCTAATTAACAAAAAACATTAAAGGTGAGGAAAGAAGCGGTGGAGGTAAAAAAAAGTAATCTTTAATGCAACCTTTGAATTTTTTTAAAGTGACCGTAGTTATTTGAACTAAGTTGGTGAATGAACCCGATCTTTGAAACTACCTTTACTGGGGGGGAGGGGGGGGGCGGTGAAAATAAAAAAAAATATATCTTGGCTCGTAATACCGCTGAGAACCTAATTATTTTTTTAAACAACCCCTTGCACCATAAGAAGCCCACAAAAAATTTGGTATATAAACCTGAGCTCCGGAACTACCCTTCAGGGAGGTTAAAAAAATATATCTTCGCACGTAATGCCGATGAGACGCTAATTCTTTTTGTCAAGCAACTCATAGTATCACCAAAACAAAAATAATTGGCTCTTAATGCCACTAAGACACTATTTATGTTTTTAAACAATTCATTTTATCCGGAAAGCCCGAAAAAATTTGACGAATGAACTCGATCTCCGGAACTACCCGTTCTGAGGGTTGTAAATAAAAAATAAAAGACAAAAAAAATTAAAAAATGTCTTGACATTATGACGATCAGAAGCTAACAATTTGTTTAAACAACTGTTTGTATTATAAGACCTCAAAAACTAAGCGAATAAGCCCGAGCTCCGGAATTATCCTTTCTGGGAGTTTGGAAATACTAATAAAATATATCTTGGCACGTAACACCTCTCAGACGCTAATTCTTTTTTGGGGATGATCTTAGGGCTAATTTCAATATTTTCATTTTGAATATTTTCATTTCTCGGCTTCATTTTTCCAATTTTTTTTTATGGCTATTGAAAGGGTATAGAATTGTTAAAAAATAATTAGCGTCTGAGGTGGCATTGCGATCAAGTTCAACTTTTTGTATTTTTATCGTCTCCCCACCCCTTCTCGCAGTATGATAGTTTCGGAGCTCGGATTCATTGGTCAATTTTTTTTTATGGCTTTTTGTGATACAAGAAGTTACTAAAAAAAATAACAGAGCGTCTGAGCGGCATCACGATTAATTTCATTAATTTCATTAATTACATATTCATTAATTGCATGCATAATATTCATCCCTTTCTTAGGGCTTGATATATCTTACCATTATTTTTAACGTTTATAATTATACTTTCATTGACAATCGGTTACTGTACAAACGAAATTTGTATACGGATATTATTTTGGAAAAATTAGCATTTCGTTATTGATAATGTTACAAATCTCAGGTTCATATTAACCTTTTCGCTCTAAGGGATTTTTTCCTTTAAAATTGACCTCGTATTTTAGCTGAATTTCATGACTTAAGTGAATGAACTTCTTATGACAAGTCGACACTTTTCAAGGTCAAAGAAGTAACCAGGATTTTTTTTTCAATATTTTTTCCTAAATTTAGTGCATTAAATTGACCTTATAAACATCTATTACGTTCGCTTTTCTTGTTGGTCCATATATGGACCAGTCCCGGAAGCGAAAAGGTTAAACAGGGAGCTAAAGGGGTCGCCTGGGGTAATCTCAAGGATTTTTTGGGTATTGGCAAAATGGGACGATCCGGTATAATGAAACGTTGAGCAGAATTATTCGATTAGGGTAAACTGAGGTAGTAGTGGTAAAATGGGCGATACAATAAAATGAAGCGTTGCACTAAAGTGAAACGGGGAGTCATAGGAGTCAGTTAAGTTAAATTAGGGAGACTGTAGGGGTAACATGGGTCAATTCGGTAACATGAACGACGATGACCAGAATTAGTCGATTGGGGTAAAACGACGTGGTTGCGGTAATATGGGACGGTACAATACAATTGAACTGGGAGTAGACGATACCTGCGTGCATTCTTGTGAGCGTGCGTGTGTAAATGCGTGTGTGTATGTGCGCGCGCGCGCCGTGTGTATGTGTGTGTGTGTGTGTGTGTGCGCGCGTATGTGTGTGTGTGTTTGCGCGCGCATGTGTGTGTGTGTGTGTGTGTGTGTGTGTGTGTGTGAGTCTGGTAGCAAAAGTATTCCATAAACTACTATTATATGTTGCTGTACGATACATACGTTCTGATGGTGACGAAATAAAATTTTTTATGTGGAAACATCTAATGCCGCGATACGGGAGGTAAAGCGCGCCTCTCTCAGCGACGCCTGAAATCGAGCGGACGCCTGAAATGTGTGAGCGACGCCTTCGTGATCCGTCGGCACTGCTCGATTCAAACTCAGTAGCCCGTACTCTGCACCAACGCAGCGGAGCCCTCTTCGATCCCCCCTCTCTGCGCGCTCTTCGCCAGTCAGGAGCCCCTCTCTCTTCCGCCGCTTTGTGTTCTCTCTACTACTGCCCATACCGTTTCGCCTGTATGTTATCGATGCTTTACGAGCACGTCAGAATACAGTTATACATCTCTCGCCTCCGCCGCTGTGTTCTCACTACTATGCCGTCTGCTAGCAATTTAATTACTTAATATGCATTACTAAATAATACAAAAAGAAATAAAAAAATTAATAAAAATCACTGTATATTGATCAAATTTTTGTACAAGTATTGGCCAAATGACATAAACTATACATCTATAAATTTCAATGCCAATACTCACAGACGTTCTCTGCAAAATCAAAATCTGAAAAAAAAAAATACTAAAAAATATAACCCTAAACATTTTTTAAAATTTATCAATAGATATAACTAAAATATACAGCAATCAGGTATATAAACAATAACTTCTCACAAAATTTCAAAACAATTCAATTAATTTAACTCCCGTAATCGTTGGACATAGAAAACTCATTTTTTCAATTTTAAATTTTTATTTTGAAAATAAATAATTAAATCATATAATTTTTATTGTATATGATAAATCTCATTATGACACGTTAATGTAGTTTTTTCTTAGAGGTTATTATGTATAATTTTAAAGATATGAATTATTTAATAATAATTACTTTTTTATTATATCCAATATTCCGAAAGTTCATGATCGTGTTCAAATTGTAAAATGTAGGTAATTTTATGCTCTTTCAGATGAATTATCTCATGAATTCATTTTTAGATTGATATCATTAAAGTTAAAAGCAAAAAAGCGTCTTTTTCTAAAATCAAAAAATGACTAAAAAATTATAACAATCTATGAGAATCGAAAAATAGTATTTTTCATCGAGCACAAAAACAAAAAAAATGAGCCTTTATAATTGAATTAAAATCCACCGAGTAGAAGCTGAGATCTGGGGGTATATACACACACACGCACACACACGCACACACACACACATACACTGCATATCCACACGCACACACACACACATCCACCGGAAATTT